>JAWZYT010004264.1:0-71764 GCA_034508575.1 Petrolisthes manimaculis
ATCAATTCATAACATAAAAGACCATAATTTTCAAGATGCTGTGAGTGACGGTGTAGCTGCCCTCTCCTGATAGTGACGTGTATAAATAAGGTGTCGTCATCTAGAGGGACAGGAAAGAAGCATCCAACACCACGAAGCTCCACTTTCTTAACCAGTGCGACACTCAACAATCTCGGGGACTCATAAGAGTTACCATGCCGAGGTTGAGTGAAAAAAAAATTCTGGACCTGTTATGAATGAAAGTGAAATAATAGTGGAGCTTCCCTTAGACTTTTACAACCCATTATTGAGGAAGATGGTCAACCTTTGTAGAGGTTTGCAGTTTCTTAACACGCTATTGTTGCGAACATATTGTGATTATTTGACGACTATAAAGCGAATTAGAATAAGAAGCTAAACTACCTATCGGAGAATTGAAGGCTACAGATTCCACCAACTGTACCCGAGAAACACATTGCCAGAGTATAGTGTAAGGAAGACATCTGTTTGTCTGGAGGAAATGAGGGTCCTTCATTTTATTAACACCATCGTAGACACCATGAAGGTTTGAAAGGGTATACGAGAGAAGCACAGGCGAGACGGGAAGGAAGGAGAGTGAACGCGAGGAATAGGATAACACTTTTGAGAACAGGATAGAGTAAGCAGAAATGAGAGAAAAAACGATAAATGAGAGAAAGCTTTATTTTTTGAGGACAGTGAACGAGGTAATGAAACAGAGAGAGAGAGAGAGAGAGAGAGAGAGAGAGAGAGAGAGAGAGAGAGAGAGAGAGAAAGAGAAAGAAAGAGAGGGAGAGAATTGAGGGAAAGAGGAAAAAACGAAGAATTAATGAATTTTAGAAAGAGAGAGAGAGAGAGAGAGAGAGAGAGAGAGAGAGAGAGAATTGAGGGAGAGAATGAAAACGATAAATGAAAAGACTTTGAAGACTGGAATGATGAGAAAGGAAATGAAGTCCCCGACCCCTGATGACAATGTAGTGGGAGGGAATGTAGTGGGAGGGAATGTAGTGGGAGGGAATGTAGTGGGAGGGAATGTAGTGGGAGGGAATGTAGTGGGAGGGATGTAGTGGAGGGAATGTAGTGGAGGGAATGTAGTGGGAGGGAATGTAGTGGGAGGGAATGTAGTGGGAGGGAATGTAGTGGGAGGGAATGTAGTGGGAGGGAATGTAGTGGGAGGGAATGTAGTGGGAGGGAATGTAGTGGGAGGGAATGTAGTGGGAGGGAATGTAGTGGGAGGGAATGTAGTGGGAGGGAATGTAGTGGGAGGGAATGTAGTGGGAGGGAATGTAGTGGGAGGGAATGTAGTGGGAGGGAATGTAGTGGGAGGGAATGTAGTGGGAGGGAATGTAGTGGGAGGGAATGTAGTGGGAGGGAATGTAGTGGGAGGGAATGTAGTGGGAGGGAATGTAGTGGGAGGGAATGTAGTGGGAGGGAATGTAGTGGGAGGGAATGTAGTGGGAGGGAATGTAGTGGGAGGGAATGTAGTGGGAGGGAATGTAGTGGGAGGGAATGTAGTGGGAGGGAATGTAGTGGGAGGGAATGTAGTGGGAGGGAATGTAGTGGGAGGGAATGTAGTGGGAGGGAATGTAGTGGGAGGGAATGTAGTGGGAGGGAATGTAGTGGGAGGGAATGTAATGGGAGGGAATGTAGTGGGAGGGAATGTAGTGGGAGGGAATGTAGTGGGAGGGAATGTAGTGGGAGGGAATGTAGTGGGAGGGAATGTAGTGGGAGGGAATGTAGTGGGAGGGAATGTAGTGGGAGGGAATGTAGTGGGAGGGAATGTAGTGGGAGGGAATGTAGTGGGAGGGAATGTAGTGGGAGGGAATGTAGTGGGAGGGAATGTAGTGGGAGGGAATGTAGTGGGAGGGAATGTAGTGGGAGGGAATGTAGTGGGAGGGAATGTAGTGGGAGGGAATGTAGTGGGAGGGAATGTAGTGGAGGGAATGTAGTGGGAGGGAATGTAGTGGGAGGGAATGTAGTGGGAGGGAATGTAGTGGGAGGGAATGTAGTGGGAGGGAATGTAGTGGGAGGGAATGTAGTGGGAGGGAATGTAGTGGAAGGGAATGTAGTGGAAGGGAATGTAGTGGGAGGGAATGTAGTGGGAGGGAATGTAATGGGAGGGAATGTAGTGGGAGGGAATGTAGTGGGAGGGAATGTAGTGGGAGGGAATGTAATGGAGGGAATGTAGTGGGAGGGAATGTAATGGGAGGGAATGTAGTGGGAGGGAATGTAGTGGGAGGGAATGTAGGGGGAGGGAATGTAGTGGGAGGGAATGTAGTGGGAGGGAATGTAATGGGAGGGAATGTAGTGGGAGGGAATGTAGTGGGAGGGAATGTAGTGGGAGGGAATGTAGTGGGAGGGAATGTAATGGGAGGGAATGTAGTGGGAGGGAATGTAGTGGGAGGGAATGTAGTGGGAGGGAATGTAGTGGGAGGGAATGTAGTGGGGAGGGAATGTAGTGGGAGGGAATGTAGTGGGAGGGAATGTAGTGGGAGGGAATGTAGTGGGAGGGAATGTAGTTGGGAGGGATGTAGTGGGAGGGAATGTAGTGGGAGGGAATGTAGTGGGAGGAGTGGGGGGAATGTAGTGGGAGGGAATGTAGTGGGAGGGAATGTAGTGGGAGGGAATGTAGTGGGGGAGGGAATGGTAGTGGGAGGGAATGTAGTGGGAGGGAATGTAGTGGGAGGGATGTGGGAGGGATGTAGTGGGAGGGAATGTGTGGGAGGGAATGTAGTGGGAGGGAATGTAGTGGGAGGGAATGTAGTGGGAGGGAATGTAGTGGGAGGGAATGTAGTGGGAGGGAATGTAGTGGGAGGGAATGTAGTGGGAGGGAATGTAGTGGAGGGATTGTAGTGGGAGGGAATGTAGTGGGAGGGAATGTAGTGGGAGGGAATGTAGTGGGAGGGAATGTAGTGGGAGGGAATGTAGTGGGAGGGAATGTAGTGGGAGGGATGTAGTGGGAGGGATTGTAGTGGGAGGGAATGTAGTGGAGGGAATGTGTGGGAGGGAATGTAGTGGGAGGGAATGTAGTGGGAGGGAATGTAGTGGGAGGGATGTTGTGGGAGGGAATGTAGTGGGAGGGAATGTAGTGGGAGGGAATGTAGTGGGAGGGATGTAGTGGGAGGGAATGTAGTGGGAGGGATGTAGTGGGAGGGAATGTAGTGGGAGGGAATGTAGTGGGAGGGAATGTAGTGGGAGGGATGTAGTGGGAGGGAATGTAGTGGGAGGGAATGTAGTGGGAGGGAATGTAGTGGGAGGGATGTAGTGGGAGGGAATGTGTGGGAGGGAATGTAGTGGGAGGGAATGTAGTGGGGAGGGAATGTAGTGGGAGGGAATGTAGTGGGAGGGATGTAGTGGGAGGGATGTAGTGGGAGGGAATGTAATGGGAGGGATGTAGTGGGAGGGAATGTAGTGGGAGGGAATGTAGGGGGAGGGAATGCAGAAGAAGGAGAGTGAGAGGGAGAAAAATAAAGAGGGAAGGATTGAAGGAGGAGAATGAAAAGGGTGGACAGACAAATAGACAGACAGACAAACAAATAAAAGGATGGAATGCGTGGGTTGGACAGACAGACAGACAGACAGACAGAGGGAGAGTGAGCGTAGGAGTCAGGGAGATTAGGCAGGGCGACATGAGAGAGAGAGAGAGAGAGAGAGAGAGAGAGAGAGAGAGAGAGAGGAGAGAGAGAGAGAGAGAGAGAGAGAATACTGTCCCTATGTCAACTTTCTCTAGTATTGGTGATGTGGGAAAACTTTTGTAGACCCCTCGTTTCTCTCTCTCTCTCTCTCTCTCTCTCTCTCTCTCTCTCTCTCTCTCTCTCTCTCCTACCAAACATTTTCTTCCAATTCATCTCCCTTTCTTCTCCTCCTCCTCCTCCTCCTCCTCCTCCTCCTCCTCCTCCTCCTCCTCCTCCTCCTCCTCCTCCTCCTCCTCTCCTCCTCCTCCTCCTCCTCCTCCTCCTCCTCCTCCTCCTCCTCCTCCTCCTCCTCCTCCTCCTCCTCCTCCTCCTCCTCCTCCTCCTCCTCCTCCTCCTCCTCCTCTCTACGTATGTCTGTTCACCCACTATTATTCATCCCTTTCTGCCTATTTTTCATTTCATTCCTGCTCTCCTACCTGCCTGAATGTCTGCCTCATCGTCTGCCTGCCTGCCTGCCTGCCTGCCTGTACATGCTTCTCTACCTCCAGTCCTACCTACCTACCAACTTACCTGCCTACCTACCTACCTTCTTTTCTACCTATCTATCTATCTACCTACATTCTTTTCTACCTACCTTCCTACCTACCTATCTACCAACTTACCTGCCTACCTACCTACCTATCTACCAACTTTCCTACCTACCTACCTACCTTCTTACCTACCTACCTACCTACCTACCTATCTACCAACTTTCCTACCTACCTACCTACCTACCTACATACATACATACATACATACCTACCTACCTACCTACCTACCTACCTACCTACCTACCTACCTACCTACCTACCTACCTACCTACCTACCTACCTTTCCCTCGTACCTCTTCTCTCACACCAAAACCAATTTCCTTTCGTTCACTCAGACGAGATGATTTTTTACTCTCTCTCTCTCTCTCTCTCTCTCTCTCTCTCTCTCTCTCTCTCTCTCTCTCTCTCTCTCTCTCTCTCTCTCTCTCTCACTTTGTGTGTCTTTTCCCTCCGTTAAACCTATTCCTCTCTCCGCCCCCCCCCTCCCCTATTTTTTATCTCTCTCTCATTCCTTCTTTAGCAAACGTTTCTATTTTTCCCACTTTCTATTGGTTCTCTCTCCCTTCCTATTTACTTTTCCCTCCCTTTTTCTCTCCTTCCTCCATCTCGCTTCATATCACTTCTTTATTCCTTCTCCCTTTTCCCTTCCTTCCTTCCTTCCTTCCTTCCCTTGCCATACCTACCCAATGGAAGAGAGGAAAAAGGAAGGAGGGATAAAAGGTGAAAGAAAGAATGGAAGGAAGGAAGAAAAGAGAAGGTGATGAAGGTAAAAAGGAAGGAAGTGAAGTAAAGTGAGTTGGAAGGATGGTGGAAGAAAGATGATAAGAAAGAAGGGAAAAGAGAAGGATGAAGGAAGGAAAGGAAAGGAAAGAGAAACGGAGAGTAAAGGAGAGAGATGAAGAGGACGGAAAACACGTAAGGAAGTGAAGATAAGAAGGAAAAAACGTAAGGAAGTGGAGATAAGAGGAAAGGAGATGGAAAGGGGAGAAAAAATCCTCAGAAATATTCACACCATGATAACTCAACGTGCATACAGACCAACACATACATACATACATACATACATTTATTCATACATGCATACATACACACATGCCATCTCCCTGTGTTTCTCTGACTCTAAGGTAATGTGTGTGTGTGTGTGTGTGTGTGTGTGTGTGTGTGTGTGTGTGTCTATACATATGATCCATATATTTAAAAACTTGTGTGGATGTACGCGTGTGGAAATGTACAAATTGTAGCCTAAACACACACACACACACACACACACACACACACACACACACACACACACACACACACACACACACACACACACACACACACACACACACCAGACGAGGGTAAGAGGGTGTGAAAAGTGTGTGTGTGTGTAGTGACAGACTTTGAATACAGTACAGTATATAAACATAATCTGTATGTGTGTAAATTTGACCCTGGTGATTTAGTCTTTAATTAATGTGTTGATTTGGACCATTTTTGGGAGATAATGATTCCTCCATTCCACATTCCACTATTAGTTTTGTTAACCTGGTTCTGTTTCCTGGCATATTTTGGAGGAATCAAAGCGCTCTTGCTAATGTTCCAAAAGTATACTCTCCCCTTAAATTCAGTCTCAACCATCTGTATTATTCCTCTACTCGTAATTTTCCATATAGAGTCCTCGTATAGAAAGTCACACTATGTTCCTATCTACTGTTTTTTTTTTTTTTTTACGTGTACTGTAAAGAGTAACACTATTTATCCCATCTATTATTCCCCGTGTTGAGAGCAGTGTACTTACTATCTTCTCATTTATTACTTCCCATGTAGAGAATAACATTTTTTATATCTTCCCATCTATTATCTCCCGTTTTTATTAATTGTCTCCCGCTGTACCTCCTCCCGCCGCGGCCACAGGATAGTGAACGAGACGTGGCCCCACCGACCCCAAGTGCTGGAGGTGGAGGTGTACCACTCACGACGCCTCCTCCACTCAGCCGTCCACCTGTATGCAGAGAGCCCCCGTGGACGACATCTGGTGGCCGTGGCGCATACTATAGACAATAACACTGTTCCCACGCCTCAGGACCTAGCCTACTCCAATGAGGTGTGTGTAGGAGAGAGAGAGAGAGAGAGAGAGAGAGAGAGAGAGAGAGAGAGAGAGAGAGAGAGAGAGACATACAAACAGAAAAGAGAGACAAACAATCAGACAGTTAAAGAGAGAGAGAGAGAGAGAGAGAGAGAGAGAGAGAGAGAGAGAGAGAGAGAGAGACAAAAGGAGACAGACAGACAGAGAGAGAGAGAAAGAGAGAGAGATGGTGGGTGGGTGGAGTTAACCTGATACTGCCTGAGATACCCGAGTCCAGTAATGAGGGATGAGACCTTCCCTCCCTACCACCACTACCACCACCACCACCACCACTACCACCATACCTACTAGTCCAACCCCCTACCCTACCACCACCGCCATACCTACTAGTCCAACCCCCTACCCTACCACAACTACCCCCATCCCTACTACAACAACTATTCCTATCCCTACCTACTATCATCCCTACCTACCACAACTACTATTTTTTTCTCTACCAGTACTACCAGACCTTTCTCTACCACAACTACCACTGACACAACCCTATCCAACCACTACCACCATATAATTACTTGCCTTCTTACTACAACTATACCACCACTACCACTACCACTACTACTACTATTACTATTGTTTTCCATTCTACAACTACCATCCTACTACTGCTACTACCACCACCACCACCACCATTACCAACCATTATTTATTACCACTGCCACCACCATCATCATCATCACCATCACACTAACCAATGACCACCACTATGACCACAACTACCACTATCATTACTAGACTACTACAACCACCACCAGCACTACCATTATTACTACCACCACACTACTACAGCTACAACCATCACTACCACAATACCCAACACCATTACCATCATTATTAGTTACTACCATCACTATCACACACTACTATACTCTACTCTACTGCCATCACTACCATATCCACAAGAAAGGAAAGGAAATGATAGAAACCATTATGAAATTAGCCCTTTTTCATAACATTGAAGTAATAATAATAATAATAATAATAATAATAATAATACATGATAATAATAATAATAATAATAATGATAATAATAATAATAAAAATAATAAAAATAATGTAGTAATAATAATAATAATAATAATAATGATAATAAAATAATAGTAATAGACAAAAATAATATAAATTTTAATAATGATTATGATAATGATAATAATAAAAATAATACGATAATGAAAATGACAGTTATGGTAATAATACTCATAATATAAAAACTATAGTGATAATACTGATGGGTGTGTGTGCAATTGACAGGGTGGGAACAACTTCCGCACCGTGTCCCTCAACCCAAGGCGTGGTGAGCGTGGCATGGTGATCAAGACACATGAAGGTGACTGGGCTCTAGTCACCGCTGAGTGGGCTGGACTCTGTAACGGCGTCCCTGCAGGTGAGGCAACAAGGCATCTACACGACTCTCTCCTTGCGTGGATGGAGCGAGGGAGGACTATTCGGATGGAGGGATGTATGGATAGATAATGAGTGGAGATGTGCATGCTATTGATAACAGGATGAATGCAAGAGTGTCCTATTATTTTTTTTATATTAGAAAAGGCTTATGGTATTATTTTCCCCCTATGATTACCAAAGAAATCTAGAACATTTCTTGTTATGAAGGGTTATCTTATCGAGGTGCCCCTATATATACCACTGATTACAAAGCTGATGATCAGAGATGAGAGAAAAGATGATTTTGCAGTAAATTATCCAGAGTATATCTGGTGTATACCGGTATTTTGAAAAGGAAGATCGAATATTGATTTACTCACACCTTGATAATTGGACTGAAAATTAATAAGGGAAAAGAAGGTAACTCAACTCACCCAGTCTTATGAAAGCAGATTATGGTAAGTTATAAATCTGGACTTGAGAGAAAGGCAAGGGACTGATGCAAGCAACTGATGGATACTTGTACAGTACAGTAGTTCCCCACAGGAACACACACACAATAGAATATTTTATGAAGTCTTCTCAGATCGGTGACTAAATGCATCTTTCTGTCTAACACTCTTTCCTGCAAAACTCTAGCAACCATCTTTCTACAATGTCATTAAATATAGTACCCACGAAATTACTTACCTTATAACCTGGGTGTTTGTTTATGAGGAGAAAGGTGTAGCTGGGTGATGAGTGTAATGAGCTTATAACCCAAATACTGTATTTGAATTTCATACACAGGTGTTGGGATGGTATGAATGATCAATCTGTGCATGTGGAGTGTCATCTACTGTTGTGAAAATAGTGATCTCCTACATCATGCTAGACTTTCATGGTTACAGCGTCTTTATCCACTTGAGTACCAGGAATTACCTTGTGGTGAGAAAATCGTAAACTGCACAAGGTGCCAAAGTTTTATAATGATACTGAGAAACGAGGATTAAGAACAATGTAGCACATCCACATACATGCACACACATACATTTACATTAGGAGTGAATGTTGATCTCTAACAGTTGGTTACCAACACCCAATTTGTAACTCATTTTGATACATAGAAATTCATCTGCACTGCAGTCACAAAACCAAGATATTTTGTATCATTATCAATAACATTTTCCTGCCTCATTGCTCTGACTACTTACATTAGGGTAGGGGTGAGCACTGCCATCATGGATCGTACCTTGGGCATCAGTAGGTGTTCGTGTGAGTTGCGAGGGCAGCAGTAGCCATGGTGCAGGTGACCCTTGTTATACACTGTTTCCACAAATACAGTTACACCTATTACAGTTCCATACATGCTGTTGACAGCATTTATATAATCTTCTCCATATACATATGGTGTCATATATAGCACTGTACACAGTTTTGTTCTACAAAGTACTTTTCACACCCATAACCCCAGTATGTAATGTGGGTTACAATCATCTTCTACAGAGTCATTACACATCACATGACACAAGCACAGTGTATAATGAGGGTATTCTGTGACCATTCCTCCTCCAGGGTCGGCATCAGGAGGCAGCACCTCTATGAACGGCAGCTCTGGCCGCTTGAATGACATCTCATCAGGGAGGAGCGGCAGCATATCTGGTCAGTTGACATAAAAATGCACACACATACATACAAATACACATATATACTGTAAACACACATGTGCTCTTATGTTAGTATGGTTCTTATTCTGACTTACAACATAATATTTTCTCATTTTATATACGTACAACAGGTGTTACCTGGCAATACAGTTTTATAATATGCTTACAGTAACTACAGTACTACCATAATTAACAAGCTATGAAATTAAGCATAGACAGATTTAGTCTCGAGACTTAACTCCAGAATAAAAACTGCATTACTAATTACTTCTTGTCTCACCATATTTCTGAGAGTGCAACACCTCCATAGACTCAACATGGAGCCGTGTTATCAGTCGTCATTATTGTTTAGCTCAGGACGCTACATATGGCCCTAATTTGCACAACTCATAGTGCCTAAACCCACAGTCCCTTCTGTGTCAAAGAAGCAGAAAAAAGTTATAAACAGTTAACAGACCAATTAGTGCAACACCTCAGAACTTAGCCTAAGGCAAGGCTACTACTGACCAGATGATCTTCTACCTGAACCACTTGTTTTGACAATCAAATTTAAAGTTAAGAAAAGATTAACACAAAGCCCATCCCTGCTCCGTGCTTAAAAGCTCCTTATGATTAAGTTATAAAATTATTAGGAAGAAAGTCTATCTCCTTTTATTCTGCGCTGACAGTACAGTATATGTCCACAATAAAGTTTATAGCATATTAAAGTATTTTGGAAATTGGCAGAACAATTGGTGGTTGCTGGGATATACGATGTTGAAACATGAAAAAATGCTTTGAAAGCAACACCCTTTTACAAAAAGCAAATCCTCTTGAATCTATCAAATACTGAACCACCTATTAGACAGTCTGTTGTATGGTAGCAATGAGTAGGAGTCTGAATGAAAAGAATTAAAATGTTTTGATTTCAATTATATCTCGTATGCAGGGCTTTAATTTATTGGTGAAATCAGTATAAAAAAAATCTCCAACATTTTTAATGGTAGCAAGGGGAGGAAGAAAAAAGTTGTAGTTAATTAAGGTTGAGTTCCATGCTACTAATGGTATCCTCACTCAGATGAAAATGATTGCAGTGAAATTTGAAAGGATGAAAGATAAAATGTGGTAGAAATTAGTTTTGAAAAATTAATCCACTGTTTTAAAACAGAATTTCTTCAAGATGGAATGGAAATGACCATGTACCCATTCTAATGTCCTGGTATACTGGGGAAAATGTGGCATTATTTTGGGACATTTGCCATGTATACAGCACAAGGATAATTTAGTTTGTGATTAGTTAGTTATTTATAAGTCAAACTGTTCTGATTTATATTTTGTCCAACTCTTAGTTCCACCTTCCAACACCCACTTCATAAGAAGAAACAATACTCCTTCTGCTATGACACATGACTTGTATGAAGTGGCCAGCAGCTCATCAGAGAAGAACTTTCAGATCTCCTTAAAATGTCCAAATGCTAATCTGTATTTACAGCAATAAAGTATAGTAGTTATAATATATAATGTTGAGTTATAGTTTATGAGTCAAATACATTTCAGATCCAAGATTGTGCAGTATATAACCGGTATGTCTTTTATTTGAAGTGCTCAGTAGCACTTTGTTTTCTTTCCAGTTGATATCAATCCTTAATAACATGTTTTTAATTGATTCCACTGTTACAAATTATAGATAATTACTAGACCCAGTTGTGTAAACATTTTGTGTACTGTACTTTGATTTACTGTAGTTCTTCCTACATTTACCAAGCCAAGCTATGACATGAAGGAACCAGTTCAATTCACCAGGTTGAAAACAATGCACTACAGTATAGTCCAGAAGAAGATATATGTAGTTGTTCTTTGCAGATGGTCGAGGACGTCCAGGGTGTCCGGGCCACCTGGTGCTCAAGATCCATCAGCTGCGTCAGTTCCAGACCCGCAGCATCATCTTGCCTTACGAACGTCGAGAGTACACCTTCTGTCTGGGCGGTGTAACCATTGACATGGAACGTGGTGTTCTGGAGGTCAGAGGCTCATTACTGTTATTCACTGAAGTATAAACCCCAACCTTGCTCAGAGTAAGATGTTGAATTTCACAGTTGTTGATCACTATACAGTATGTTTGTATGAAGAATGGATGAGAGAAAGTGATATTGTCTGATAATGATAATGATGAGAAAAATATCTGAATTTTTATTGTACTGCCGATAGCAAAAGTCCTGTTGCTACATTTTCCAGGTCATGTACAGTACTGAACGTACTATAGTATGGAAACAAGTTTTAGTGGTTCTTGAACTAAAACACCAGTGAAATTCAATAATTTGCCTATTGAATACTATAATTTTGTATACTGTAGTGATTGTATTTGTTGGGTGATTAAATTTTAGATTATTCTTCAAGAAGAGATGAGTGAGGCGACAGGACTTTTGCCACCAACTGTACTTGAATGTTTGTCACGAATTCTTTTCAAATTTCCATATTTATGTAAAATCATGACTGTTGTTATGTAGCCCAGTATGGTAGTACAGTATACTGTAAACTGTAGTACTTTTCCCAACTCAAATAGAAATGCAAAGCATTAATTCTCATACTGTACTTTGTGAAGCCATGTCAGTTATTTTATTTTTTTTTATGCTGGTATTTTGGCCATTATTTACATTAGCAGTCAGCAATCATGCACCAGTTAATAATATTGCATTCATGTATAACACACATAAACTAAGCCTGCATCATCCAGAACTTATCTCTGGCAAATAAGAATGACAATAATTTTACTGGTACAGTATATGTTTTTATATAGTACTTTCCTTTACTGTACTGTACTGTACTCATTAACTAAAAGAGGTCTGTTAAATCACTTGACTTGGGATTGAGAATTAGTTTACATTGTAACCACCCGATCAGGAATTCAAGATGACCTTTTATGCTCCATGCTCACAAAAAGCCAATGATTAGCAGGCAGAGGCTTACTTCACCTTAATCCAAGTGATTTTGATTTGATGGCCTCTGATGGCAATGGATTTTTTCTGTAAGTTACATGTAGTATTGTACAAACGAACGTGTGTTGAGCAGTAATTGTGTGTTGCAGGTTGGTGTAGGCAATCCATGCCTGGTAGAGAACATTTCACTGGCGCTGAGTGCTGCTGTACTACACGTGCTGTGTCAGCCGCGCCCCGACCGACCTGTCATTGGTCAGACCAACCGCATTCCTGTGGAGAAGCTGAGTATGCTGCACGCCCTTGGCTACTATGCTGACTCTGCCCCACACAACTCCTTCCTCAGGTCCTGTATGGGCGTTGACTGTGGAGGCTGTGGTTCCTGTGGTGGGTGTGGAGGTTGTGGAGGTTGTGGTGGATGTGGAGGCTGTGGTGGCTGTGGGGGATGTGGTGGCTGTGGTGGGTAAAATATCGGCAAAATAGGGTATTGTTGGTATACAGTATATTGATTTGAATAATTTCTCTTATTCTGCTTACAATATTGTTTACCTTTTGGGGTGACCTTGTAAGCTGGCATGAGTCTTGTTGACCTTGCCTCAAAGTGGTGGCAGAGACAGTTGTATCAACAGAACAATGTAACAAATGCAAAACTTCCCTCATTCCTTCCTTTTCTCTCCCATGGAGAGATGGCGGGGCATGTCAATTCTCTCAACATTTGGGAGATCATATATTGATTGAAGGGCGTCCAAATTCCCAGCTTGGCTACCACAAGAGGTCAGATTTCTTCCTATTCTTCAGATTGATGTCCCTCTTACATTTTCTGTGCATTTCTTACTTTCTTGTCTCTCTCTCTAACTGGATTTAGCCTTGCCTGGGAAAAACAACCACTCCACCACACCCAGACATATTGTAAAAGGAAGATTTGTATTTATTTGTGTTATTGTACTTTTGGGCTTTCATTAGGTGAGCCCACATGAATATGGTTAATGATTTGTTATTATGATGTATGTATTTTTTTATAATTTTTTTCAGTCCACTAAAAAAATATGAAAAAGTTTTGAAAAAAAAAGAAGAAACGCAGTTTGTACCAAGACTATGAAACTACACTTAGAGTTGCTCACTCCTTAGAAATAATGTTTAGTAAAAAAAATGTGTACATGTATATAAGAGTAGATATTTATACAGTACCTTGTTAGAAAGGGCGCTATCCGAGTATCTGACCACACACTCCCCATCACTGCATGCCTTTTTAGCCTCTTTTCTACAGTCGATGGCTTAAATGTTTAATGTTTGTAATAATTTTAGGGACATAGTAGGGTTGGATTAGATGATAGAGGGGTGTGGGTGATGATGGGATGGCAGAAGGAAAGATGTATGTTTGCTGGTAAGATGGGAGATGTGGATTAGTTGCATAGAAACAAGGATATATTGTGATGAGCCTTGAACACTTAAGGGACCTGTGATGTGGTCGGCAAATTTGAGGTTACCAGGGCCTCCAACCAGGACACAAATAACCCAGGCCATACTGTACTGTGGCAATGTATATAGTTTGTAGTGCAGCTTGGTAAAATCAGTAGCTTCCACCTTTTCAACAACAGCACAGGCCCCTTTAATAATTACTGACTGTTCAAGTATTTCAGTAGAAGCACGACGTCATATGAGGAGGAGACTATATTGACGACCTGAAAAAGCGAAGTGTTATCATTACAGGCTCCTCCTCATACAGCTTTGTTCTTTACTGATTTTTTAAAAATACAAATAATGAACATTTTACAACATCGACTGTGAAGAAAATGCCAACTTGGCAACGGTGCTCCCCGTGTTCGTACTCTTGCAGCCTACGGTGGTATTAGCAATACAAAGGGTAGAGTTTCATACAGATAGTGGAGATAATGTAGTTTATTTGCCAAGTGTACATGAGGATGGATGTCACTGCACCTCCCTCATGCTCAAATAATACAGCTTGAAGATACAGTAAAAGGAATGTCCAGTACCTCCCTTTGTCTTAATGATACCACTACAATACTTGATTTTTCTAAAGCTGATGACAAATGCTTTTATCTGTAATCAGGAGGCAACTTCTGACTGGTTGATGTGCAAATCCTGACTAATGGGTGGTAAGCTTTGATCAGTCATGGTTGCCCTCGGTGGTATTGGCTGTGCATATTGACTATCAGCTTGTGGAAAATACTGCGATAGTTTGTTACACACCTTACAGCCTCAACTGCATTTTCCTGTGCATTTTCCATGGTGTTATGCTATCACATTTCAGTATGAAGCTTTTTTTATTTCTTAGATATCTTATCCTACTACATTTCTATTTCACCTAAGAAATTTATTATTATTTTTAAGAGGAAACTTCTTTGTAAAATTTTAGTTCTTCAGTTAAATATGTCAACTCAACTTACACTAAAGTCATTTCTTTGGAGAATCTGTGGGAAGTCATTAATTTGCTCTGCACATGACTGATAAAATTTTGTAAAGCCTGTGAATGACAGTTAAAGGCTAGCTTTCACTCCTTTTAACTTAATGCATTGATATTCCATTTCTCAATCATGTGTAATACTGGTAGGCATATTATCTTTATTCAGACAGACAAGTTATATTACGGTGTTGATATAGGACCAATGGACTTGAGTGCTGCAGTTTCTGTTGTTTATTATATACAATTTTTTTTTCATACCAAGATGCAGAGTCAACAAACAACACAATAATCCGGGTAGATCACTTAGTATGCTATGAAACACAGTAGAGATAATTTTAATGAGTAGATGACGTTTTGCAGATGGATATATCTTCTAGCGAGTACCTGGTGGTTAAGATAAGACGCTTTATGTGTGCTCTAAGCAAACAAAAAATAATATTGCAAGGCGTGTGTGTGTAGTCAGTCAGGGTGTTGCGAGTAGCCTGTAGTAGTGTCAGTGTTCAGTGTTAAAGAACTCAGTTTGTGTGCTACTTGCGAATGTTGGTAAATAACTAATACATGTACTGTACTGTACAGTACTGGCATTAAGAAAACTCGAAAGCTGGATAGAAGACGAAACTAAAACTGAGGACATGATCAATGCTAAGTTTGTTTATTTATTTGAGTGATTGCCGATGTGAAAGAATAACCCAAGGGAACAAATGGGCCAAGTCTTAAATGAAGGCTCAAAGTAACCTCTGTGCCAAACTACTTTAGGTGTTCCCTTTTGTAGTGCACTCATCAAAATTTCTCTCTCTAATCTTTAATATATTTTTTGAAGATAAATCTAATGTTAAAGTACCTTCCAAACATAACTTTAGACATTTTTTATACACTACTCTCATTAAAGGTGTTTGTGAAGTAGACCTTGTGCTGTGTAACATCTTTGTTGTTATTTCAGATGTTTGATGATCTAAGAATAGAATTTCATTCCCTGACAATTTTTACTGAATACATTTCATCCAGCTCTCTTAGGTACATTTTCCATATTGTAAAACAACTGTGACAGAAGGAAGGTTTATAATGTAAAAACGTAATTTTATACCGTGGCTTGATAGAGATTGGGCACAAGTGTTAAAGTGTAGTCTAGTCACTACTCTAGTGTTTCTGTAGTAATCTTGTAGCTTAGTCATTGTTCTAGTCTTTTCTAGAAATATGGTCAAGTGATGACATGGGAGAGCTGACTTTACTTGGTTGAGAAGGCTAATACTATACTACTGATATACAGTATTCTGATCTCATCCAAGTTAACAGGCTATATCAGAGTGAATGCAGTGGCTCCATCAAAAAGTGCAAATTAATTAAATCAAATTATATAACCACTAACATATGAACAGTTAGAGCAATCACTGTTTTCATTAACAGTATTCAGTACAGTATCTGATTCATGCCAAGTGATATATGCAGCTTGATTTCAAGCAGATATGATTCAACATTTAGGAAGGGTGAAATGATTGTGTATATGAAAAGAGAAAGAAATTGGAAAGTAACTAAAGTGCATATCACACAGCACATTTTCCTCTATCCTCTGGTCAGTCATGATCAAGAAACGAGTGTCATTAATGATCTGGACATAGTAAAACTTGGCTGGGATCAGTAATTGAAGGACAGAGGGTGAAGGAGATAAAAGCTGTTGTGATAGTTGACCCTTTACTGTGTGTGACCTGTTGGAGAACACTTGAACATTCTTTCTATTCCTTTCATATCTCTTTATATCTCTCTTGCAGTGCTGAACTCAAGAGAGACATAAGGAAAGAAAGTGATCAACATCCTTTTTATGTCTGGCAAATAAAGTGTGTCTTCAACACAGTGTTAAATACACATTAATGGAACTAAAAATTGTTTGAGATGCAACAGCTGTGTACTGTATATATTGAATTCATATTGAAATCACAGCAATATGAAATGAAGACTTCAATATAGACATTTTTCCACAACAAAATGAGCTAACAAACAGAACAAGTATTACATTTGTCTGTTATAACTGTTCTGAATTCCAGGTGAAAGGAATAACTAGCTCTCAGGTTTATTAAGAGGGAGACACAGGGTGAGCCTGACCTTTGAGGAGTGTTTGAATGTGTGTGTGTGTGTGTGTGTGTAAGTGTTGAGGCTGTATTCAAGAATGGTGTTGTAATTCACCCAGAGCATTGAAACATGATGGTCACATTTGTTGGTTGGCATAAAATTTGACCTTTTTAATATGCCACCCAAAGCTATATGGAAATGAGCAATCAATTTAAACTTTTTTTGAGGTCAAACCTAGCCTACTGTATGTACAGCTCCATTTTTTGTTTATAATAGTGTATACTGTAGTAATGGCTGATTTGCATGCCAACAGTGGACATTATTTTCATGCATTGGGCTCGCTATGATGCTGTTCTTGAATTTGGCCCAAGTTCATTTGTCAGCTGGGAGGACAGTGGCTGGTGCATGCAGTGTTGTCAACTAATATAAACCAAATATGGCACCATTTCCACCTCCTCCCTTCTGTTATTATATCCCAAACCATATCATCATCTTGTACTTCTCTCTCTCTCTTTCTTTATCTCCTAAACCTTGTTATCATCATTTACCTCTCTCTCTGTATCTATCAAATCTTTTTATCATCTCCCATCTTCCTCAGTCTCCTTGATCTCTCTCTTACCGCCAACGGTGTTCATTGTCCAGACATTAGCTCCTGTGCCCTGCCCTTTTCCCTACACTGTTTAACTGTTGCTTGCAACTCAGCACTTGCCACTCCCTATCACTGCTTTTTATATTATTTCTGTATGCATTCATCACTCACTTTATCGTCTTGAAAACCTTTAAGTTAATTATTCTGCCTGCAGATCTCTTATACAGTACTGTACTGTATGTGCAAAGTGAGAGTAACAATATGCTGTTGATATCTTAATTCTATTGTTTCTGTCATCAATTCCAGTTTCCCATTTTTCAAGGGATTGAGCATAATTTTTGTCCCCAATATCTTCGTTTAATATCTTTGTTGAGTATGAGTTTAACTCCTTCAGAAAGGGGGTTACATATTTCTTACTGTACATCATTCATCTATGTCATGAGCATAAGTTTCTTTACCCCCCTGGCGAGGGTGAGATCAAAGTTATAGTTGGAGAAGGGCCAGGCAAATGAACACCAGAAGTCAGTAAATCATGCCGGCATTAAAGTTGTTGGATTCAAGTAAGTGAACTCCTCTAAAGACATATGAAGCATCATCTGAGCATTATGAACTGACCCTTTTTTTTCATCTAGTCCATCTCCAACGACGACTTCGACATCACTCTCGCCAGTGGGATAAAGAAACTCATGCTCGTGACTGTACACATTACAGTACTGTATTGTAAATGTAAATTTGTAACTCGCCTATCCTCTCTTTTCTTGTTTATAAATACAGTATCTCAATTTCTCAGGTTGTCTCTCTGTTGTGTTATACTGTACTCAGTTGCCAGGTATAGTACTGTACTGTACTATTTGATACTTATTTTATATTCCTAGCTGACAATCAAGAATAGTAAGTGTGGCACCTGTCTAGTACAGTTGGCTAGGTGAGGGTGTCTCGTTTTGCTTGCTGTGATCTTGCTGGCTACCCACAATAAACATAAAATGAAAGAATAGGTTCACCATAATATTGTACTTGATATTAGCAAAGAACTTAGTCACAAGGATTGAACAAGCTCACACAGCCAACTATACTACACAAATGTCACATCTATGAGTCTGGATCATCAGATGAAAAAAAAAAGTATACAGTAAGGTGTTATCATAGACTTGTCTTTATCTGTCTGTTATTGCTCTGCTTAGCCTTCTGGAAATCAGGGGTCAATGAGAGCTTTGCCATTGTTACCAACATCAACCAAGTTATTACCTTCAATTGAACAAAGGTACTGTACTGTACATACCAAATCTGCTTCTTCTTTCCATCATCTTGCTTCAGTTATTCCTGTCATTTCTGTACTTTCATTTCATATTATCTCTTTCTTTTTTCCATGTATGGGAACAACTGATTCAGCAGATTAATTGTGAAATACAATATTATAATTTCTTAGTTACATTCATACTACTGTAGGCTACAGTATATGTACAGTACTCTCCTCTTTAGTTTCATTGTGTTTTCAATATCACTATGGTACTCACATTTTCTAGTACAGTACTGTACTGTACTGCAATACGAATAGTAATACAGGGTTTGGTTAATTTTGATAAATTTATCTGCTCTCAGGTATGCAGTATTATTAGTGCTAAATTGTAAAACCCAGTCATTTCTGCCTGATTAATTATGCTTCTTTTCTTCTTTTCCTAACCTCTTCTTACTGTCTTCTGATGCTTATACTATGGTTTTCAATCTACAGTATATCTAGTTGTCTCTCCCAGCCCAATTCTCACATCCTCCCTTGCACCTCTTGAGTTAAGCTTGCCAGTCAGTGCGTACTTTTGGCGTCACAACCTTGCTAAGAGAATCACATCTCTTCCAAACGCCGCTTCCGTGATTGCGTAGTAGCGTTGATTCTTTTTCTTATTTTCTGCTAGTGGCTATGTAGTGCATTTGCTCTAGTGTATCACTGTAGCATAACCCCCTCTTGATATGATGACGGTAGATTTGCCTCAAGCAAGAAGGTTCCTTTCTGAAGCCTGAGAATTTTTTTTATTGGCGTTGCTGATTAGGTTTGTCAACCATTGTTTGATGGTTATTTTCTATGTTTTTGTAATGCTCAATACAAATACTTAACATTCACTCATAAGGAATCTACTGTATTATGAATTTTCCAATGCTCAGAAACACAACCTTGCACATCTTGGGCAGTCACCACTGTTATGTCTCAAGTCCCCGACCACCATGGCACCACTTGGGGTCATCCCAACTACAGTATATACAATTTCATATATACTGTACCAATAAGTGCTCACCAGTGTGTTTGATAGCTGGGGAAAAAGTATCCAACAGCATACCCTGTAAAATTTTTGGTAGCAATACAGAATCCATTATTAATAAAATTACAATATATGTACAGTACAGTACAGTAATATAATTACTAAGACTGCATAGTACAGGCACTCCTAAAATTTATGACTGTACTGTATATTCAGAATTTTATTGTCAGTACGAAACTAATATATAATAATGCTTCTGGCAGTAGTAAGGGATTAAAATCATTTGAAAACCTAATATAATTTCATGGGGTACCTGTCCTGTACAATTATCTGTATTTTACATTTCATAGAACCAGTGAAGCCTCAATAAGCAGCCTTGTACAACACTGGTGAGACCAAACTCCATTGATTGTTTAATTTGCTACTGGCGGATAAAGTCAGCAATAATCATTCTTTGCTAACTTGCCCAGTAAGCTCTGCCATCTTCAGTCAGCCTGGTTAATTATGAATGTAAGTAATGAATTACCTAGAGGAGTGGCAGATATCAATAATACGGGCAGATATGGTTGATTGGTTAAGAGTAAACATTTATTAACCAGTCAGCTGAAAAGTCTTTATTGGTGGTCGGGGCAAAGACTATAGTTGTACCTATAAGAAAGGACTGGTAGCCCATGGCTGACTGTGGCAGCAACTGGTCCCAATCATAGTGATATACAGTAGTTGTAGCCTTTATAGTGTCTGCCATCAATGTAGAGTAGGTGAAACCTTTGTGCATATAATTTTATTTTTATCCTTATGTATACTGTAGTGCCAGGAAATAAGTTTTATATCCAGTAATTGCATACTAAGGGTGGGGACTGTGCGTGAATACTAGATTATCTTGCATATTTATCTCATATAGTTAGCTGTGCTTGATACTGTGTGAGTCCCGAGGGTTGGTTGGAGACAGAACAATTAAGAGTGCATTCATCCAGCAAGATTATGGGGGTCAGGGGTAAGGTGGTAAGGATGGGATGAGACAGGAGGGGAGTTGAGACCAATTGCTGTACCAATACTCTGTCTCAGGAAAGTGAAGCTCAACTTGGCCTGTAATCATTAGATAACTGGTTCCAACCTGCATCCACTTGATGTGCACATAAACAAGTACGCTTCAATTATATTTTAGCAATGGAGGAAATTTTACCTACATAAGGAAGCCAAAAAGATTGTCACATTGTATTCTCCCTCAGAAACATGTGCCAACGAGAAACACAAAGTCTGACCAATTGCCTGTGGTTCAGCTTCCACACAAAGAAACACTCTGAGGTGAAGTGTGGAATGGTTCCTGTGGTATTCACAGAGTTTACGTAAATGGAAGGAAGGTTAGATGGTTATGTTACGAGCTACTATTGTGAACTTAGATGTGTGAAGATGTGTAGCAGCACTTGAGACATGTAGTGATGGTAATTCCACAAGTGTTAAGTGGGATTATTTAGCATGATAGGAATCTCATCTCACATGGAAATTTGTATCAATATAACTATTCCTTTGTGTGTGCTAATTCTCCATTAATTTTGTGTTACAGTATTAGTAAAGCAGTGTAACATTTTAAAAGTTGAACGTGGAGTAGGCTAACTACAGATCTTTAACTTTGTATTATTATATAATAATATACAGTACTGTACAGTGTACAGTATACAGCATATTTTTGTTTATCTAAATCAGTTTCACACCCGAATACGGTTTGGTTCTTCAACAGATGTTCATTACATTATTGTAAAGTACTAGCAGCATTTGCTTCAATCAGTGATGCAACTTTTTGTAATTTAATAATATACCTTTCTTGTATTACTGAAGTTCTGTACAGTTGAGCAAGTAGAAAGAGCAAGAAAAATGACTATATGGCAACATCTGGCAGTTCTTTGTGAATGAATCACTGGGAAGCCAGCCAGAGCTACTGTATTGTAATGTGGAACATGATTGGCTGAACTTTGAGAGGTGGTGAAGATATTGCCATATATAGCCATAGTTTTCTTGCACGTTCTACTTGCTCAACTGTACATATCTTTAGGTTAATATTTTTCATTGTACGATTGAAGGAATCTTTCACCTCTTAATTCACAAACATCACACTCTCCTTTAAGAATGTTAGGAATCAAACACCAAGAACTTCTAAATCCAATAAAATGTTGCTGAAGACTAGAGAGTTTAGACATTTTTAGTGCTTTACTATGATCAGTAATTTCCTTGTGAGATCGGGGTTATAATTGTCCTCTCAACGTATATCCTATCTGTTGAAAGGTAGGTGCTTTTTAGTACATTTACATAGACCATGAGTGTGTATTATAGTAAAGAATGTTTTTACTTAGGTGAGTGATGAGCAGCAAGATGTGTTCATGTGCAGTAACTGGAGTACTTCATGATAAATCTCACATCTTCACTATGTGCAGGCTCAAGTACTGTATTGTCCAGTAATAATGTTAAGAAATTAATGGACCCCAAGTGTAGGCACAGATAAGAAGCATAATTTGTTGTATTGTAAACTATTAGAGAGCTGTACTTTAGCAGACTTCAGAATGTTATCTCTGTGTGTTGGTCATGTTCTTAGGTTAGCCGAGGGTGTCTGTCTGTCTGTCTGTCTGTCAAGCCTCTGGAGTTATGCAGTCACTAGAATGATTATTCAGCTGAAATATATGTTTATAAGAGTTTCAAAATGAAAACTTTAGTTAATATTACAGTGACTTAGCTTTACATACATTGGTGGTCTCTTAAAGGAACTAAAATCTTTTGTATTCAATAGTTAATGAAACAACTCAAATGTTTATCATCAACAGAGCCGGCTGGGGTTGAACAAAAATAACCAGTGGACACATCTATGTATCAATACCCTGACAACATACATTACCCTTGTCTTGATGAACAGCTGACATTTCTTAAACCAAATACAAGTCTTTCAAAATATCCAGACATCAAATATAACTAGGGTATGTTTTACATTAGACACTCACCTCCATGTCCTTACCTGTGAATCTGAGACAAGATGATGAAGCAGCAACCATATAGGTCAAGTGTCTGGCTACAGCTTGTTACAAATCACATTCAGAGGTTTAATCTTGTGGATGGATGACTGTCTAACTTCAACATTTCTGAATATTCAATGCTGATGAGTGCAGCAGAGATTACCGAACCACTGTATGTCATATAATGAAATCAGGATCTCCATCATAATTTACTATTTTTTGCATGTATAGCTAACACCCAGCAATTTTGTCATACTGTATTTCATCCTCCTCATTACACAGTTTACAGTAAACCCTCGCTATAACAAATGAATTGACAAACATTTGCTGCTATACTGTATAAGGGCAGTCATTCAGAAATACTGTAAACATAGTCAAACCTGATATATTTACTGTTGTTTTCATATATTGTACACACCTGTAACAAAAAATTACATTTACTATTAAAAATTACAACACCAGCAGCGTGACTTAGACAACCGAACTATGCCCTTCATTTAATAAAAAATGTTTGGTAATCGAGGGCCATCGATCAGTAAGTTTATAACATTTGGTAAAGCCAAAATTCGTAATATCGAGGGTTTACTTTAATTAATTTATTGTATGGAATGGACTGATCAATACAACATGAGTACTGTACAGGTAAAGGATTACAATAACAAATGATGCTGCATTGTGAATGCACACAACATTTTTGTAGCATATATGTATATACCTATTTTATTTATGTAAGATAAATACACAATATAAACTATATAAAATAGGAACATTTGTGGAAGTGAGTAAGTATTGTGTGTGAAGGATGAGGCCAGGGGCAGCAGCACATGTATGGACTATTAGTCATAATAAAGTGTTGTGTTGTATTACCTACTATGCTTGTCTGTCCTTTTCTCTAGGTTTTCCAACATCTATCCATAGTATCCCTGACAGAAGCACCCCATCATAGGACTGGCCATGGAATAAGACAAAACTACTGTCACAAAATATTTTAACTGCAGCACACCAGGAAGATCAGGTGCTGCAAGCACCATTTCCTTTGGGTTTCCACTCCGCTTATGGTTCAAGAACTTTGGAAGTACTGTACTGTAGCTGTTTTGTCTCCATTTAGTTTTTGGACATACAGGGGTTCCTGGAAAATTGTGTGGATACACTAGCCAGATTGATCAATCTTTTGTTACTTCTCAACCACATTCTAGAACAATCTCTGAATATTCACCATTGGGCTCCTCATTCCTGATCATAAGATGGCTGTTTCTTTGGTTGGCAAATTTAAGTTTTGGCACCTGCCACTATACTGTAGTTACAATGACAGATGTGGTCTGGGAAACAAAACGGGTTGAGACCACTTATGTACAGTATGAAGGTAATCAGGATGCCTTTCAAGAAAAGACTCACCTGGTAGTAAAGCCACATTATTATACAGTTTTATATCATATACTACTAACACTATCATGACATATGATGCATTGTAATCACATTATACCATAATTGTATAAAGACATAGGGTATAGTAGGGTGCAGGAATGAAGCATTACCCTTGTACAGTTGCGAGCAGATGACTCGAAGCCACCTTATCCTCCAACATGCTGGAGTTGTATCTTGTAAAAGTGGCAGCTATGAACTGGATCGAAAGTCAGTCATCAGCTTGGGTGAAATAAACCCAGTGATAATTTGTCAATTGTTTCAGATATGCTGATAACAGGTTATGTGTCTCCAGCTGACAAGACTGGGAGAGAGGCATGACTGAATTTTGTAATAATACTTGACTGCATTGAAGCTGATAACCCTACGACATATCTCGAATAAAGATTGTTTAGTTCACAACGAAAAACACGACAATAACAATAGTCAAACATAATACTGCATCAGTTCTCAACCCCTTGTGTCTCACATGAATGAACACATAATATTTTTTATATCTGTGTTGTAATATAACAAAAATAAGTATGACAAGTTCCTCATTATCAGTTTTTTTTTTTTCATACATATACCTACACAAGATTAATTGAAGAACAATTAAATATGTAAATTAACAAATCACAGGGTTTGTTTCACCTGAACAGACGACTGAATTTCGGTCCAGTACATAGCTTCCACTGTTACCAGATACAACACCAGAATGGTATTGCCCGGGTGACCGAAAACGTTCCCAGGGACTCGCGCCCCCTTGGTGGGGGTGGGGGGATTTTGTGACGATTTAGCCCCCACAGCTTCCTTCCTTGGTATCCCTGGGGGGTGGTCCCATGACACAGATGCCGCCATGAAACCAAAGTCCTCAAGATCAAGAACCACCTTCCTTAACATGAGAGGCACACAAACACTATAAGTCTTGCTGCAGCCTCCACAAACCAACATCAACAACAACTACACTCCGTGACCAAACACCCACACATGCCAAAGAACCTAAAACAACACCATACACAAATACTGTCATCTCTTACACCCGGCCCACCCCAAACCAGTCTCCAGAAACATATCCATACTCAAATCACTCACCAATCCATCTAAACAATCAAGAACAACACTCAGCTGCATTCACCCATTTTTTTTTTTTTTAATACCTCAACCTCGGGTGATGTTGGTAGCTTCGCTTCTGCCCCACTTGATGGCGACACCTTAGTTATACACATCACTATCAGGAGAGGGTAGCTACATCGTCACTCACAGCATCTTGGAATATGGTCGGGCATAATCTATGTTATGATTTGTTGATGATATAGGGGATATTTTCTTGATGTGTCAGCGTAGCCAGGATACTTGACGAACAGCAAGACCCATCAGAACACTCTGGAAAAAACCCAGACATTTCTCGTGGACTCGAATCTAGGTCAATGCCATCCGCAGTCCGTAGCAGTATCCACTCTGCTACCGCCTCCCCCTGAGGACAGAGTCCATCTGGCCAGGCTGCAATGTGGCCACCACCCGGCCCTTCTGACATATCAAAAGATGCTGGATGGAGCCATTGTAGATGCCTGTCCGGGATGCAAAACAGCACTCCAATCTATTAAACACATTATGGAAAAATGCAATGTACACAACCACACTAGCCAACAATGCAACATACACTCTCTGAGGGCACTGTGGGAAAGCCTAGAACAGGCTTCCTCCATGGCCTTCCTCAGGAGTTCGGGGCTCCTCGGCCAGACAGCTTGAGGAACTTCAACAACAACACCAGAATGTTGATGAGTGAGATGGCCTAAAGTCATCTGCTTGCATCTGTACTGTACCTCTATGGGGCATGGGCAGAGCTTGTCCTATTGGCAAATTGGAAGGCTACTAATTCCTCCTAACTATGCCATAAAACAGATGTCCTCAGTGGTACTATTAAGAGGATCTGTTTCAAGACATACTTTGGAGGAAACAGAAACCTTCCAATTCTATTTATCTATCTGTAGCTCTGATGCCTCATTCCATCCGGGAACTCCCTCCAAGGGGGTGGCCACGACAGAAATGTCTCCAGTTCTCCCTATTCCAACACTCCCTCCTTACTCGGTCAGCCCTCCCCTGCCCCTCATATTTCTCTCCTTTACATACTCTTCCACTCTGTTCTGCCATCTAACCAGCGGTCTGCCCCTCACACCAGGTGCCACAACTTCACTTCCATACACCTTTACAAACTCCTCACCTTGCATTCTCTCTACATGAACCTTCCAGTTCATGAAAAGAATCTCCCCTTAAAGACAGCACAGTATAAAAATGAAGAGTGTCAGATCAATTACACCTTTGTTCTGAACAGGATCTGATGGCTGTTGAATAATCAACTGAAATCCTACTTAGAAAATAAATCTCCCTACATGTTCCTACTAATGTTCCCTTATATTCAGTGTAAGAATACTGGCATTGTCCAGTTACAAACCTATGGAGGGGTATAAAAAGGTAAAACATTTATTTAATAATTGGTGTGTATTTGCATATTATACTGAGTACCAGTATCTATACATAGCTACAATACATTATATCTACAAGCATGTACAAATACGGATAATTTTTTAGAGCTTAGTGGGTTAGAACATGGCGACCCTTTAGTAGTCTCCTCATGATAATCCTGCGGCCACGTAAGGTTGACATTCGCTTTTCCCAGCCATGCCGTTCAATGCGCTTCTTTTCACTTGGACGGGGGAAATAATTTCTACATTTTGTCCTGCCAAACACTCCCCCTGGAATAAAGGTTTTGTTATTACTGTACCTTCATCAAAAAATTAAGAAACTTCAGGTAAATATTTAGTATATTGCATTTCTCTATGATTGTTTTTCAACCATCACTATCAACTAATTAATACCATTAAAAGATTATTTTCAGAAATTCTGCATAAAAGCTACACGCGGCAAATATGTGTTATTTATGCATATTTCAGTATGGAATAATGTTATATGTTCGTGCGTAAAGAATATAAGGGGGAAGTTTGGTAACTTAGTGGTAAATTTGGAATAACTGATACCTTCGAACTATTGCAAGCAACATAATATATATTATACCTGTATGCTTTATTCTGGTTCTGTTTCCAGGTAGATTTTAGAGAGAATTAAGATGCTCTACTGTACCAAAAGTATACTATCCCCTTAATTTAACCTAACTTAGGACCATAGAGAAAAATATCCAAGGTGTTGATGATGATCTGGTAGAGGCACGATGACTCCATTGATAAACATTAAACAACAACATAGCCATCGTACCGGTATACCACACACACCATTGTCAATACCACAATTCTTCTCGTGGCCTACGACTCTAAAACAAACCCAGAACCCACCTATGATACTGTTTGGTACTGCTGTGAGGAGTGCCGGGGACGCCTCCATCACCTGTACACCGCCCATAAGTAGTGGTGATGGGCGGCTACTGAGGGCGTGAGGCAACTGTGGGCGTGTCATCAGTGTCCTCAGTCCTCCTAAAGCCCCTCCTACCACTCCAGGGAGGGAACAAGATCGTGCCGCCGTGATAAAGAAGTTCATGGTGTTTCTCTAGCCTCGAGTTATGCAGTAGTTTTTCAGTACCGAATTTTCTAGGGTTGTGTTATGAGAGTTTTCGTCTTATAAACTACAATGTCGGCGCTTCCTCGGGTTCTTTAGTTTTCTTACTGTACTTGAACCATTCTTTAAAGTACTATAATTATTTGCACTTCTAAACATGTAAATAAAAAAAGGTTTCAATATGATTCAGCTCACTATTATACTGTATATAGAAGAAGTTTTATATTATAAAAGGTTGTCAGTTCATGGTCAGTATTATTTTCTATGAAATAAATCAACTGAATGCTTTTATATCCAACTTTAATTTTGATACAATAATACAATATACATGTAAAATAAATATAGATATAACTCAATAATCATAATCAACAATAGTGCATGTACCGAATTCTAATCTTGCCGGAAAAGCTCAAAACAAGGAGTGGATTCCGGAATGACAGCTCGAGTTTACCTGACATATACATGTGTTAAATATATGTGAGGAGGCCTGGAAGACTATTAGAAACAAGAGTTAATACCTGTTGCTTGCTGTGTGTAAATTTGGCGTGGTGTAGTGAAGGTGTGGCCTGGTGCTGATGGTGTAAGTGTGGTAATCACTTCACATTCTTCTTATACCTTCAAGGCTGATCTCATATTACCTCATGATGATAACTTGATACTCCTCTATGTTATTTATGTTATAGTAAGATGGATTGGAATCTCCTGCACCTTTTACCCTATTTATCAGTTTGCCTCGTGATTGATACCCACCCTGCCCAATTTCTTGAAGACATTTATATGTGAAATATGCGGATGGTCATATTTTGTAAAGAAATCAAGAGCAGATCAATGACCAGCAGGCTCTGGGTATTATTTATATAAGTTATGGTACAACTAATGCCTTGTTTTACCAACAGGTATTAGTGTGTAGTGACTGGGTATGGTTGAAGTGAACTGCTTGTGAGAGGCCCCAGGCAGCCAAGATGAAAATTAATGAGAAGAATCTGTGTGCATACAGTGTTTCTTCAACACATATTGACAAGGAGGGATACCTACTAAAGAAAGGCGAGGTAAGAGCAGTGTTACCCATCCATACCTTACCAAATTACAAAGCATTATTATGTACTACAAAAATTTTGGTAATTTACAGAAGTACTGAGTTAAATATATTGTATGTTTTAGTATTATTACCCCCTATTTTAGACCATTTTAGGAAACTTCATCTATGGAGTTTCTCTCGTTATTGAGATATATTTACAAACATGATTAGGAAATTAATCTGACCTGACCTAACCTAACCTAGACCACAGCAGACTACCTGGACCTAACCATGGCAAACTACCGGGAAATAACCGTGATAAATTATCATAAAGTAACTGGGGCAAACTCCTGGGACCTAGCCGGATGTGGTAATAGTGCGCGGCCCTAGCCAAAAACCCAGTAATTCTGTAATAATTCAAAAATATTCCAAATATGCTCTTGTCCTTAAAAAGATAAGGCAGTATAATACAGTACAATACAATATTGAATAAGGCTTTCACAGTGTAGTGTAAACTTAATACAGTATTCAGATTGATAATTTCAACATTTCAGTATTGCAGTTAAATGTATTATTATTTTGTTTTCTTTCTGACACAAAAATATTAATTATAGGTAAATAAGAACTTCCAGAGAAGATGGTTCGTGTTGAAAGGCAATTTGCTCTTTTACTTTGAGAAGAAATGTGACCGAGAACCAATTGGTGTCATCATCCTGGAGGGGTGTACAATTGGTGAGTAGACAGAGCAGCTCACTTTCATCTATTTTTTTAATTCCCTATGACATCTGCAGATTGGAAGCTTAGTTCCTCCACCATAGCCTACCTGTATGGGAAAAATAACATGGACAAGATGGCAGCCCAAACAGATTGCTCATTTTAGGGTGTGAGGAAAGAATTGTGAGGGAATATCCCAAATATTGCAACTACAGTATAATGATACCTTTGATGATATATGATGACAATTGTTGGCCTTGTGAACAGCTGGCTCAAACTTTGTTTGGAGGAATACATTTTCACCACTATTGTTTCATTATAAACTTATGAATGCCAGAGAGTACAGTATATGGTATACAAATTCAAATATACACTATACACTGTACAGTTATTAGCTAACTTACATTCATTTATCATATACTTTTTAAAATGTATATGAGGGAAGAAGGCATCATCCAAATGTCTTAGAATGAATATTGTAAGTCACTCACTAAGAAGTAATGTAATAAATGAATAGATAGATTTTAAGTTCTTAGAACATACAGTACTTGTAATTATTTTGTTATAATTATCAGAGCTGGCAGAATGTGAGGATCAGTTCACTTTCAAGCTGGTGTTCCATGGTGGTGGTGGTGGTCGTACGTATGTGTTGGCAGCAGACTCTCAGGAAGCATTGGAGGTATGGATGAAGGCTTTGGCCCGAGCCTCCTATGATTATCTCAAGCTCATGGTGGCAGAACTGCAGAAACAACTGGATGAGCTTAGTGGTGAGTGTCCTGGGGCAGGGTCATATGTAAGAAAAGGCATGTGTTAGGCGAATGTAGAAAAATGTTATGACGGTTCTGCTGACATTACATGAAGCCATCTTATCTGTCATGCTCAGTTCTACCATATGAATTTTTTTCTATAAACAGATCTCATAACTTGACAGATATATTATTGTATACATATTGGTTGATGAACTTAATCCCTTGTGTACATGGCCTTTTCTGTGGCAAATAAAACTTATTGGAATCAGAAAGTAAAGTTACTTCAGTAAAATCACCATACTGTGTACTGTATGTTAGTCTCTTAACTAGTTGACTGTTTACTTTCTAAGTAAATGCAAAATCAATTGCTCGTACATTATAAAAAACATCAAGTCCACAGAGAATTAATACTTCATCACACTACAGTAAAGAGTAGCTATTTTACAATAAGCAGGAGTACTTTACTGTACAATGCTACAGTACATTGCAAACATTTAAATACCTTCAACACCTCTGAAGGGAGTTTAGCTGTAGAGGTCAGGCAGCTTATTAAAGTTAAAAATTGGAATTAGATTCGGTCTACCAATGACTGCATTGTAAATTTCAACAATGCTATGTAAGTTTTAGTCAAGGAAATAATGCCAGGTGACATATATTCTCAAAGCAATAGTCAACCTGCCATGAGCTGATAGAAGAGAGGATATCATGCCAATAATTCTTGTTTATGAAAATTCCTGTAAAACCCTGCTTTGTGGAAAATATAGTCCCAGCAGTGAACTAGAAAGATAATAGTTATTTCAAAAGTGTATAACAGAGTTACCAGCATGTCTCATAATGTTTCAGAAACGGAAGAGGGAAGAGGGGGTGGAGAGGGAGGGAATGGACAGGCACCCAAACCCCCACAACGAAGACAAAATCCTTTCAACCGAACTCAGGTAAAAGGCTTGTGTATTTATTACGATCTCTGCTATTTCCATTTCATTTTTGCTGTTATTCTTTCACTGTAATTTAATGCCATCTGGTCCCTATTGCAAAGTGCTAGGATGTTATTCCCAATAATATGCCTTTTTGTTGTCAATTATGTTTTCTCATTGACATACCTGTATAGTGAAATGCATGGTAATCAGGATGTGCTTTTTTCCTGAATGGGATCTTACAGTTTACATATGGTACTGCACAAGAGAAAATTATTACAGTAAAGTATGTCACCATGCTGAAGAGCTTAGATGATTCAATATGTACCATATGCTTTATATTTTTATGCAGAAATTCATTCAAAGAAGCTTGTTGGTATGCGTCAGTTAAATCTGGTAATGCTTTTTGGAGAAAAATATCACAACTATGAATATAATAATAACTTTCATATGCTTTCCTGGGAATATTACTAAAAATCATTGTATAAATATCAAATACAGGACATAATTGTCATGTCATCTGGACTGCATTTTCAAATTAACTGGCTCACACCCTCAGGCTGGCATTGTATAAATTACTGCTGCCGAATGTACTTTTGAAAAACATCTAAAATGTGATAAAAAATATTTCCCTTTAGAGTTCTGAAGTTGCCCTGGACCCTGCCATGGCTTGGCGTACAAGATCCAACACAGTGTCTGGAGGAGGCAGGGGAGCAGGGGGCACATACCTCCCCCCTACTCCAGCCATTTCCCGTCCTGCTCCCCCACCACCATCGGCAGCATCCTCCGTAGCGCACATCTCCCTCAACAAGCGCACCTTCGCCCAGCTCCACTCAGAATATGGAGTGCAGATATTAAAGGATAAAGAAGAGCATATGGCAAAGAAAAAGAATAGTAGACGGGGCATTAGCAGTGGGAGAAGTAGTAATGCTGAGGCCAAAGGGAGTGATAGCTGGAGAGGAAGTTTAGAGAGTGGCTGCACAGATTTGAGTGGGAGTGACAGTGGGTGGATGAAGCAGGGAAATTTTGAAAAAAATCCACCCACAGAGGACCACAAGAGTGATGATATTAATGACAGTCTTGTAGTGGAAAACCTGGTGGATATCTAAGCACTACAGTACAGTATTACTATCATCCTAGTTATCTTAAAACTTTTATACTTCATTTAAAGGGATATAGTCTTGACTGATTTGAAGCAACTGATTCCTCCAAGCAATATAAAATCTTTAGTTGATCTGGTATGTTTTCTCGCATAGTTTGGAGGAATCGGTAGCCCTTCAATTTGCTAAAAGTAAATAATCTCCTTATATCTTTTGGTGTGTTGGACATTTTTCTTATCATCCATCCTAATGAATGTAATCTTTATAGTCTTTTTTATGCTAATTTATTGATATGAGTGTATTTTCAGCATTATTATTATTATATTGTCTATTTGAGGTGGTTCTATGCTTCAGTGACCATTGTGTGCTTTATTGTGCAGTATTAGAGAGTTTGTAATAGAATTCCTGCATGATTTTACATTATCTGTTAAAATTAAAGTGAAGGGTAATGAAGTAATTTAGTGCAATAATGTGAGAATATCATGGTGCCAAGAGATAATTGTAAGGTTTTTGGGTATCATATTACATATTTAGGGATTTCAGTTATTGCTTAAAAAAAATGCAAGTTTTCAGATAAATTTTATTCCTTTTGTAGATACAGTATTTGGTAGCATATAACCACATCAAGGGCTGTATGCAAGAGTTAGACCATTCTCGGTGTTGACGATCACATGGTACAGTACCAGTATGATGACTCCCTGGACACAATGTAGAGGCATCTTACCCATACCATGCTATAGTCAACACCACAGATATTCTTGCATATACAGTAGTCCCAAATCTCAACCGTATTTATGATTTGGGTCAGTTGTTCATATTTCAACATATGTAACATGTAATACATACATGTTATATTAGTGGATTTTTAGGGGGGCTGATTTTAAAAATTCTTATGTTTGTGAGCACTTGTAAGAATATTAGAATGAGGAGAAACGTGTTACCAGAATTTGCTTGAAAATTGAAAAAAATTATGTACATGAGCTGCTGAAGAGAAATTGCATCCTATTAGTATTGGTAACTATTGGCTTAAGTATTATATTTGTGTCCTGTTATTAATATGCCAGAGAAGAGGTTACTGTGATATTAAGTTGGATTAATTGAAAAGAATGGCTAATGTCAGAATGTTTGTTACAAATGGCATTTTGATGTTACTGTATCCAGATATTTTAGCATAAAGTACAGTACTGTACAGCACTAGGGGCCATATTTCAATTATAACTCAGTAAACTACAGTAAACCTGAAATGTTAAGTTGTACGAGTCCTTGTCATTGGCTTCTGAATACTGTACTGTACATTGTAGAAGTTGGCCTTACAAAGTGCCACAAATATCACAAACTATATCACCTTTCCTAATCAGATGGTCTTGTTTGGGAGCCAAACAAACTGACCCCTAATGACTAGTGCTGCAGCAGCAATACAGATCCATGTCTAGAAGCAGTAAAGATACTTATTGTCACAACTCTGAAAATTATCTTCATCTACAAAATGTGACTCTGTGAATACCTGTACTGTACTCCCTCATTAAGTGTCTTATGGGAGTATATGTGTATGGATTATTTTCAACTTCTTTGTACTAGTCATTTCACTGTTTGCATTTCTCTTTCTTTAATTAATAAATTTCTATCCATGATTTTCCCTACATTAACCTGTTATCTCTTGTATGAATGACTGTTGAACATGATGGAATTCCACTTCTTAATTCTTATTTTCTTGAGATGAGGACACAGCTGATAATACAGTATCTCGACATGATTGGACATAAAGCAAGGCTCTTGTAGTAACAGAGTTGAAAATAAAAAAACATGGCAGCCCTACAATTTTTAAGAATCCCCCCCCCCCCAACAACTGTCCTGGCTGAAACTCAATCATCGACCAAATACAGTACAGCAAGATATAGAGCAAATGTGGAAATGGCAGACCCCCAGGTCGACCATCGTGATGACACCTAAACCACCGAAAAGATAGTGCACCCACAGTACTGTATTGAAAGTAACTAAACTGGGGAAACGTTCATTTTAGATCACTCAGTAGAGGTGCATTGTGTGTGGCGATATGGGCAATAATCTACTTGAAGGGTTCTGGTACCACTTGGACCTAAGCCACTCTCTTCAGTATTCTGATTCTCCCACCCCACTTTTCCTTGGTGCATGCAGGCCTATGGTGGTTTTCTTTCATCTTTACTGATGCTGGGAGTAGCAAGTTTTCGATGACAGCTCAAAGGGGGACTAAGATATTACACTCGTGATAAAGGAGTCTTTGTTCTTTCAGAGCAGCAAGGCACGGTTTGCTCTCATTATCACTTCATTCACTATGATAATGCTTCCAGTGTCCCCAAGGCCATTTCGAAGCTAGTAGGAAATATCATACAGTATATCGGCACACCCCCTGCCACGCCCACGTCTGTCAGAAACTATCACAAAAAGAGTTCTCATTCTTCTCTTGGCTTTATGCAATATGACAGCAACAGCTATGCTAACAAAATGCATGAAGACATAATAAGCTACAAGGGATACATAATTATCAGATTATTGGTGAAACTTGTTTTAGTTCGTGGTGGTTCATGGGAATATTAGTACGTCTTCCTATCGTGACATATGTTTATAATGGCGTCGTGTCTATAGACGTCACTACGCCAGACGGTAAAGATTTTCTATAACATGAATAAAATTGTATATTTGTGATCCCCAGAATCACAGTTCGTACAGTTTCCAGCAGGCCTTATTCACCATTATATATCAGACATCCTGTTGTTTGTTAAAAGTTGCGAGGTGTTTCTGAATAAGCTATCCTTGTCCAGCAGGAACAAGAAGGCATTTATATTGCTAAAGATTGTTTATGCCAATAGAAAGATACATTATCTGACAAAAAAATCCAATACAATTGACGTTTATAAAGGTTTCAGATTAATTATAATAAATATCAATATTATACACAAACTCACCCACAAAATCCTCTGAACAGACGAATTCATAGGGTTCTCTAATAAAAAACAATCAATAAAATTACGAAATGAAAATATTAAATAGACTTAACGGTATGTTAAAATGTGTGATATGTTGATAATATTGTGAGTAAAACAGTAAATATGAAGAGGAACCAAGAGCCCGGCCCCACCCGATCGATCTCGCTGAGTCTCGCCGGGCACGAGAGTCTCACCCAGTGCAAAATAATACTGGACTAACGAACGAACGTATTTACGGGGGTTTTTGCGTGTAACCTTCTTATACTTTGAAGTAAGTAGCTGTACGTGCTGTGTTAGTGTGTGGTGGAACAGCAGGATTGGGTGTGAAGGGTATAAATGGACAACAGACTAGGCATTGACTGACAAAACAACAAAATATCGGATGACTCATTGGAAAAGGCGAATATGGCCCCGAATGTCAGCTGGGTTGGGATTGATTATGTGGCTGTGTGTGTGTGTGGCGAGGTGATAGGGTGTGGCTGTGTATGCAGGGGGAACCAGGACAAAGCAGGGCAGGGAATAACATAGTAGAAGAAAAAAGGTGAAAGGAATTGATCTAGAAGGCTGGGGCGGGTGTGTGTATGTATGTAAGTTATGTGTTGTTGTCTGTCGAGGCCAAACCCATTCATTTCCTTAATATATATTTTTTTTTGGGTACAGATGTACTGTTTTTACTCGCAGGTGTGTGAATTATCAGCCAGATTAACGGAATACTGGAGATATATTTTTGGTGTACGTAGATGTTTTGTTTGTCTCTTTCTCCTTTGGGCTTAGTTAACCTTGATCATATTGAGACAGGGTTAACTAGCTACGTTAGGCTTGCTGGCACTGGTCAAGGCTGTGTCCCAAATTATGGTAACAATTCAGAAGAAAAGGAAATTACTTATCAATTTCCTTCATATTTTGGTTGGTGGTTGTTTTGGTAAAAGTTATGAAGTACCACACAAAAGGAAGTTACCAATTTCCTATAGATATTGGTTGGTGGTCAAGGCTGTGTCCCAAATTATAGTAGGAAGGAGAGTAAGTTGGTGATGTAGGTAGAGGACTACTGGTGGTGGGTACTGAAGGTGTGGTGTACTTGACGGTGACCACACACACCTGTTATCTTACCAGGTGGGGCCATTCACCGACACAGAACGGCTGAAGTCGGGGAGAGGCCCTATGTTGAGGCTTTAGATACTCCAAACAGACAGTAGTTACATTAAAAGAATATCAAGACTAATTATCTAGGGGGGGGGAGATGCTTGGTTTCCTTGTACCCTCAAGTTAGTTTGTCAAATTTGAACTTCTGAAATCAGTGTAGTCAGTCAGGTTTATATGTGGTAATCAAAGAGTGAGTACCTAAGATCTGTGTTAAGTCTGTCTTTGAATTATTTTAAGCCAGGTGCATTTAATGTGTTCAGATAGGGAGTTCCACTTCTCCACTATTCTGGAGAGAAAAATTGCTTTCTGACATCACGTGATACAATGCTGTACCGGTACATGTATTTTGAGACTGGCCCTTAGTGCTGAGGTTAGGTGCCATATTAAAGAGCTCAGAGGGATGGATTGGGGAGAGTTCGTGAAAGATTTTGTAGCAACAGATATGATTGAATTTTAGGAGCCGGCCCTATACTGAGTGAAGATTTAAGGCTCTGAGTATAGTAGGTCCTTAATTATGGCCTGAAACTTGTCTGCTTCTAGTAGTTTGGTGTCCGTTGTGTAGTTTTAGTTCCACAAAGGAGAGGCAAAATCTATAATTGGGCGTATGTCTGAGACGAGGATGGCTGTCCTGAAAGAGGAGGAGAGGTTTACAGTGGACTTACACAGATTGTGGATGTCATAGCTGTTGTTTTGATTGCTCAATGGAAGTATCTCAAAGCTGGTAAATGGGTTCGAGGCTTTCTTGGCTACGTCGAGTTCTTACTTGTCACAGTCTTAGCTTAAGTTACCACCCTAGGACATACACAGATCTTGAGAAGTACATTACATTATCATGGATGGCTAGAACAATTATTGGTTATTTTGAACCTTGCCATCAACATTAAAAAAAAATTGTGTGATGTAAACACTTTGATAAGCTATTACCTGGTGTAGCCTATATGTCAGTAATATTACTTGATATTCATACAGTGCCATCAGATTTTCCCAATCTAACAGAATCTGCTTTCTGGAAAATTTATATCGATATTACACAGCTATCGTGTAAGTTTGACATTTTGTGTGTTGAAATTGCAAGAATAATTGCTGTTTTTATGGTGAACGATACATTTTGTTTATATTTTTACAAATTAAAGTTAATTGTGCTTACCTTAGTGAAATTTAAGAGACTAGGGAGCTAGCCTCGTAGAGTTGCCTCTTCTCAGTGTGAATTCAGTGTAGTTGTCATACCTATTCTTAAATGTATATTATGCTAGGACTGTTTACTACATTTTCTGGGAGACTGTTCCACTTGTTAATTACTCGTGAGTCGAAGAAATTGTTCCTTTTTGAGGTTCGGTGCCTGCTGGGTTTCAGAAGTTTTGTGCTGTGTCCTCGAGTTCTTGCTTGTTGGTCTGTCCCGTCGGCTGCTAGGTGGAAGAACTGGCTCGGGGTGGTTATAACCAAAATGGATCATTTACAGTTTACACTGTTGTTACTTATTAAATACTGTATAGCCATGAATAAGTACAGTACATTTGTTATTGGCCTATGCTCATGGAAATATCCAGAACCAGACTGTTATAAATGTAGGTGTTTGATTGGGTAATACTGCAGTTTCTGTATGATATTGAGCTGCTAATATTTCCTTTAGAGTTGACTGGGGTTCAAATGTTAGTAGTGTGCAGTAATTAATTGTCAATGTTTAGTGGCTTGGGAGAATGCTAGCTGCTATGTACTGACTCCTAGGTACCACTGATCAGGCTTATATGTACCATTGTTGGGCTGCTATGTATCAGCTCCTATATATCACTGCTTTGGCTTGTATGTTCCAAACAAGGCTGCTATGTACCAGCTACCAAGTAGGGAGATAAAATATATTGTAAGAAAAAAATTAAAAACACATGATATAAAAGTAATGAAACTACATTAACCTCGATGACCCATGGATGAAACATGAGAACAAATCCATAACATCAAAATTTCTAAACCAGTGCACTGAACTGATGGATCATGCTGAGGACTAAGCCTGTATTAAGTCAATGTAGAGTATGCTGAATTTTATTGGTGGACAAATTTTAATTATTGTATGCAGTTTTAATATTTTCATGCTTTTGTTAACTTGCTTTCAATTGTCTGTTTATATTCCGGTACTCAGATTATGATACTGTATTGCTGTACCACATAAGCGGTGGCGCCACTTGTCGCATCCGTCACAGATAAGTGCTTCCTGTCTAGGGCAAACTTCCAATCCACATCCTGAGCGAAGAAAAACTGCTGATGCCATGGTAAAACTAGAAGGATACCTGAGGGTGCAAATCCACTGGAGTTTCAAAATAAATAATGAACAGAAAGTCCACTGGAGTTTCGAAGCAAATAATGAGCAGATCCACTGGAGTTTATCTCTCTCCACAAGTTGTTAATGTATATACAGGTATCTGTATTTAGTTTATGCTAATAATGTTACATAGCTGATGGCAGGCAGGGATGGTACCGTACAAAGCAGCCAATGGTACATAGAGGCCTGTTACCGCTGGGGAATGAAAGGTGGCACACCCCTTAAAGATAAAAGAACATGCATTTGTCCTGAATTTGGATGATTTCTTTCATTGGATTGCTTTTGGAACCTTCTTTCAAACGTTAGAATGATGGTAGCCTTGAATACTTTTATCAAACAGGGTTAATTATTCCACTGGGTTATGATTAAAAATTATGTTCTTGAATTTTACTGAGTCAAAAAAGGCCTTTGTTGGGTACTACCATATGTTACTGTAATAGTTTTGCTTTAACAGAAGATAAGTATTTCCTTCTTTTTCCTTGGCTAGAGCATCAGTAGCTACCTGACAGGAGGGGTGTATTGTGTAAGTGCTGTTTTGTCTGTCATACTGTATATGTGTGGTGTGTGTTTCCTCAACAAAATTTTGTTTGGATAAAATTAATACATAGTAGTTTGAATTAATTATAAATTTCTGCATGTACCTGGTACTGTACAACATATCCTGATACAATAGTACAGGATTGTTTATATTTTTAGCCCTACAGTATGTGTTTAGTGTATTATATTCATGGATATGTTATTTCATGTTTATCATTTAAGTTAGTAGCATGCAACCAAGGGTGCGAAGTTGAATTCAGAGTCCGACTCAGACTCCTTCATGTGATCAATTTTCTTGTAAGGTACTTGAGGTGAAAAATAGGCTACAATCGGGAAATTTCCATTAATTTGTGAGGAAGAAATAACCTTTGTGGAAGCTTTTGTGGAAATATTTATTCTAGACATGTACTGTAATGTGGACTTATCATTATTTTACTTCATGACGTTTTAAATGAATTACCCTGTAGATCATTGATTTATATAAATATCAAACGATGTCAGTGAGAGATACATGTATTATACAATATTATATTAATAAATTTATGATAAAGTGAAATAATTGTTGGCCCAGTTCTGTACTGGTAAAGAGAAGGGGTTGGAATCAGTCGTAACCTTAACATTTCCTGGAGTCGGAATTATTAAAATTCGACTCGGTACCCTTGCATGCAACTTTCGATAGCAGTATTACTCATTGTCCATTTCTATTTTGTGTTTTTGTTATTTTGGTTAGACTGGAGCTTTACTAGTGTATATGCTTGCTTTATAGCTGCAATGCATCTGGCTGTCAGGGTGTAATTATTCTGGCCAGTGGAAAGAATGTACCGGTATTTTATAGTACATTTGGAATGTGATGGTATAATTTACATACAGTACTCTATTTTTTTTTAGATCAATTTCTTCCTAATCTTATGCAAAACAGCAGTAGAGTACTGAGTGTATAATTATACACTGTATAGTAGTATGATATTGTGGGAGTCATTGTTGGTTGTTGTCAACTATTCTAGTGTAAATATTGCATTATTCTGGGAGTTGTATTGCATTAGGTTTGTTTGATAGCATACTGTATACGTAATGTTGATACCAGATGTTACCAGAATTTTGGTGAACAATGAGTGCATCTGAGTAAAAAAAATTATATATCCATCTTTATAATCAGATACTACTTAATGTAGTATAGCAAGATTATGCAGTACAGTACAGTGGTGGAATGTACTGTAGTTGTACAGCAAATTTTTGAAGTATACTGTAGTAGCATTTTGTGTTTGACAATGCTGGAGGCCAAACTCACTCTTTCCTTGGTGGAATAGCAAGTCATCCTTGAAAACATTCATATGCAAATGAGATGACTCATCCCCTGATAAAGCTATGTGCCAAACTTGGAGGATGCGGAAAGGAAGGGTCCGGTAGCTGATAATGGCTCACCTGCATGCATCCCTAGACCCTACCATGTTATGTTGCCAGGGCTACTGATCTGGGATATACAGTATACTCAGGATTTATAGTGGTGAAATGACAGGAATTTCCATTAGTAGTACAGTAAGTGTTCTTAGGAAGTAGGTTTTATTGTCAAAATATTATTACTGTATTTTACCGGTACATTGTTTAGACTGGCATGGATATGCTGTGTGGCTTAATTCCTTGTTATACATGTTCTTTATGTTCATATTACTACTGGTATATGTTTTTGTTAATTATTCTCATATTTACCTTTCTTATTAAAATTTGTTTTTCCAGCAATGATAGACATGGTACCATAGCAATAATATTATATACTGTATATAAAAACTGCATAGTTACACTACTGTATATACCCAACTTAAAAATACTGTAAAGATGGAAAATCTGTGTTAGGAAAATCCAACTTGAGAGGTTCTTGGCCTTGAAAGCCATGTAAGAACAGTGACTAGCTGTTATCATATTGACCATATTGGTACTGTATTTCATTCATGCCAAACGGTGGCTGATAATAACATGATAAGACGTGGGTTGACATGCTGTCACTGAGCACATTAATGGTAGCTATGTGTCACAATGTTTATTGGTGAGAAACAAGTTTTTTTCTTATAGATTTGAAGATCTCATTGATTTTTTTTGTTTGAGGAACAAAGTGCACGTCTTACATTCTTACTAAAAAAAATAAGAAGATTGATAAATACTGTACCCCAGTGTAAGTGACCACGAGTGGCAATTACCTAAATGAAAGAAAGTCTCAGGAGAGGAAAAAAATTAAAAAAGTTAATAGATGAGCAGAATGAAGGATATATGCGAGAAGTAATGTTTTAGTCATGGGTATTTTATTTCTATAAATTCAAGAAGTAAAAATTCAATCTGGAGGGTCAGGACTATTTTAGGAGTAAGCCTGTAGCCTACTGTATTATTTGGTTAGAAAGAGCTGTGGCAAACCAAAGCATAATTATCCCAGTGTACATTTAACTGCCTAAAAGTGACGAGGATACCTGGAAGAACATTGAATTGTTATTTCTTTGCAATCTGTGGGTGTCCAAAATGCTGCTGTTTCCTCAGAAACTTGTTATCTCCGCTTTCTCCCTCTCTGCATGACAAAGAAATTACATGGGATTCTCACTAGCCCATTTGGATGGTGGACTTTCCCGTTAATGACATCTATGTGGCCAAGGAGGAGTTGGGCTCTTTGGTAGTCAGTCCCATGATTCCCACAATTTCTTTACAACAATAAAATCAAGAAAGCATGGACGAGGACGCGCTTCTGTTTTTAACAATTTATCTTGTGACCAAAGCAGGATAAACCAGGAGAGGAATGTAGTAAAATTACAGCTATCTGCTGCTTTTGGCTGTAAGCCCAGCGACTCCACGTGTTGGTTAAACTGGGTTTGTTTACTACCAAGGTGTGGTGTTGTCGGGCTTCCAGTTGCAATATACAGTACATTATTATTACCGTAATCTTTCATAAATTATATCTTAAGTACAAACATTTTTAGTTCATATTTTCATGTGATGTAATGGCCAACAACATTATACACTGGCAGCAATGCCACCGTTACTCCACAAAAAGGGGACTTGAATTTATCTTTAATAACGTTAGACGTCTGCTGTTCTCAGGAGGATACTGAGGGGCTCTGGTTCACACTGGCAGCGCCCATACATAGATGCTTGTGATGTCATATACAGTACATGAACGTCCACCGTGGAAACGGGCTAGTGAAAATCCTGCCTTATTCCTCTTTCCAGATATTTTTTCAGCTTATTTTACAGACTTGATATCTTGGTATGGTGAACAAGGAACATTATTAGGACTAAATGTTGTCTCTTATCAGTAGATGGTCTTAAAACAAATTGTAGTACTGTAGAATATACTGCATATATACCCTGAACCCATTTTTATTCTAACATCATACAGTATGTAATTTACCATAATTATGAGAACTATATGTCATCTCTGGTATACAGTAACTCCCCAACTTATGAACAATGGGGACCAAGAGGCTGTTCGTATGTCCAAAATCGGGTCCCCATCGGAATTTTCCCCACGTTTTAAAGCCTCATTTACATTAAAAAATAGATAAAACCCTATACTTACAGCATACTTAATACCCATACTTGTTTTACCCAGCACTTTTAATGCTATTTGAAGTACCCACTCTCCAGTCGAGCCTAAATTCAACAGCATTTGTTCGTCGTGTCGTGGTGTACCGGTACTGCTCCGTAATTTCGCTTAAATCGTACTTTATTTCATAGTAAATGTCGGGTGCGAAGCGAAAGATGGATAGTGAAGCCAATGGCAGTGCAAGGAAACGTCAGGTATAACATTAGAAGCGAAAAGCTGTGCTGTGCCTGCCTTATCTCCCTGACGCATGCCCCCGACACCCACCATCTTGTTTGTTTACATCGACAGTGACTTGCTACTATAATTTTTGCTTAGTTTTTTTTTTCAATGTTAACATTGTGTAAATCACTTTCAAATAGCATTAAAAGTGCTGGGTAATACAAGTCAGTGAGCATCACAAAGCGTGGTGCTGCCGTGGCGTGGCAGACTCGTGAACTATATGCACGCCCGCTAAATTTGAAGTTTGCTAGCGACTTTCAGACAAATTTATGGACTTGTGAAGTTTGTTCGTATGTACCGATTGTTCTTAACTCGAGAATGTTCGTATGTCGGGGAGTTACTGTATATATATATTTTTCCATATTGTATTGGCACTTCCTTGCTACTGTACTATGCTTTGTATAATTGTCAATGCTTTGCAGTATTTACAAGTTATAGTACGGTACCGGTAGGCTATGTGCAATACAGTCATAAAATGAGGGTAATATATAATGTTCACAAGTCAGGTCAGGACTCATTTTAATACGTAATAGTATACGATTGCTTTGGTGACCCTTTATTAAATATATACTGTACAGTATATTACATGTATGTTTTGTTTGTATAGTACAGTACTAGTATTGAACTAGCTATGTTGTATGTAGTCTCAGTGGTAATTCAAGCATTTTTTCAGATATGGAGGTGTAAGAAGTGTTACCTGCGAGTTGTTTGGTGCCCATAGTAAAACTACGATCATGAAAATGGTTCTGTCACAGCGTCAAAGAGAGGAATTGTGAGTATGGCATGAGCACTAGATCATTCAAAGTCTGTCAAGTTTCTATCAAGAAGTACAATTGAGCTACACAGTACACACCTGATTGGTGTCTTACAAACCTGCATTTCAGATATGAATATAGTTATGGAAAATAACTAATAGCAGTAGCCTTTCATCTTCAATATTCCGTAAATCTGTAGTTCTGTTGGCCACTAGTATTCATACCTACCTCAGCTTTGCCTCAACTAGATTTCATCTGGTATCACTGACCCTCATTTCCAGATGTACAATATCCTTCTGTTCCCCCTCTTTACTTTCCCTTCGCATGACTATAGTTATTTAATTACATTGAGGCGATATATAACAGTAGCTATTTACTTATATTGCAAGCCCTGTCTGGGCCTCAAACCTCACTGAGACTCATCTCAACACCCTTCAGACCTTACAGAATAAAGCCCTAAAGATAACCACAGGCTCCACAGCTACAGACCACCTACACCACGAAACCAAAGTCCAAGATCATTAACCACCTTGATGTGTGAGGCACACAAACACTTGCTGCAGCCTCAACAAACCCACACCACCCACTACACTATATGGCAGAACACCCATACATGCCAAGGAACATCAAAACAACACCCAGTATAGGATACCATCCCAAACCAGTCTCCAGAAACATCCATACTCAAATCATGTCCTTCCTCTAGCTCCCCTGCTTCATCCCTCATCCCTCTTTCTCTCCACTACTCCTTCCCTCCCCCCTCATTCTCTCCACTGCTCCCTCCCTCCTTTCTTTCTACTTCTTCCTTCCTCCCTATTTCTCTCCACTGCTCCCCATTGGAGGATATTGCCAGTAGTGATGTGGAATTGTGGGTAATACTTTAAGGGTTTTGGTGCCCCTTCGGTCCCAGCCACTTTCTTTCAGTTCTTTTCTTCCTGCTTGCTGTCTCACCTCTATCACGTGGTGCTATATGACCTTGCTGTTCATCATCATTATTATTTTCGGTGCTTCATATCAATCAATTAGTCAATTTCTCCACTGCTCCATCCCTCCCCTCTCTATCTGCCATGCACCCTCCATCCCCCCTTTTCTCCCTTGTTCCCTTCCTGCATCTCTTCCCTCATTCCCTCAATTTATCCTCCAACTCGCTCTGTCATTCTCCCTTCCTCTTTCCACTTAATCTCTCTTCTATCCTTGTCAGTCTCATTGTCCAAGCTTTTAACCAAGCTTTGAGTTCGAATTTCTTTCATATTTTTTACTTATACAGTATCTATGAATGGCGTTTCTCTTAATATTTATCAATAAAATAAATTTAATTTCCATGATGTAGGTACAGTTTGTCTGAATAGATGGATAAACCACAATATTTATAGAATATCGCTTCAAGGTACTGTATATACGGTAAATAACTACAGTATGAGATTGTGAAAGGAAAGTGAGGTAGCAAATAGAGGATATCAAACATTAGAACATGGGGGACGGGGTTCAGTGTTACCATATGAAATATGTGAGAGTCAATTCTGAGGTGGGTAAAAATACTTGTGGCCAATAGTACCTTCAATAGAGCATGCTTATCTCATATTAATGATATTATGGGCATTATCCGAGTTCTTTAATGCATCAGTCAGGTTCTATCCTCTCTAGATGCTTCCCTTTCTGATACTTCATTGTAAATTGATGAGTTACGGTATATATTGAAGTTAATAAATATTGTCCTTTTACGGGGGGCTTGAGTGAGAAGCAGTCAGAGTAGTCACTCACTGAAGGGGAAGTATGGTATGGTGTGTATTTCTTCGCATAGTTATGCATTTTTTTTATTTCAGGAATAAGGCCATAGCTGACTACTTGTGCAGCAATGGCTACATGGAAGCTCTGGAGGCATTTAAGGCAGAGGCAGATATGCCAGGGGAGATTGAAAGAAAATATGCTGGCCTCTTGGAAAAGAAATGGTGCTCGGTCATCCGGCTTCAAAAGAAGGTAAGTTCTTGAATATTATTTAGCAGGGATTTGATATATTTGGTGTATAATTGACTTTTTTTTTTATGGGTAATTTTCACAATATTTTGTATTTAACAGGTGATGGAACTGGAGGTAAAGCTCAATGAAGCAGAGAGAGAATACAATGCTGGAGCGCCGACACGAGATAAGCGCTCACCAGTTGAGTGGATACCTCGCCCACCAGAGAAATACTGCCTCACTGGACACAGAGCGCCTGTCACTAGGGTCAGTGCCAGTCTTATTGTTACTTTTCTAGCTTGCTCTCAATTCTCATTTCATTCAATACTAATGTATTTCATTATTTTTTGCTTATATGAAGAGGCTTCTCAATCCTTCAGAAAGTTTTGCCAAGGTTTATATTATCAATATACTGTGAGAGATATCCTTTGACATTTTTTATTGAAAGTTACACAACTTTCATTGAAATTCAGTGTTCTTGTGAAACATCGGAAACTTTTATATATAACCACAACCATGAAAAATATATTTTTATCTGTCTTATGCATTGCTGCACCTAGCAAATAATATATTTCCCACTAAATTGCATCAATATCTATTTCCTGTAGATGAGAACATTCTTACATTCTAACTTTGTATGTCTTATGTTTTTCATGTGTCTTATGTTTATGTTTCAAAATTGGAATTCTGGTTTTGAAAGGCATTTTTAATGAAAAATTAGCTGTAAATAAGATAATATTTCATCAGGTCGCTGCTAAAGGCAGTGTGGCTTCGGTGGTATTATAAGTACAAATGTTGAAAGTTTATGATAATGGTTTTCTCTTTAATGCGTCTTCTCATTTCTACAGGTAATCTTCCACCCAATGTATGCAATGATGGTGTCATCAAGTGAAGATGGAACTATCAAAGTGTGGGATTATGAGACTGGTGACTATGAGAAAACATTAAAAGGCCACACTGACAGTATCCAGGATATTGCTTTTGATCACACTGGCAAATTTCTAGGTAATGATAATAAATTGCAGTTTTGTTTCTGAATGGTTGGTATACTGGCTTTGTTTAGATGGGATATGTTTTCATCAATTTCTTTCTTGCTGACAATTTTACAGTTTACTAGAAAGTGTATTTTGGCCTTATGGTCTTACCCAAAACAGTTTAGTTGGGTTAAAGGGTACACAGGGATTTTTAATGCTATTATAATTTCAGATAACCCCAGTGTATGCTACATATGGCCATTATGAGATGTAAACATGCTATTTGGTTACTTACTGTGATGTTTCCACAGTCTCGTGTAGTGCAGACATGTCCGTCAAGCTGTGGGACTTCAGCTCATATGAGTGTGTCAAGACAATGCACGGCCATGACCACAACGTTTCTTCAGTCACCTTCATGCCCTCAGGAGACTACCTTCTTAGTTCTTCACGTGATAAAACCATCAAGATGTGGGAGGTAGCTACAGGGTCAGTATCCTGGAGGAGCCAAGGCTTTCTTCATATCTTGTCACAATTAAGACTAAGTGCTTATTTCATTATTCAAAATTATTCTATCTATTTTTATCTACTTATAGCCCTTGACTTCTCGTTCCGTCTGTGAACTCTCCCCAAGGCAAAAGAGTCCAGTTTTCCCTGATCCAACACTCCCTCCTTACTTGGTCAAGCTCTCCTCTGCACCTCACTTACTCTTCCACTCTGTTCTCCCATCTGACCTGTGGTCTGCCTCTCACACCAGTTCCCACAACTTCACTTCCATACACTTTCTTTGCAAACTCCATGATCCTTACTCCATGTCTCTTACGCATATATCAGAGTTGGCAGGATTATACAATTTCGTAGTCCCCTTTTCACTTTCATGTTCACACTTCTACCCTTCATGAATCTCCCCAGTGATCCTATGACTTGTCTATCCCTCACTGCTCTCTCCCTAATTTCTCTTTCCATACTGCCATATTTACACAGAACTATTCCCAATTACTTAAACTCCCTCACCGCCTAGAGTTATCTCACACTTAGTTCCAGTTGTTATTGTTCTCCCAGGGCAGAATGGCCTCCTGCCCCACATACCCCAGGTAATCTCTGGTCGCAGTGAAAAAACAAATTAAAATAAAGGAGAGGCTGGCCTTATATGCCTGGGCTACCTCCGCAGGAATTATCTATCGTGGCAGCTCCTTTGCCCGGGCCTCTCTCCAGCACTCATGGTCGCTATGTAAACAACATATTCGACGGCTAATAGCTTGTAAACCACTTCCACTGCATAAATAAATGATACGGGATATTGAAGTACAATCCTTTAGCTGTCTTCTGATATACTTGTGAAGACTAAAATGACATTTGTAGGATTACTAATTAAAGGTTAAGCAAATGTTTGTCAACATCAACCCTCGTGCAGTCTTAAAAGTCACAGGATATAATTACAGCATATGTATAGTGTGCAGCTGAAATGAGCTTCTAGTGAGCAATAAGATTGTGTATGGGAGATGTGGTTTGGCAATGAAATTGAGTGCGGTATGGTTGAGAATATAATTTTGAAATGTAATACACTGAGGTACTTCAGCGACATGGAGAGAATTCAGTAAGGAGAAGTACTGAAAAAAAAGTGTGCAGAGATTAATAAGTAAGTGAAATGTGTAGATAGAAGTGAAGGAGTATAAGTTCTTTTGAAAATTGATGATTTTATTTTTACTATTATACAGGATGGTACAGGCTCGGCCTGGAGTAAGTATCCGCCCACTCCCAACCAACCCAGACATGTGGCACCATTGCTACCATGGATATGAGGGGTGAAGCAGGGATATATTCTTCAACCTGAGTTGAATCAGGTACTTGAGCCAGCGAGAAGGTGGAGGGAAGACTGTTTCGCTGATTCAACCCAGGTTGATCGAGTCTTGCTCTGCTTCATCCCTCTTATCCCTGGTTCGATGGTGCTACATGTCGGGGTTGGCTGGGAGTGGGTGGATACTTACTCAAGGCTGAGACTACATTAAGCTGTTGAAGTTTACAAAATGTGTTAAGAACTTTTTGTATGTGCAGGTACTGTGTGAAAACATTCTCTGGCCACCGTGAATGGGTGCGGATGGTGCGAGTTTGCAGCAATGGTTCACTCATTGCCTCATGCTCCAACGACCAGACTGTACGTGTATGGATCACTGCTACCAAGGAATGCAAGGTAAATATAGGGGTACCCTATAGGTAGAAAGTGTTTACTATGTAGTGAATTAGAGGAATGAGTCATACAAGAAGAAGGATATGTGTATGAAGATTCTGTAACATCAAGTAATGATAATATTAATTAATTAGAGTACTTGAGGAAGCTGTGCTGCCTTCTGATTTTTTGTTGACATCAGCAACTAAGTATTGGTGTAACTGATAGATAAGTGAATATGATTTCTTATTTTCTGCACAACCTTTTCCAGACTATCATAACACATTGCAGGAAGTACTCTTTTGCCCTCAGACATGATTTAGCCATTAGTTACAGATTATAACAAAGGTTTTTTTAGCAGAAAGCAAATTGTAACTTGATTACTAATGTAAAGCTAGAAGTTCATCACTATTATGGTCATTGTTACCTTTGATAGTTGAATCTTGCATTTAGTTAGACAATTCTAAAAGGTTTGTCAGATAATGGTGGCTTTGTCTGTACATATTTGGTTTGGGTAAAACTGAGGAATCATCTGCTATTTAGCTGGATAGAACCTTCCTATTCATCCTAAAAGGATAATTTATTCCTTGCCCCCAGGAGACCCACTCAGATATTTTTCTCAAAGTTTGGTGTATCTGGTGTTCAGGGTAAGAGCAAATTCTTATGTGTATTCCTCCCGGAGATATAACAAACATCAACTTGTGTCCTGCAATTCTGTCTGAAAATAGTACATGATTTGTGACCCCCTACTACAACAACAACTAGTTTTTTAATATTGTTTCATGCAGGCTAAATAATTATATGATCCTCTTAATGCAAAATATTTTTATCGTATGTTGTATTATAGCATATAATATATTCATCTAATGTTGAAGTCCTACTGTAGTGTATGAATTCATTCTGGCATGGTGCAGGCTGAGCTTCGTGAGCACGACCATGTGGTGGAGTGTGTGGCGTGGTGTGAAGGCAGCACTTGTGCCACCGTCAACGAAGCTCTGGCCACCGACAACCGAAAGCCAACATACCAGGGACCATTCCTCATCTCGGGATCCAGGGACAAGACCATCAAGGTGGGATTCCTGCATACCAGAGTGCTGCCTTTCAATGCTTTTTCTGGTTGTTTAGGCTTTTGATTATTGTTTCTAATTGATTGTGGCTCTTATTATTTCTCGGTTATTATGGGTTAGCTTATTTGTCTTTGTAATTGCAACTTTTGGTCTTCAGGCTTGCAAGCATGTGGTCCAGATGGTGTAATCATGCTGAAACATTTTCTTTTTAGTAGAAATTGGTTCATAATATACAGTAGCATAAACAAATCAAGCTCATAAATGTATGAAGGATTGGCATAATATTTAGTAGGCTGTCAGAAGACTGCAATCAATGTGGGAGTGAGAAATAGCATTGTACAATGGTGAGTTATATTCCTGTAAATGCCTACCACCATTACAGTATTTTGAACTTTGCTTTCCCCTTCCTTTTTTGTGTTCTGCTGTGTATGTTGTTTTTTATGGACTTGTTTGAAATATTTGTTCAAGGAGCATTAGGAGTGTTTTCCTACTGTACGAAAAATTCTCTTGTAATACTCGGAAAAATATATGTTTTCAGCAATTGTTTAAGGATGAATATTGAGGAATTGGTGATATCTTAACTGACTTTATTGCAGGTATGGGATGTTGGGGTAGGGCTGTGCCTCTTCACACTGGTAGGTCATGACAACTGGGTACGAGGCCTGCTGGTACACCCTGGTGGAAAATTCTTGCTCTCAGCCTCAGATGACAAGACTATTCGCGTGTGGGACATCAAGAACAAACGCTGCCAGAAAACCCTCGATGCCCACTCTCACTTCTGCACATCTTTAGGTGAGGCAATCTTCATTACATAAAACCAAAATCTGAAAAATCTTAAACCAAGTTTCTGGTGGGGTCAAGATGAGTAGTCCTCTGTTTACAAAGCGTTGCCATGTTTCCTAAACCAACAATTCTGTATTATACTGCAAAAGCCAACACAAATACAGTAAACCCTTGCTAACTGATCAATTCGGGGGAGGCCCTTGTCGAGTTATCCGAAGATTCGAGATATCCAAGGGCATATCGACGCCTAATATCAGTCATCAATCCATCCAAGGGCATAAATTTGATGTGTACGACTGACACTCCCTCAAAACTACATGTGGTTTCACTCGTATCTCTGGTTCCCATACACAGCTGCGCACACACAAAAACACAATTAAAAAGAAAAAATATATATAGATATAATGCTGCAGATATATCTAATAATGCATGTTAAAATGTCCTTCACATTTGGTGAAGAGAAGAATATGCCTCGCACGTCCTGTGCGTGTCGTAAAAGGCGACTAAAAGGGTTGAGTGGTTGGGCTTGCAACCCTCCCCCGTAAAAAATAGGACTGCAACGGAAAACAATGTAGCCACCATAGTTATAAACCAGGAGTGCATTGTCCATCTTATATCGCGTTAAAGATGCATCTCCTATGCAGTCAACTATAATAACAGCAAAGATCAAGTTGTTAATGAATAATGAAACACTATGTGGAGTCACCGTCGTGATAACCTTCATGACCGATGCATATGTGGCTCCGAGGTTCACTTGTCAGTGATGCAGCCAATTGTATGTCAGTACATCACCATTATTTCAGGTAATAATTATATGGTCAGTCGACACAGGGTATAAGTGTTTGGTATACAGATGGTAAATCGAGTTTAGTACAAAATTAACTCGTCACTTTTCAGGCTGTAAGCCTTTGTGACGATGCGTCCGACTAATCTGATATCTGACTTAGCGGAGGTTTACTGTAGGTAAACACAAGTCCAATTTAACATATATGAAAGAAAAATAAACTTATTCATCGTCTTTTTGTAGCAATAAAGAAACGTAGCATACATATTGTACAGTGGTGCTATGAAAATGTTGTCAGTTTTATTGACTCATCATAGTTCTTTGTTTGGTAATGAAAGTATCAATCATGTTTATATTACAGTTTGAAGGAATAAAGGTAAAAGATATACTATTTTCATAATAAAAATTAACATGTTAAAAGCATAATGAGCGCCAACATTCACAACATCCTACAGCTGTTGGTCATGTGTCTTCCTGGGAGATAACCTACATGTCAAGGGGGAAATTTATCTTTTGTCGAGTGTTTCCACTGTTCATTTTCAGTGTTAATTCAGACACAATGGCAGCTCGGCCAACTAACGCTCACACACACCTTCATAATCAATGTAAGGAAATAAAAGCACTTGAATAAATTACAAAAGAAAGCTGGAGAAGTGCTATTGCACAAATAGATGCAAAAGTTGGTAATTTCATTAATTCTTTCACTAGTAATCTCTTCTCATCTGCTGAAGATGATTCATGTTAATTTCTTGCATGCTGCGAGAGAAGAGTAATAGGCCAATCAGGGAAACCTTTTAAAAAAATACACTCCTTGATGTTTACTTCTTGGTGGTTTGGTAATATGGTCAAAATATTTATATGTGCAATGTAATGTAATTTAATGTACAGTTGGCCACAAGATTCCCTGAATACATATTGCGAAGTGCGGCAACCATATCTCGTTTGTTTACTCCAGAGAATATAGCAAAATAATAATAGCTTTAATAATCTCTGCATAAAACTTTGCACCTTGTTTCCATTCGACCATTGATACATTCTGACCCCTTCATTCACGAAATTTTACTACTCTGGAGTAAACAAATGCGATTTTGTACCAGACTATAACAAAATATAAATTATATGAAGAAATGAATGACGAGAAGGGGGAAGGAAGGGAGAGAGGTAGGAGGGCAGGGCATGGTCACCAGGTGTTTGAGTGAGGAACAGTACGTGATGTAGCGGTATCAGGTCACCCACCAGTCAGTCAGTGTAGGAAACATGGCAATGCTGTACAGGGCATACCTGGCATGTCCCTACCAAAACTTGGTTTAATATTTGTTGGACTACAGTATAATGAATATACATTGTTACAGGTTGTATCATGTCCTTTATAGCAGAGGACAATGGTGAACTCTAAAACGGTAATCCTCTTACCAATTTATCTTGCTATTCAGATTCAAAGTGATTTAATTATTTTTTTTACATATGTCATAAATCTCGATCAGTGGGAAACCAAGCAAGTCTCTTTCTTAGCAAGAACTGATTGATATATCTCACCTTTAGCTTAGGTTTGTCATCAGATCTGTATATGAAATAACATTACAATTAAACTACAATTCTGAAAACTTATGGAGATGTGCAACCTCGTAAAAATACAGTAATTTGTTTAGTCTTTCCACAGGAAACCAATATTGAAAGTAGAATGTATGAGTGATACATGGTTGCCACAGTCTTCCATTAGGGAAGAACCTCTTTGTCATAAATACACATACTTGCATCATAATTTTAGATTATTTTGCATTAATCTTTCCTTACTTTTTCTCCAGACATGCACAGGAGTGCACCATTTGTAATCACAGGCAGTGTGGATCAGACCATCAAGGTGTGGGAATGTCGCTAAGGTTGGGGATGGTGCACGAGCCATCCCCTCTCCCCCACCCTCCTATCAGTCACCCCTTCCTCCCTACTGCATGCTGTTGCCACCGCTACCACTACCACTTGTTCTGCCCTCCGTGAGGTGCCTTGACTCCACCTTGGCACCCCATGGTTGTGTCCAGCAGTAAGGTCATCTCCCAGTCCATACAGGGAGATGAGTCAAGATTCCCATTATACTGAAAAGTGGCCAGTGTGCAGTAATGAGGCAAGTGGAGGAGAGATGACCATTTTGCGGTAATTTATTCTAATTTATTCCAAATACCACATGTCATGTGAGCGCCACCCCTTTAGGCAGTAAACTTGGGCATGGTATGACAGGGAAAGTCCAGGGTGTCCAGGTGGGTATAGAAAGAGCACCTTGTATTGCCTCATTTTCCTGCACACACAGCTGGGCTGAGGTGGTACATTGCCCCTCGCAGTTGCTGGTAGTCTTATATTTTTACGCCAAAGAAAAGAATGAAAAAGAGCGTTTAAGGAAATGTAACCAATTATTAAGGAACTTTTAAGCTTCAAACTATGTATATCAGGTTTAACCTGTGATTCTTCACTACTGGGTGTTCAGTGCAAAACTGGTTTTACTTGCAGAAAGTGTTACCTGCTGTTGCACATATTAAACTTGGTTGAATTAAATTGGCAATGTGAAATTTGAAAATAAGAGGCAGGCAACAATACTATATGGTATTGCTGGGTAAGGTGTATGTACTAGATATAACAATAGCAGGTAGCATATTACTGTATACAAGCATATTTCAAAGAAATATTATTCCTTCATAACACATTGAAATATTTCAGTTTTGTCTGTAAAGAGTAGTTGGTGCAGAACTTGTTTTTGTGGGTGTGATGCATAGCACATGACTGGTGCAACCCAGACCCCTGGAGCAGAGGAGAGGCCAAGCCAGGCCAGGCGGTGCGGTGCTACGTCCTACATGTCCTCATCCTGCCCTTCTCCCACTGGACACTTCCATCCCAAGTCTGGGTTTGGTGAGATCTGGATGTTGAGAGGGCAGGTGCAGGGAAGGTGACGTCTGTTACTATGGTTGTGTGTCTGTCCAACTGGCCCCAATCCTTACTTTTAGTCTCGAGCCACATTCATTATTTCTTTCCCGGTCATGTTTCTGTTCTAACTTTAACTTCACCTCTTTCATTATATATGAATTTGATGACAGATCTTGGCAGTAAAAAAAAAAAGAATATTAAGTAGAGGCACAAACTGTGCCTTTTTTTTTTATTTTTACTAACATGCTGTGATTACCTTATATAGTCTACATTTACAGAGCTTTAGTATATTTTTTGTATTTTTGTACTATTTAACAATGCCAAGTGGTTTAATTGTCACTCATGGCATTCAGTTTTATTCTGTTATGATAAGCTGCAACAACCACTTGGTAGTTGAAATGCACCTTATAAAGCAGTGAAGGGCAGCCACAGTGACAGCCAGTAACAGGGCAGCACCACACAAGCCAGCCATGGTGGCAAGTGAGAGCCTGGTTTAGTATTTGTGACATCGCCTAAAGCTGCCATGTTGACGCCGCACCAACCCATGCTCACATCACACCTCCCTCCCTCCTGCATAATAACACTCAGCAGTCCCTGGGACTCTTGGTTAGTTTCAGATTTATTAGTACGGTATACATTACATATGTAATTGTGTGTATGCGTGTTTGTGTTTACTATTCATGGTATGTCTTATACATATTTATGGGTAGTCAAACATGTATCTTTCCTTGGAAAATCGAAGTTCACTAAGTATACTTATACATACAATACAGACAAGTTTCTACATTTACTGCTAGATCTGAGGCATAAGTGACGGCATAAAACAGTTTAGTGGCAGCCCAGGCAAGTGTCATATATGTCCTGCTTTAGTCACCAGATGCCCGCTGAGTGTCATGTGTCATGTGACTCCGCTCCTCTCACTAGCGCGTAGCCAAATAGATTGTAAGTGCATTTTTGGTGCCGATGGTATCTTTTTTTTTTCTTTTTTTTTTCATAAGTTTATTATAAATATTTATTTCATGTTTGTGTGATGGTATTACTCTGTTCTTCAACAAGACAATAGGGTAAAAGGTATGATAAAATGCTGCCGTAGAATTGTGATTTTTCTTAGGGGGGCAAAGGATAGCCAGTTGCTTTTTTTGTTTCATGTCCTAACCCTGGAGTACTTAGTGACGTAAGCAAGCAAGCTGTAGGAACGGACTTGTCATCACTGTGTAGAGGAAACAGTAGCAGGGAGAGAGCAACTAAGAGAGTTAATTAAGGGGACAGGATGATGTTGGTAAATTGGAAGCTACTGTACTGAATCCCTCAACCATGCCATAAACAGACCCCCAGAACTGAGGCATCTGTTTTCATGGCACTTTTGGAGGAATTAGTTGCATCCAGTTCATTGAATGTATATTACCCCCTTTTTGCTCCTCTTCTTTCGTCCGTTCTCCACCGTTCCCCTTTCCTGTCTGTCTTTTTCCAATCTATCCTACCCTTATGCTTTCCCTTAGGTCAAAAACACCAGATCCTTCCTTCCTTCCCCATCTCTCTTGGTGGATGAATTATTAGTGTCATGCAACATTGTCTTTCATGAAGCAGGCTCCCTCACTCAGCACAGTCTACCTGCAGCTTTGTTTGAATTGTATCAACTCACATTCCATAACATATTGTTAGTGATCATTGAAATGCTCACTGTTAAGATAGTTGTTATTATTGTATTAAAAGTGAAGCATATTAGGATTGTAATTTACTTTAATTGCTGTTATAGTTACTTGTTTGAAGAATATTCTGGCTTAGCCATTAAAATTTTCTTGTCTGATCCTGAAAGGTAATGTTTGCTGACTGCTAAATGAATATATGAATATACGGTATACATATATATATAAACTAACCCAATCTTTGTCATGATATAGTCATATATACTAATATTGATGTTCAGGATGTCTTTAAATATGCAAAATTGATATATTTGTTTCTGTAGTAGATTGTGCTGGTTGAATTTATAATATAGTAATATGAACATGCGGATCGTGCCTAAACAAATTCCATGTTTATTTGTAAGTAATCACTTTACCAAGTGTGTCTTCAACAGCATTATATGAAATTAAAGATGTCATTAGTAGTTCATTTAAAGTAGCTGTCAATATTTTCACACCTGGTGAGAGTCACGACCACCATCAAGCAGTTATTTACAGAATTTTACTCCTTGTGTAACCAAAGCAGTTACTGGACAGACCCCTCTGCACCTCTCCATAACAACCATCATGAGCCCTCTACCCCTTCAGGGTACTGCGACTTGCTTCACCTATTTATCCCTGTACCCAGACATTTTATAATATTACATAATCTCTTGGTCAGACTGAAAGAGGTGGTCAGCTTATAGCTGAGGATATTTATCACTTTAAGTAGAATATATTTTGAGGTTTAGGGATGCTAACCAATTGAAGAATTCTAGGGTGATGCTGCATAATTATTTAGAGGATTCAGCAGATACTGACATTTCAGCTTTTGAGTTTCATTAGTGAAGTTTATTTCAAGCAATTTATTTATAGTTGCTGCAGTTATAAGCTGTTTGTTTCAACTGAAACGCTTGTCTTAAAAATTACCCCCACAAGAGGAGTTAGCCAGCATTTCCTCCAAGCGATTTCAGTCACAAATATTCTTATGTTCACTTGCATTCACCAGCCGTTCAGGACCTCTGCTCTTGGCTAGTTAGAGAGACGTCTCACCCTGAATGTGTTTCATAAGGCACCTTAGCTGTGGGAGGCTGTGTACACTGGTCCATGTTTTATTTCACCTGCTTATATGCACTTCTGTAAAGTTTATGGCTTTTTCGATTGTATACCTGGATAGTTCAGTACAGTACTTGCCTACTTGTTTGCATCGTCTTATCTTCATTCATATGTAAATATACTACACATTTAATTTAAAGTATGCTGCTGAAGATTTGATTTTAATATAAAGTACTGTATTCATTTTTCATCAGTCTCCCATTAGTTTTGATTTTAGTTGTCCTTTGTGTATTGACAAGTGAACTTGGTCCTCCAGTAGTACACAATTTATGTCAGGCTTTTGTGAATACATGTAATGGGAGGTTTTGAGTTACAGTGAAATGTCACATTAATATAGAATTGAAAAGTTAGTGAATTGTAGAATAGCCACACAAAGCATCACCTTGGTTGTTTCTCTTTTCCCTTTACCTCTGGTTGTCCCATGGCTTTGATTTTCCTTACATCACCACCTTTTAGAAGGATGACGGCAACCACATGCATGAACATTTTAGTTCTCAGTTATTCAGACTCATTAAGCTTTTCTACCCAGGTAAATATTACTACATACTATAGTAATTTTTCGACATGGTTTAACAAGGAGAGCATGCACACTTGTTTTTAATATTAGGGAAAAAGAGTAGATAATTTATTCATCACATTGTGACTTAGGTCACTATTAGCCTAAGTATATATGACCTTTTTACCTGAAAACAAGAATCTTTAGTTGGAATTTTTTATTGTATGAGCAAGAATTATTATGAATTACCATCAAGGCAGCTAACGAAAAAGTTGAAGAATCGGAGATATTAGTTTTTCATATTTTTCTTTATGGCAAAAGAAAGTTATTGAGCCTAATTAGATAACTGCTTTGTTATTGCTGTCCACTCTGTAAATATGACTGTTTATCTATTCCCTCTGTACATTTATTCTGTAAACCGTAAGTAACAAGTGAATAAAATCAGTGTACACCATATATATATATATATATTGTTTTATTTCCAATAGTGTGCAGACTAATATGATCTTCAAGGCATGATACGGTTGCGTACTGTTTACGCTGTTGGGCAGTGAGCAGAAGGTACGAGTGGAACTCCTTCATAGGATGTTATGCAATGTGGCAACTTTGTTATTACTGGCAAACCTGAAACCAGCATACAGTACAGATACCGTGCACGTAATTGCCAGACTGCACGATGGTTAGACATGAAATTGGTAAGTAAATGGATATCGATAAATAAAAGTAACGAGCGAAATATGTAACCAGCACTGATGAACGAGGATTAATAATAAATAACAACGGTACTCAGTAGGTATTGTGTTGTCATTGTCAATGGATCATTAATGGAGGTCGCGGCTGTTCTGCCTCGTGCTTGCTATTTCAAAGCTTGTCAACTCTGGAAAAGGAAGGACCATTTCTTTTATACTTCCCCGTGTGATATAAATGAAGTGGCTAATGCAATAATGCAGGATTTCAGGCCAAACATGAGGTAAGCTGTAGAGAAACCACAGATCACAGAACTAAGGATTAACCTCTTATTAGCTGTCACAAATTATAATATAGGTCTGCGACTTGAGTATAATTTCCATCTTTATATAAGTCCACGACGTTTGGGGAGAAGGGATTGACAAAAGGAAGCATTCATTTTGGTGGTGACATTGTTTGCTAAGCATTGGCGGAGGTTTGCAATTTCCTATAAATACCGTATTTTTTTACAAACAAATTTACGTGTGTTAATTGTAATTATCACTCCAGCTGTAGTGTAGGACCACAGGAATGGAAGTTATTTACCAAAAGCTTTACGAGGTAATTACCAAGTGCAACAGTGCATTTTGACCATGTTTGATTTCCCCTGGGACCTAACCTGTTTGCTCAGGTTAGGTCCCGGTAGTCTGTCCCTGTCTAGATTTATTTAGGTTAAGTCAGGTAAAATCAAGCTAACTCTAGAACATATAAATAACTATTTAATACATTAATTATTACTAGTTTTACCCCTCAATCCAGCCTTTTGGGGAGTGGGGTTTAAACTTGGTCAAAATGCACTGTCGCAAATTATATTTCAACACGTAAAAACAGGATATGATGGATATCACCCCCCCCCCCAAAAAAAAAAAAAAAAAAAAAAACTAGGGAAAGGAATTCGTTTTCCAGTTCTGTGGCTTTTCTTAAACTTGACCAAGCTTGGGCATATAGTTCGTACCTTGAACTCACACTATCATGATTAAACAATATTGGGTCAACCTGTGGTGATCTTAATTAGTAATAACTATATATATATAACTATTTAATAACTATATATAGCTGGTGGTAAATTTAATAATAATACAAAGAAAACCCAGTATTTTGCCCCGGTCATTTCCTGTACTTTACCATGGTTTTCAGGTAGTTTGTCCAGGTTAGGTCCAGGTAGCTTAGGTAAGTTAGGTAAGGTCAGGCTAATTTCAAAATGCCCCATTTGAATATCTTGAAAATTTGCGGAGGAAATGCCGTAGAAGAAAATACCAATAGTCCTAAATAAGTGGGTAATGAAGGTAGAAAAACCGTGTGCAATAAAGGTAATTCTTTCAATATTTACCTTTAATTAAAAACTATGTAAAAATTGTACAGACAATATATCGTATTTTTCAACGTGTTCCAGTTTTTCATACATATTTTCTTGTCCTATTCATTTTTACCTCAACAGTAAAATGTAGAAACTTAACCTAACCTAATCAATCCAAGTATAGTCCGTTGCAAACAATAAAATGGGGTGTGATTTATGTAACCACGTGGGTATATAGTCTAGAGGTGACATTCCTGCAACTGTTAAAAACTTATAAGTGTTCAGAGGGAGCACCATTTGTTTACATTCTCACCAAGCATTCCACCTTCAAAAAATATTTACCATGATATTTCTCTACTTCGCGCACCTATTATACAAGCTAGACAAATTTGGTTTACATCGTTGGACTAAGCAGTAATTGTACAACTATACTACAATTTATTATTAAAACTCCTTAGGGTAAAATATTAATTAATTACAGCGAGTATACAGCATTTTAACTATCAGTGGTATTTGCAGTAATTATGAGAGTAATTTTAGAAAAGAACAATTGGCAGGCCTTTACAGTACATAACATTTTCTTGAATACGATAGTCCTTTCAAATTTTACGTAAAAAAGCACTATGGGAGAGAAATGGATTATAGTTGTTTGTCTATAGTAGTTTGGTTTATAGTTGATGGATAGTACTAACTAACAACTGTATACCTTAACCACTAGGCTGTGAGGAGGAGAGAAATGGAAGGATTTATATTGGATATGTTGCATCTTGCTATAAAAAAATAGACTTGATAGAGAGGGAGGGGGAGGAGGACGTTGACGGTGTTGCCATGTACCACCACCAGCATCAATGTCATGACTTGTTATTAATATTTTTGGGGATATCGGCTTGTATTTACTTGTTTCTACTTTTAGTACTAAGTTATGATATCAGCTTGAAATAACTGCCGTATATTATTAAACAAATAAGCAGTAAAGATTAATATTTTTTTGTGTGTCTTTGTGAATCTGTCGAAGTATAACTGCATCAATGATACAACTTGAAGTGTTGCTGATGTATACAGTATAGCTGTTATTAGATATATTGAATATTATTTTATTTGCTTAAGAAGCTGTACGAAGAAATTGTTGAACATCTGGATTTATAATTGTAGATGTGGCTGTCTGGTAATGAATTAAACACCCTTAGCTTGCTTCCTCGTGAGTTGTATAATTATTTTTGTGTTCGCTGCGAACTGAGATTTCGAGGACTCGGTCAGTTTTCTAGCTTTGAAGTTTGTACGGCAAAGTGGCCATTTTCTCGTCAAATTCAGTACTACTGTTATCTTTGGTTAGGAATATGTACAACTCCGTTCGGGAATTCTTACTACAGCCAATCTGGAAGGAGTTAGGCCCGTAGTTTAAAAAAATGTAAGGGTCCTTACTGGAGCTCTATGAATTCTCCAAACTACTCCGGGCAACAGTTTCCCTATTAGAAATACTGAAGGGTTCTGTGGCCTGGATTATTTTGAAGGATTCATAGAGCTTCATTTTTTATTTTTTGCTTTTAATCTACGGGCCTTAGTTTGGGCCCTCCTTCCTGGACGACAGGTTACGCTTCGAACCTCTCACCAACACCAAAAAATAGCTAAAATCAAAGCAATGCCATTCGTTTCTCATGTCACTGTTTCGATAAAAAGCTAAACTCGGGTTGTTCGTAAAATGTTAGAAGCCGTCATCAGTCGTTCAGGGCGGAAGGGCAAAGATTGCACCTTACTTGTTGGGTGTAGTATGAACTTCTGAACAGAGCTGTACATGCATACATACAGTCCAACTTGGGCATAAGTACACTTTGGTCACATGCTACAAGCATTTAATAATGACTTACATTTTACAATCATTAGCTGCACACGCACACACACTTGTCTCCTTCCATATTATTATGTAGTGGTAAGTTGTTCTTCACTTATCCCCCCATACACACAAATACAGCAAGCGGTGGGGCTACTTAATTATGTGTAGGTTAGTCAAGGTTATGTCTGTTTGTTTTCATCTCATTATCAGATGAAAACGGACGGCCTGCACTGCCATCGTACCGTCAAACCTACATAATTCTACTGTAGGCTACACTTGCGATACAATAGCAATGAAGGTTAGACAATAAAAAGCCCATATTGCACTCTCGCTGGACGGCAAGTTTCCGAGATGAAATTTGCACCGACAGAAAAGAGTTTAGCTGGCAGCCAAGTTGTATAATTAGATAACAGACTGCTGTCAAGAGGGCAGAGTCCTGGAAGACAGTTTACTTCTACAACTACTTTATGTAAGAACCTCACTTGAAAAAAATTCATTTCTTTTTACTCTTCTTTTTCGTTTTGTGTGAGGCCACATTGTCACCATCGGAGAATTCCCAGTCGACACTAGAACTCCTGCTCAAGGACTTGGACTTGTAAAAATTGTACTCGATGCTTGAACTTCTGCTTCCGGCAACCTGGGAGCGGACTTTGTGTTTGTGTTGACCTTCTCGTTTGTCTCCTCGTGCTCTGCTCTATTTTGTTAGATTTTCTTCAGAGAAAACTATACGTCCCCGATGCTTGCCATTTTCATCAGGAAACCCCCACTCGATACTGGAACATCGTTGCTTCAAAATATTATGGTCTTTGGTGGTAGGATTGACAGGCACTAGATAAGATTTGAGCCAACTGGGTGTGTGATCGTCTAGCTGGCCTTTCTTTTGAACGGGACTGAACGTTCGCTCCCAAGTTGGCTTTCCTAATGAAGTGCCGAAGGTGTTTAACTGACTCGCTATGCGGTCCACCATCATGTTGAGGCTCCTGGTTTTGATGGATTGTCTGCCTGAAGAATGGGACCACTGGTTCTTTAGTTGGGCATTGTTTCTACCCTTGTAAACATCTAGAATGCTGTCTTCACTCCTCCTCTTATTGCCAGGGTCACTTTTGGTCTGTGAGGACTGGTTGGTATTTGGTCGATTCTTACTCTCGGATCCATGTGAGCTGATTTTTGAGGGAGACTCGGTTTGCTTGGACACGGCTCTTCTGTAATTGCGCCTGACCTAGTGGAAGGCGTCTTTTAATGAATCGGTACGCACACCATTTAATAGAATATCTGGCGTTTCTTCCACCGAAAAAGAGTGAGTCGAGTACTTGTAGCGATTGGTAAACAGGTTGTCCAGGACGGCATCGAGGTTCTTTTCCCTCCTGTCTTTCCTTCTCTGTGGTCGGGCAAATTTTCCCCACACGCCTTGCTTCATATTGTTTCTGTACTTCCTTAACTTAGAATAAATATCCGCATATTTGTCGTGTTTATACAAAATATTTGGACCAAATTTATCCAGTCGTTGTTCTCTCACCACTTTTTTCTTCACAGCAGCGTATTCTCTCTAGAAGCGCGCATCTTGGAGAGATGGCTTGGTGTACGGCTGAGGCGACCAACTGAGAGACTTGTAGGAGCACCAATTGTAAACACCATCAGAGGTGATGGTCCAGGGACTTGAAGGTGTATGAGCTGGAGGCTATGGACTGTTGCTGGACTAGGAGCGGGTTGTTTTCCTTCCCTCAGTCTTGTCGTAATTGGGATGTTTGATGTCTGCTGTCGGTTGTTTTGCACGTTTCATGATGGCAGCCTTGGGACCCATTTTACCTTGTGTAATCCTAGACTCGGGACATCGGTTGAGCCAATCCCGATCGTCTTCCTGAGAACTTGACTCATAAGTACTCACTCCTATGATTCCTATTCCTTCGTTCTCTGTTGTACCTGAGACTGTAAATTTCTTCATGCGTCTTTGGGTCACATAATCGTTGTAGACGAGTAAGGGCAGTGCTTCCTTCACCCGGTAGAAAAATTCTCTCGTCTCGGTGTCCATGTTCCGCGATTCTGGCCACTTGAGTCGATGCATGAGTTGGTTGATAATCTTTTCTTCAGGTCCGTCCAATGAAACATATTCCTGATTCTCTTGATTTGTTCTTTTGTCTTCTGGTTTATCTATTTCCACTTCCATATTTTCGTTGTCCACCTGTTGAGTTTCCTTCACAGAATCGTTTGGCTTCTCACCGGGCACTGAATTTTGTTTATATAAATGCTGAAGTAGATATCCTTCTGATACGTATAAATCATTGGTCGATGTTTCGCCCGACAAATCCTTTTCACTTTCCCCTCCCGACGACTCGCTCAAAAAAATCCACTTTAATATGTCCTTGTAGTAAGTCTGGTTTGTGGTGTACGACTGTAGGAACCACTTACCCTTCCGAACACCATCAAGAACTGCCTTACCGTCAGCATCAGTGAATACATCTTTCTTTTCTCTATCACTGTATTTTTTCACTCTTTCTGTGTGGCGTGTTTTTGATTGGTGAGCCTCACGTCCACTTTGGCGGTGTGTAGAGTGTCCATCCCGGATAATCTCAGAGGTTGACGAAACCATAGTGTGGTCGTTGGTGTCAACATTGGTGCTGTAGCTCTTCACACTCGTTCCTTCGTCATCCATCCTTGGGTCACCCTTACACTATACCAAATGGGTAGGGCCTTACCTGTTAGAACTCCCGACCCATTCACTTGTAGGGTTGAATCGGATATATAGACCCGCTCACGTGTTGGCAACGAAGAATAAGTTCAGGAATATCTTGTAGTCTTTTTAGAACTTCGCAGGACCAAGAGAGGTTACTTTTTGTTTTCTTTCTAAGTTAGATTGTTATCAACCCTTTTTTTCGTGGACATAGACTAATGTGGTGAAGATGTGGTGTTGGTGTTGGTGATGTGAGGTGTTGATATGTGGTGGGTGGTGATGTGTAGGTGGTGTAGATGGGTGGTGGGTGGTGAAGATGTTTAGTTGGTAGTGGAGATGTGTGATGAGTGGTGATAATGTGTGATAAGTACGGTAGTGATGTGTGTTGGGTGGTGGAGATGAAAGCGAAGATGTGTAGATGATGGTGGAAATGTGTGGAAGATGACAAACCTCCAACAATAACCACTACGGTACTCATTACTCCACCCACTAACTTCACCCAAAGCAAATCTTAACTTTAACATTCCGCTCTTATGGTGTTCCCGTGGCGTAGTGGTAATACCTCCTTCTCTTGTTTAAACACCTTCAGAGCCGGCAATCTCTCTCTCTCTCTCTCTCTCTCTCTCTCTCTCTCTCTCTCTCTCTCTCTCTCTCTCTCTCTCTCTCTCTCTCTCTCTCCACACACACACACACATGTAACTCATCCACTCACTAGTATAGTTCTCAAAATTGGTGTAAAGTGAGAAGTGTTTATTTCCACAGGAGTCCAGGGGGGCCGGAAACTCACCCACACCCTCACCAAGCTTCCCTTCTTGCACTTCATTCTTTTTTCTGCTACCGTAGTTTTTTTTGGTAGGGTCCCGTTGAGTAAAGTGAGAAGTGAGGCTCTATGGGACCGGAAATGAGTATGGTGTGTGGTGTGGGGTATTGTACTGTCGTGTGGTGTGGTGTGGTGTGGTATAGTGTTGTTTGGTGTTGTATGGTGTGCTGTACTGTCGTGTTGTAGTGTACTGTGGTATGTATGGTATGGTACAGTGTAGTGTAGTGTGGTATGGCGTGGTGTGGTGTGGTATGGTATGGTAAGCAGTAATGTGATGGGGTGTAGTGTAGTGGCAGCTGGTAACACTTTCTCGGAAGCTGTGCAGGAGAGGGGGAGTGTCAGTCTGAGGCCAAAATTAGTCCTTTTTTTTCTGTTGTCTGTACCACAAGAGGGAAGGAAACACAGGCAGCAAGCACGAAAGAAGTAGAAGAGAGAAGTGAAGAGAGGAGAGGATTGGTTTGATTCTGACTAATTTCTATAATCTTAAAGTATAATTATTCTGATGATATATGCATGAATGTTTTGTTGGGAAGAGATGAAAATATAGTGATGGTTTTCTAGCCTCAAACAATAAACTTGAAATAATAAACAAAATATACGTATTTAAGTTTGACAACAAGAGGGGGGGACGTGGAAAATTTACCCGAATGTCACCTCGCGACGCCAAGCTTGTGTGTGTGTGTGTGTGTGTGTGTCACATCTCGACCTGTATAATGTGTGGATATTTTTTATCTGAGAGTCGGCGAATATGCAAAGGAACGTATGACTTTGATCTAAAGATTTATCATGGCTTTATTTTGCAGGTTGCATGGCTGGTGAAGTGAAGGATGTGCTGTGGTATACAAACCTCGATCCTGGCCACTGTGTATCTCCACGTAAGACCCCAACTGTCGCTTGTACCGTGTCCTGCACTACCAGGGGAACACACATTCTCCTGGCTGGGTAGAGATGACGTGAAGGCCCACTTTAGACCCACTTTATAGGGTGGGTGGGGCATCTGGTGGGAAGCAGTGGTCAGGGAAGGGAGGAAGACACAAGGAAAATCATCCTACATATTTCATCGCATCATAAAAGGTAAAGACTATGAATTATTTAACGTTACCGGTAATTAATTATTTATGAAGAGTTCTGATGGATAGTGAATTGAGGAGATGGTGACCTGTATAATGGTGGATTATTTGGTGATATTATTTGGTGGGACTGAGTTGAGGAAGTATTATTCCTGGAATAAAAAATACATGAATTTATTTTTACAACTTGGGAAAGGAGGGATGGGGCGTAGAAAAATTGCTACATTGTCAACCCTTCCCGAGTGTCACCGCAGCCACGTGTGTGTGTGTGTATGTGTGTGTGTGGGGGGGGGGGGGACTTTTTTACACAGGGCGAGTGTCTGCATGGCTGTCTAGAGTGTGGCTGATGAGTGTCTGGCTTGGGATGTGGTGGATAAAAAGTATACACTCGTATTTTATTAAGGGGATGCTGTATTTTCCTTCCAAACAAAATATAATTCTTTAAGGGGTTGCGGGATTAGGGGACAGGCTTGGGGGGGACTGGGGGATGCGGGTATAAGGGGACAGGCTTGGGGTGGGTAGAAAGCCTGTCCCCCTACTCCCGCTTCCCCCTAACCCCCAGCTCAAGCCTGTCCCCCTATTCCAGTACGTTTGACGTAACATATACATAAACCAAACTTCTCATGACCTAAAACGACATTAATTAACCCATCAAAACACCATTATTAAACCTAAAATAAAACAGCATGAGACGTAACATATACATAAACCAAACTTCTCATGACCTAAAACGACATTAATCAACCCATCAAAACACCATTATTAAACCTAAAATAAAACAGATGCCCCTATGAATGAAGAACAACAAAGCGACGGAAACGGTGTGAAACAAAGTGTGAGAAAGTGATAAAGGTCAGTGAGTGAGTGCAGGTCGTCTGATAGTAACCCATAAACGTGACTCATGGCAGATGTTTACGGTACGGTGGTGATGCAAGGTGATGATGATGGTGATGATGATGCAAGGTGACTCCAGACCCACCCACCATTGTGTGTGTGTGTGTGTGTGTGTGTGGTGGAATGCATAAGGTTCTCGATACTGTGTTTGTGTGTGTGTGTGTGGTGGAATGCATAAGGTTCTCGATACTGTGTTTGTGTGTGTGTGTGTGTATAGTGGAATGCATAAGGTTCTCGATACTGTGTTTGTGTGTGTGTGTGTGTGTGTGTGTGGTGGAATGCATAAGGTTCTCGATACTGTGTTTGTGTGTGTGTGTGTGTGTTTGTACTGTAGAAGGAGGAGGGGGGGGGGGGGAGGGGGACTATAGTGACCTGCTCATCTTACCTGAGTGGCATTTCCTTCCCACGACCTACATACATACATACATACATACATACATACACATACACAGGAATCCCTTGCTCCATGTGCTCTGATGAAAGGAAAGAGGTGGTGTTGGTGGTGGTTATAATTATGTCCTTGTGTTGTTGTTGTTTTGTGTTTTGTTTGGTTTGGTTTATACTGTAGTGGCTTGGTTTGGAAAAAGATGTTGTTGTTGTTGTTGTTGTTGTTTTGTTTGGTTTATTGTTGTTGGATATTACTAACCAAAAACTATGTCCTGTTTTTTTAGTTTTTTTTTTTTAGTAATTTTAATTATATAGTAATTTTAGTAATTTTGTATAGTAATATTATCTGATTTCACACGTCACTATTGAGGTAATATCGTGGGCCAGTCAGCTATAAACATTGGCTCACTAGTCTATAAATAGTTGAAAATATGCTATAGAATATGAGTGTATTTGAATAGGATAAGAATTATAGGAGAATTAGCATGATTTAACTGTTTGGGTATAATTAGTCTGTTAAAATGACTATAAAAAGCCAATTCACATGCATTATCACGACATACAAAAACTATATAATTAATAATAAGCCAGTCACAACATGCATAACACAATAATAACCTAAACACACACACACACACTAAAAAAAACATCGAAGACAAGACATGAGAGGCAACAGTCACGTCACGTCACGTCCAATGTGTACACGTTCCCAGAAAGATGTATAGCCGTTCAAATGTGTCCAAACAAACACGGGAAGGAGGCGTGGGAGGACAAACAGACACACACACACACACACCACACACACACACACACATACACACACACACACACACACACACACACACACACACACACACACACACACACACTCACACACACGCACATACATACAGAAGAGAGAGAGACCTTTATGACGGGACACACACACACACACATACATACAGAGAGAGAGAGAGAGAGAGAGAGAGAGAGAGAGAGGAGAGAGAGAGAGAGAGAGAGAGAGAGAGAGACTTTTAGGACGAACACAGCCAGAGAGAGAGAGAGAGAGAGAGAGAGAGAGTGATGTGGGGTGGAGGGAGTCAGAGAGATAAATGTAATCCCTCGTCATAGAAGGTATCCTGGGAAAGACTGAGTGACGGGAAGGCAGAGAGAGATAAGACAAGCCAAGTATACCACCACCGTCAGTCACTCACTAGGGAATGTCTATTAACCGGGAGACAAACACAACAGTCGTGTTTATAAAGTGAGTCAACCCAAATCGTCGGCTACTGGTAGAGCTGACGATTCCTCCAAATTATGTCAAGAAACAGACGAATTCAGTATTACTCCATGTAGTCTGTTTTGTAGTATTATTTGGAGGAATCAGTATGCCTCCAATTCGACCAAACCCATGCACCGGAAAAGTTAGCCACCACACCGATAACAACAACAACAACAACAACACATCTTAACCAAACACCATTAACGTGGAAAATTGCAAACATAGTTCCCATATTGATATAGGGAGATAGATCAGTGACGTTATATTATTGCCCAAATAGCCTAACATCAACGGTAAGGAAGCTTTTAGAATATAATGATAATGTTAATAGGATTCGAGAGCACTTAGAAAGACATATTGGTTAATTAAAGAAATGGCAAATGATTTTTAACGTCGATAAATGTAAAGTATTAAACGTAAAGAAAATCCACAAGGGTAACAAACAGTATACAAACTAGATAACACAGATATTGGTCAATGGATGTGTGAAAGAGATCTGGGAGTTATGAATAGTAAGGATTTAAAACCCATGCAGCTGGCAACAATGTATACATGACCAAAACTAAGCCAATAATTACTCTACTATAGTCTGTTCAAAACTTGTGTTCCATTTTCCTCTATCTATCTGTCTCTATTTCTATCTATCTCTGTCTATCTATATCTTTCTATCTATCTATAATCTGTCTCTATTTCTATCTCTCTCTTATCTGTCTATCTATATCTTTCTATCTATCTCTATCTGTCTCTATTTCTATCTATCTTTTATCTGTCTATCTATCTATCTATATCTATCTAAGCATAAGAGGCCAGCGGAACATAAGTTTTGAACAGACTTTAGGATTCATTTGCTACGTTGAGGTTGGTGGGTTTCCCGGACACTCTGTATGTATAAATAAGCCAAGGTACAAGAAGAAGAAAAAGGGAAGGAAATCTGAGCGTGGCCAGAGGATGGGGTAATTGTGTTGATGTGATTGTCAGTGTAACCAGCCATGGAGTCGGTACACGAGGGACGCTTTCTCCCACGCTACTCTCTCTCTCTCTCTCTCTCTCTCTCTCTCTCTCTCTCTCCAACAAAACTGGAAGTCTCTCTCTCTCTTCCACGCTACAACAAAACTCTGGAAGCCTCCCTCTCTCTCTCTCTCTCTCATCTCTCTCTCTCTCTCTCTCTCTCTCTCTCTCTCTCTCTCTCTCTCTCTCTCTCTCTCTCTCTCTCTCTCTACAAAATTCTGAAACTAACTCTCATGAATCTTATGAATTACGTAGAGATTTGCATATATTTTGATATAATAAATTATCTACATTTCTCAATACTTTATGAGAGAGAGGAGAGAGAGAGAGAGAGAGAGGAGAGAGAGAGAGAGGAGAGAGAGAGAGAGAGAGAGAGAGAGGGAAGAAGAATCATTAGAGGTGGTTTTTGGTGATGGCAGGTGGTGTGTGTGTGTGTGTGTGTGTAAGAAGTGTGAAGGAAAGAAAAGAAAGGTTGTGGGAGGGAAGAGATGATGAGAAGTTAGAAGGGGATGAAATATTATGATAAATGATAATGAAGGATAGAAGAAAAAAGGGAGAGGGGAAGGAAGAAGGGAAAATGATAAAAGGGGAGAGGGATGGAAGAAGGGAAAATTATTAATTAAGAGCTATAGGGACGAGGTGGAAGAGGAGGAAGAAGAGGAGGAGGAAGAGGAGGAGGAAGAGGAGTAGGGAGATGGGGAAGAGGAGGAGGAAGAGGAGGAAGGAAATAAGGTGGTAGGAGGAACAGGCTTGACTTCCTCTTTCCTTCCTAATTTCCTCTCTCTCTCTCTCTCTCTCTCTCTCTCTCTCTCTCTCTCTCTCTCTCTCTCTCTCTCTCTCTCTCTCTCTCTCTCTCTCTCTCCTGTATAGTTCCACATCATTCACCGAGTTCTTAATTAAAATTGAAGGTGTACATGACTGACTGAGTGACTGGTGTGTGTGTGTGTGTGTGTGACTGACTTCTATATACTGTACACTCGCAATACAAAAATGTATACAGTCTTGCTATGAATAACTGATCGAGTATTTGGGGAGTTCAAGTATGAGTATGGGAGTATGAGACGGGATAAGGGTTGTCATTGGTTCACTATTGTATGTTAATGATTTCGAAACTTCAACCAAGACATGGATACAAATTTGGATTGCGGAGTGTACAGTTGCCAAAAAAAAGGTATTGCGACAAATCTTGATAGAACTTTAACCCTAGTAATATCCACAACTGTTTGTAGTACTATAAGCATGTGTAACAGAAGGAAATATACATATCCTTCTGTAATACATACTTATAATCCCTACAAACAACTATGGACATTAGATATATTAATGTTGTATCCATAGTTGTCGCAATACCATTTTTTTGCAACTGTGCATGATACATACATACAGTACGTCGCTTCAGTCAGTCAGCCAGCCGCCTCCCTTCCTCCCTCCCTGTAGCCCACACCGTCCTTCAACTCTGGTGCCTCATCTTCCACAGTCCAGTAACCAGAGCTTGTGGCTTGTGTTGGCGGTGGGAGGAAGGAAGTGCTGGCGGAGTGGAGGACGGGGCAGGGGGGAAGGAGGAAAGCCGAGGAGAGGGAGACAGAGAGAGAAGGAGGAGGAGGAAAGGAGAAGAGAGGGAGAATAGAGAAACGGAGGGGAGAGAAAGGAAGGAGGAAAATGGAAGATGGAGGGGAGGAAGAGAGGAAGGAAAGAATACCTAGTAGGGAAGGGGAAGGGGAAGAGGGGGAGGAGTGGAGGGGTCGAATAAAAACGGGGAGGAGGAAGAGGAAGGAAAAACGGGAGAGGTGAAAGGAAGAGAATAGGAGAAAGAAAACACAAAAATGGAGGAAAGGAGAAAGAGCGAATGGAAGTGAGAAGGAAAGGGGGAAGAAGAGGAAGGAAGTATTTATAGTGGAGGAGGGAGAGGGAGAGGGAGGAGGAGGGGAAAGGGAGAGGGAGAGGGAGGAGGAGGGAGAGGAAGGAAATTAGAGTTATTGGGGGTATAGGGAGTAGGAAGGAGAGGGGAAGAAGGAAAAAGGAGGAAAGAGGAAGAAGGAAAAGGGAGGAAGGAGATGAAGAAGGAAAAAGTAGTGAGAGTAATGATAGAGGAAGGAAGGAAGGAAGGAAGGAGGGAACATATGGTGAGGAAAAAAAGGAGAAGGGAAGGAGAAAAATACTAAAGGAATGCAAAGGACCACCTGTAAACAGCAACAGATTTAGTGGTCCTTGGGAGGATGTTTGGCTTTAATCAATACTGGTATGAGGGAAAGTGTAGTAAAGACGAAAGCTCTTCCCCACTATAGAAGAGG
>JAWZYT010004265.1:0-22500 GCA_034508575.1 Petrolisthes manimaculis
CCCACACCTTCATTTTACGCCCCTTTCAGCCTCCCCTCTTTCATGCCTCCTTACAGTCTTATCTCCTCGTATTTCTCCCGCAAGCGAGATTTTTTTTTACTACTGTGAGCCTGCTACCTCATCTGGAGTTCAAAATGACAGCTAGACCCACGAATGATGTTTCTTGTGTTCATGCGAAACTAGACAAGGGAATTTTTTTATTATTAAATAGGATAAATAGAAATATCATAAAATATTACTTAACCATCACTAAAGCAGTCTGAACCAACCCACTTTTAAAAACCCTCTGGGACCTCACCAAACAGACACCTCCCGTGGCAAACTTTTCAGTGGGAAAAATAAACTGGCCTCACGCAACCTCAGGCACCACATTCACTCCCTGTTCCCTTTAGTACTGGTTGTTTTTCTCGTTACGGTACTCTTCGTTCTGTATTTTTCTCTGCCTCTATTTATTTCCAGCCTATGCTCTCTTTCCCCATCACTTTATTTTCAAAGATTGGTTAAAGGCTATTCAAAAGTTCCTCCTTTACCTCCGGGACATAAATTTATAACCCATTCTAAATATATTATTATTCACAAACTGGGAGAGCGAAAAGTACGACCCAATTTTCCAATGTTCCTGATCAGTGAGGGAGAAACAAAAAGTGGTTCTCATCTCTCTTCTCATACATCATCTGGTTTCATCCATTTACTCGTGGCTGTAGCGAAATCTTAGCTGCCACCCCCGTGTAAAAAAAAAAATACCTAAACGAAAAAAATAAAGTTAAAATATTTCTGGGGTCGACATCCACAGCCACCAATACCATCCCCCCACCACCACCACCACTACCACCAACACCAACACCACTACCACTACCACCACTACCACTACCACCAACACCACTACCACCACCACCCCACCACCATCATCCAGAGCGACCCACCGCCACCAACCCACATCAGGGAGAAGGAAGGCATCTTAGCAGAGCATAAAATATTCCTGAGGTCGCCTGGGGAAGAGCAAAGGAGTCTGACTTTGCCTCAGGTTCACCCAACTGTGGTCAGGTTGGGGACGTGAATTAAGCCTTTTTTTCCCAGAGTGATTGTATGCTTACTGAAGGGGAGAGAAACTCTTTAAGTAAAATGGAGGGTTACTGAATCTCCAGACTATGTCACGAAACTACATATCCCCTATTTGTAACACTGAGATGTATTTATTTCGTGGCATTGTATAAAGGAATCAGTTGTCCTACAGTTTACCAAAATGATATTCCTTCCCTAAACCTCACATAAAGAATGACTATTATTACATTTTCTTGTCACGAGCAGGAGACGACTTAACAATAACTAACTTAACCATAATTAACCTAACCAAACCAAACCTAAACCTAACTAAACCAAAGCTAAACTAATCACACCATGACTAACCTTATATTAATACCTAAGCTAATCAAACATATATTATAACCTAACCATACCAATGCTAAGCTAATCAAACCATGACTAACCTTCTCATCATACCAAACCATAGCCTAACCAGACCATATCTAACCTAACTAAATCATAACTACCCAAAAGAACCTATCCATAACTAACGTAATCTAATCATGACTAACCTAACCAAACCCGACCACAACAAACCTTATAACCAAACTGAACATGATCATCCCCTCCAGCAAGGCTACTAAATCCTGATCTACTTAACCTGAACCCATGCTTGCCTACTCTGAATCAACTCATTTGAATAGGCTTTAGGCTCTGCTGACGAAGAGAGTGGATGGCTTCAGAGCGCACACACGAGGGAAGGACGAGCGCCCTCCTTCACGTTCTTAGCTTTGGTCGTAAACACAGGAAGGCTTCGAGGGAGGGGAGAAAAAAATCTGCAAAATACCAAATTTTTGCATTTTTTCATCTGCTGGTGTATATACCTATTGGTTCTTTAACACAAAACAAACGGTAAAACAGAACGATAACTTGTTTATATACAGTACCAGCCACTGACCCCGTTCGTGCTGGTACTAGTGCAAGAACATTTACATATTCCAACTCCACTTGTACTCTGAAAACCTTCTGCTACCGTGCTATAGGGTATTACTTCAGTGTTTGTCGATAGCTCACCATTTGACTGCTATTGGATTCTTCTCTATTGAAAGAAAGCGTTAATCTTGATACCCATTAATAATAAAATAAGGCTGCAATGGAGAAAATTGACGCACTGTACGTACAGCCACAATCAATTAACCACCAACACTTTCCTTCCATTGTAGTAAATATCTTGGTAATATAGAACATCACGTGTATGATTTTGCAGCACCTCATAGGAATAATTGAGGGGGTTTGATTTGCTGTAAGGTGTTGTATGTTTATATTCTGATATGATAGTGATTTGATAGTGTACATTTATCAACTGTCCATATTCTTTTCAGAGGACCCACTTCAATACATAAAAGTGGGTTACCTTCCAGTACACCTCATCATCTGCCACTACAACTGTATAGTCCCACTCCCAACTGTACTCAACTATAATGTCGTGGCTCCCGTCCTATCATTTCCACCATATGAACTATTTACCTCCCACGTCCATCACTCACAGACAGACAGACAGACAGACAGACAGACAGACAGACAGACACACTCTCTCTCTCTCTGTCTCTCTCTCTCCTCTCTCTCTCTCGTGAGAATGCTGACACCCACACAATGGGGTGCCTGGTGAAAGATACTGTACATGTACAAGGGGGGAGGGAGGAGGGGAGCAGCCGTTCCTCCCCAGCTTACATACACAAACACGCACTACAACGTTCACTTTAGACTGTTCTTTTGACTCTTACAGGCAATGTGACGCCTTTTACATTGCCTCTGACTATCACTAGGCAATTTCTTCTTTCCAAATCTGAATACCACCTTTCTTATGAATTAGTAGGACAGTTGCTTTTTCCACGTTTTAAGGGGAGACTCTTGATGGTAAATTAGAAGGGTAGCGATTCCTCCTAACTATGACACGAAAAAACAGATCCCCTATTAATAACATTGAGATGATTCGTTTCCTGGTATAGTTAGGACTCATAAGTATCCCTCCAATTTATCAAAAAAGATAATCTTCCTCTTTTAAGTATGGTATGTGTTTGTGTTTTGCAGATCTTTTGTATATAAACTTGTACGAATTTCTCTTGGGTGAATTTTCTTGCGTCTTAGGGTAGATCAGTTGTCACCCTAAATAAATATTAAAGGAATTTAGGATATCAAATCAGGCAACAGACGAAACTGAAATAGGCGAGCCTGAATTCTGCTTCAATGAGGTTAATTCAGGCAGGAGTAAGGCAATCAATGAGATCCTGAAATCTGTGTACATGAAATAATCAGGTCAACAGTGAGGAAATAAATGACACCCTGAAATTGGCAACACTGAGGCAATAAATGAGACCCTGAAATTGGCAACACTGAGGCAATAAATGAGACCCTGAAATTGGCATCAGTGTGGTAATATTTAATGAGACCTGAAATCGGTGACAGTGAGGTCTAAGAATAACATACCCCGTTCAACACGACCCTCTTGGAGGCGAGACTAGAGGAAGCAGAAACCAAGAGCTGTCTGTGTGGGATATTAATGATCACACAACATGGGTTCACTATCACTCACCCACGCTGCCAACCACAACAAAGAAAAGCAATTTTGTGTGTGTGTGTCTGTGTGTGTGTGTTTGTGTTTGCGTGTGCTATGTGAAGTTAGTGTGTGTGTGTGTGTGTGTGTGTGTGTGTGTGTGTGTGTGTGTGTGTGTGTAGCATTTTACGTTTCCTCATTTCTACAAAGACATACCGGTACTCCTACACACTTTCACATAAACATCTCCCAATTTCATAAGTACTTACATCACATTCCTTTTACACCCACTAATCAATTCACAGACAGACACTTACGTTTATTTCCACTCTCCCTATTATTCTAACTTTCCATACACTCAAGTTCCCATATTACCATTTCCACTCTCAGACACCACATTCTCACTCAGTTTTATTCCCACACTCTCGAACTCACTCTCACCCTCTCCCAATCACTCCACTCCTACTCCTACTCCCACTCCCACTCCCACTCCCACTCCCACTCCCTCTCACCGACAAGTCCAGAAGGTCAGATGGGTCACAGACGGATACAAGATTAAACATTACATCGTCGAAGCGGATAAGAAAAAAAATGTATAAAAAGCTTGTACCAGGAGATGAGACATTCATTGTAAGTTATATGCTATTCTTAGATCTTTCCCACCCTGATGAAGCCTACACGAACAGAAACAAAAGATTTTCTTATTATATCTATTAAAGAGGTAATAATTTTGATGTGTGGTATAGTGTGGAGAAATTAGTAGATCTTCATTCAAGTTTCCAATTACATAATTATGACCTCATTAATACGAGAAAGAGAGAGAGAGAGAGAGAAATACAGAAAGAAGAGAGAGCCAGATAGAAAAGAGAGAGAGCCAAAGAGAGAGAGAGAGCCAGCCTCGTCTGGTGAGCGAGGGGTGTATGATACATGAGCCTTCCGTGTCTATGTCTGACCTGTGTCGCCCCCCACCAAACATTTATACCGGGTCACACTCAGTCTTCATGCACCAGTCCTTCCTCCACATCACCCTACCAGCATATTCTTAGTCGTTAGTGTGTGTGTGTGTGTGTGTGTGTGTGTGTGTGTGTGTGTGTGTGTGTGTGTGTGTGTGTGTGTGTGTGTGTGTGTGTGTGTGTGTGTGTGTGTGTGTGTGTGTGTCTGTGTGTCTGTGTGTGTGTGTGTGTGTGTGTGTGTGTGTGTGTGTGTGTGTGTGTGTGTGTGTGTGTGTGTGTGTGCGTGTGTGTGTGTGTGCGCGCGCGTGTGTGTGTGTGTGTGTGTGTGTGTGTGTGTGTGTGTGTGTGTGTGTGTGTGTGTGTGTGTGTGTGTGTGTGTGTGTGTGTGTGTGTGTGTGTGTGTACTCGGGTTGGATAGTTGGGTGGTCATTTGCTGGTCTGGTAGTGGAAATTGAGAGGATAATAAGTATATTATTTTTGTATTAGAGCGCCTTGATTCCTCCAAAGCAATATTAGGACACAAGACCAGAATAACAAAAATCAGTTCCTCCAGATTTACCAACACTCTACTTCACCCTTATAATAAATTTCTCGGTGTATTTTAAGGGGTACATTTATTTTATTTTGTGGTGAATCAGAGGGCCACTGATTCCTCCACTCTATGCCAAGAAACAGACTACAACTGTATAAACGTAGGGATATCTGTCTCGTTGCATTGTTTGTAGTAATCAGTAGCCTTTAAATTCACGAGGGAAGTACTATCACACGTCCAGTTAAGAGGAAGGAGGCGACTGATTCCTTCAAACAAAGCCGGGAAACAAAACGACGCCAATGTCACTAAAAGGACATCGGTTTCGTGGCATCGTTTGGAGGAATCAGCAAGCCTCCAATGTACCGTCAAGAGAGTATCCCCCTTGAGTGTGCAAAGATATATTGTACCACGACTGCACAATAATTCTCAGCAACAGCGAGTGTGGGAGTGTCTAAGTGTCCAATATATTGTGAAAATTTATACGCCATACACAGAATTCCACAGATATTAATTCCGCCCAAGTTACGCCACATATTAGGCAATGTATCCACCCGATTTGAGTACAATGGGTGAGTCTCGATCCCGCTGCCTCATCACTGACAAACCCACGCTATACAACTGGAAGCTATTCTGGACTGTGCAGTATATATATATAAATAGTACTTTACTGAGGAGTCTCTCTCTCTCTCTCTCTCTCTCTCTCTCTCTCTCTCTCTCTCTCTCTCTCTCTCTCTCTCTCTCTCTCTCTCTCTCTCTCTCTCTCTCTCTCTCTCTCTCTCTCTCTCTCTCTCTCTCTCTCTCTCTCTCTCCCTTTCACTCACTCTCTCTCTCTCTCTCTCTCTCTCTCTCTCTCTCTCTCTCTCTCTCTCTCTCTCTCTCTCTCTCTCTCTCTCATAGACACAAAAACACTCTTCTCCCTTTCACTCACTCTCTCTCTCTCTCTCTCTCACACACACACACACACACACACACACACACACACACACACACACACACACACACACACACACACACAAACACAGATAGCCACTATATATATTCTGTAACCTGACCGCAGCATCTATCATACTTTCTGCTATAAATGTGACTCGCTCAGGCCCACTATATCTTCTAAATTACGGCAATGGTTTTCCCTTTCTTCTCCAAGTTATCTCTGGCATTAGGCACGCAATTCCTCTCTCTTGCTGGGAGGCTTGGCAGTCATAGTATGGTCAATGTGTGCTCGATTTAGGGATATTTTTGCTATCATTTATATTATTATTATTTATATTTTCAATATTATTTACATTATCAATATTATTAATATTATCATTATTATATCATTATTATCATTTATATTACCATTTGTCTTTATATTATTATTATTATATATTATTATTATTATTATTATATATATTATATGGTCTAAATGTCCTCGGTTTCGATATATTATTATTTATTTCATACCTACTTTTTTATTTTTGTCCTACGGTACCTGACGGGCGTTCATATTTTGGCAAAAAAAAAAAAAAAAAAAAGCTGTATCTGTTTTATATTTTCATGTTGGTGGTCGTCAGACATATTATTCCATATGAATTCGTTCGCATTTGGATAATTTTTCATATTCTTGTCATATTTGAAGTTGATTTAATATACAAGTCTTCATTTTATTGGGGCCGGGGAATCATAGTGTCCAAGTGTGGCCTATTTTGAGACACTTTTTTTCGTGTATGTGTGTGTGTGTGTGTGTGTGTGTGTGTTCTTGTCCCACACGGGGTCAAAAAGTAACTTATGGGCCCAAGAAGGGTAAGAAAAAATAAGTTATGGACCTAATAAATATCTCCTAGCAGTCATAACGTCTTGGAGTTCTCAGTTTTAGGACAATTTCCTTCATTCTTGTCATACCTGAAGAGGGACCACCTCGAAGGGCAAAATGAAATAGTGGACCAAGTATAATAAGTATCTGCTACAGAACCTTAAGAAGTCAAGCTAAAATTACAAAGTAGCAAGAAATATTTTTATCCTAGAATCTGAGTATACAATTTAGAGATCATGGAAAGAAAATTGTCAGCCTAAATCATTCCGAGAACAGAAATTAATGTTACCGAAAATGTCCTAGAAATAGAAGGTACAGTCTGAGAATATCCTGGAAATAGATGGTACAGTCAGAGAAAGTTTCCTGGAAACAGAAGTAGTCTGAGAAATTATCCTAGAAATAGATAGTAGTCAGAAAAATATCCTGGAAATAGATATAGTACAGTCAGAGAAATATCCTGGAAATAGATAATTCAGTCAGAGAATATTCCTGATCAAAGAAAATGCAATAAGGGTGAACGTGTTGGGAATGGAAAAAGCTTCACGCCTGCCAGTCTCAAAACCACGACGTCTGAAGAATATACCGCCAGTGGTGTAGTGGTTGGCGCTCCAGGCTTATAAATTATTGACTTTAAACCTGAGTACGTCTCCCTGCCTACTACTGCCTTGTACACACACACACACACACTCTGGAAATTAATATTTCGGGACAGCGTGCTCATTTGTACACGTTACTAATAATGATGAAGCTAATAGTAAACATTATTATAATAATAATAATAATAATAATAATAATAATAATAATAATAATAATAATAATAATAACAATAATAATAACAATAACAATAACAATAACAATAACAATAATAATAATAATAATAATAATAATAATAATAATAATAATAATAATAATAATAATAATAATAATATACAATTCTATATAATCATCATCATCAATAAACTCAAACTATTTATTCTTTTCCAATTTCTTGACGCAGGAAAAATCAGGCAATTCCTGACGTGAGAATGGCGTGACCTGGCACGGGCTTATAAAATTCAAGCAAAACGATAAATAATTGATTGTATTTAAACATTTTGTATCGACATAAACACACACACACACACACACACACACACACACACAAACAGAGCAAACCAGAAAAGGCGTCAAATTGTTTCAAACAGGAAAACACTTAGAGTTGTATCACTATTTTCACAGAGTCAAACCAACAGCAACCACAACAGGGAGTGAATTCGGGTACAGTGAGATTCTGGTGCCTTTCCAACAACCCTTCCTGCTACTGCCCCTCCAGCCACCAAAACCTTTACTCATTTCACCTGAAGCATTCCTCACTTCCTCTGTTGCTCCGGCACTCTCCCAGTTCAGGATATCCCGGTCTAGGAAATTCACCAACAAGGGAGGAATAGTGGGGGGAAAGGAGGGAGGGATGGTGGGGGGAATGGTGGGGGGAATGGTGGGGGGAAGGGAGGGAGGAATGGTGGGGGGAAAGGAGGGAGGAATGGTGGGGGGAAAGGAGGGAGGAATGGTGGGGGGAAGGGAGGGAGGAATGGTGGGGGGAAAGGAGGGAGGAATGGTGGGGAATGGGAGAGAGAGAGAGAGAGAGAGAGAGAGAGAGAGAGAGAGAGAGAGAGAGAGAGAAGAGAGAGAGAGAGAGAGAGAGAGAGAGAGAGAGAGAGAGAGAGAGAGAGAGAGAGAGAGAGAGAGAGAGAGAGAGAGAGAGAGAGAGAGAGAGAGAGAGAGAGAGAGAGAGAGAGAAGGTGAGAGAGAGTCAAACAGACAAATTGAGAAGGAGAGAGGACACAAATATATTTAGAAAAGGAGAGAGACCAACAGGTAAATAGAGAGAAGGGGAGAGAGACACCAAGAAACAGACAGACAGATAGAGAAATAGAGAGATAGACAGACAGACAGATAGAGATAAGAGAGAGATAGACAGATAGAGAGATAGAGAGAGATAGAGATAGACAGACAGATAGATAGATAGGAGACACAGACAGACTGAGCCTAACATTAACAACACAATCAAACACTACTATAAATAACCGAACAATATAACTATACACACAGCTATACCACCACACTCTGTACCACCACACTCTGTACCATCACACACACACACACACACACTCACTCACCTTTACACATACCAACAGACACTCATCTTTATACATGTCAAAACACATGAGCACACTTTACAATCACACAAGACTTGCACCCGTAGTTTTAAAACATTTGAGGGCCCTTACTGAGCTCTATGAACCCTCCAAACTATTCCAGGCAACAGATTCCCTATTCGAAACACTGAAGCGTTTTGTGGCCTGGATTATTTGGAGGGTTCATAGAACTCCAGTAAGGGCCCTCAAATGTTTTAAAACTACGGGTGTGAGACCACATCACAACCAATTAATCACACACTTAGATAAACCACAATTAACAACTACTGACCAATATGAATCAGAATTTACAACCACACACCCAATATGAACCACCAGAATTACAACCACACACCCAAGAAGAACCACAATTAACAACCAACATAATTATATAACCCAAACCACACCATGAAAAAGTACAGTACGGTACCTACCTGAAGATGGGTGAACGGTTGCCCTTCTTATACCAAAGGATTAGCTTGGGCTTGTCGTCTGGGGTGCGTGGGCTGAGTCGACACGGCAGGTCACACTCTCGCCCGGAGATTCCCACCACGTTAACTGCAACACAATTATTTATCTCCTCAGTAAACAGCAATATGGATTTTTTTTAAGACAATGTACAACGAGAGTTATACTGCAATATTACAACACATCATTTTAGTGTTTATAATGTTGCAACACTGATGAAATTGGAATGCTTAAATTCAGTCTTACATTACAAGACACTTTGATATTCAATATTTCTGTCACACGATAAATAAATCACACTGAAAATAAGTATTATATTGTAACAGTTCATTACAATGAATTATCAACACAGAATCTGTGTTTTATATTGCAAACCACCTACAAAATTAATCGTTTGAAACACTACGCCACAAACGGTTCATGAAAATTTATAATCATAACCTTTCCTTTTACCAGCAGGAATAAAACAGAACATATCCATAAATATGTATAGCCTAAATACAGCCACAGTCAAATAACCATCGACACTTGCCTTCCATCGTAGTAAATATCTTGGTTATAAAGAACAACACGTGTATGATTTTGAAACACCTCATAATAATACTTGAGGGAGTAGAGTTGACGTAATGTGTTGTTGTAGAATTATATTTTAATATGATACTGATTTATTTGCACGTTGGTAGGAAAGTGTCGGTGGTTATTTAATTGTGGCTGTACATTTGGACATCTTCACTTTATATTTCACATTAATCAGGTTTCTTGCCATTAATTCTCACCTTTCTCAGTATATATAAAAAAAAAACTATTCCCCTCACACAACACACAGTGGATTCCTACCCGGGGATTTTGTTTCAGTCCCCTTTTTAGTGTTTCATGGTAGGTATGATAGACAATACTTTGGTCAAAATAATACTCCTCCAATTCTCCCACCAAATATCTGGTGTGAACATTTGCCGTCACCTCGAGAATACACTCACTAAAGTCCCTAACTTTCCCCTTCAACATACAACATTTACAAAGTTAAAAATATACAACTCTACTACACAATTCAACATCCTAAAGCTCGCTCTCTCTCTCTCTCTCTCTCTCTCTCTCTCTCTCTCTCTCTCTCTCTCTCACACACACACACACACACAAACCGCCTGACATGGACAAAAAACTACAAGCATGATAGGCAAATTTTAATGGCTATAATCACATTGTGTTACATAACTCGCTTATACGTCAAATGGCCACATAGTCGGGAAGCTGCCAAACGAACAACTAATCAATCAATTAATTCATGGTAATTTTTGCCTCGTACACAGAGAAATACATAACACAATATAGAGAGAGTGCTGGGCATGCTTTACCTTCCATATAGTGTGTTCCATATACAGTAGTAGTCTTCATAATGGCCCCATCACCCATAAAGTTTTAATACAAAGTTCGTAAATCACCTAAATTCGTCTCCACCACCAGCAAGACCCGTGCATGCAGCTTTGAATGTGTACGAGTGACCACAGTTGCATATTTCCCCCCACAGATGGCGTAGTCATGATAAACCCAACCCCACGCTACCTTTAAGAAATCTATGAGAAATTAAAATGAACGATGGTAGAGAGACTGAGGGGACGTGAATAGTTTTTTTTTTTTTTTTTTTTTTTTTTTTTTTTTTTTTTTTTTTGTACCGACTGTGCCTGCCTAACAACATGGATGAGGTGAATCTGTTCATTATAAACCAAAATAATTGCTACCAGTACATATTAATAGCATTTCCCAGAGCACCACACAACAACGATGGCCTATCAGCTACTCTATTATATTTACAATTACTTATACGATTCTTCTATCTGGAAAACGTTGTGTAATAAAGCATGAGTTTACTTACTAAGGTGAAAATTAATCAACGCATCTTCAAGTTATAATTCCTAAACTCAAACATGGAAAAGACTACTGTACTACACACTTCAACATCCTAAAGCTGATGTCAGTATCTCTCTCTCTCTCTCTCTCTCTCTCTCTCTCTCTCTCTCTCTCTCTCTCTCTCTCTCAAGGTTATCTAACTTATCCTATGACGTGTAGTCTCTTCCTTGTACTGTACACTTTGAAAACAATACCAACTTGTAATAACAATATAACTGACCATGACTTTAAGTGGTCGAGTGTAATTACTTCACAGGAAACAAAGATGCTGTAGCCACACACGACGTCATCAGTACTACCCATCATAAGAATCCCAATAATGGATTTTCTATATATATATATTGGTAAAAAACAAAACAAAACACACATTACAGTACAGATGCAGCCAATACTTTTTTCTCTCCATGCTATGACATTTCGACCTTCTGTAACGCATCGCTCAATCGCATTAGGTCATATGATGCCTGCCTCTGTAATCTATCTCTTTGTGGCTTCGTTCAGCAGCCTATGTAAAGAATTGAAACCGATAAAAAAAAGTAAATAAATAATCTTTATGAATGTTGTAGAGCACTTTTGTCCGCAGTTCCGAGTTTCGTGTTACCATTCCGAGTTTCAAGGTTCATGATGCGAGGTGGGTGATGCGGGATGCGTGTTCCAAGTTGTGAATTCCGTGTTACCATTCCAAGTTTGAAGGTCCAAGATGCGCGGTGGGTGGTGCTGCAGACTTGACTCAAACTTGTGGTGGTTTTCCCGGTAACTTTAGTGTGTCAGTCAGTGAAAGCCTTGGAGAGGTGTGGGAAGGGACGTAGGCTACTTACACCCTTAGTTTTAAAGCATTTGAGGGCCCTTACTGGAGATCAATGAATTCTCCAAACTACTCCAGGCAACAGATTCCCTATTCGAAACACTGAAGAGTTTTGTGGCCTGGATTATTTGGAGGGTTCATAGAGCTTCAGTAAGGGCCCTCAAATGTTTTAAAACTACGGGCCTTACTCTACACTCCCTGACCATAAAATCTACCCCACCTGAGTCGAAGCCCGAGATCGATCTGAAGCAGCTGGTTTCTGGACGACAGCCCACCCAAACCATCACGAGGTCACACACACACACACACACACACACACACACACACACACACACACACACACACACACACACACATCTCGAACCTATGGAGGCATTGGAAGGGTTTTCATCAAGAAACCGCCTGCTTCAGATCTCGGTTTCGACACAGGGAGGCGTGCAAAACCTTAAAGTCTTTTATCGTCAATTTTTGGATATATGGCTCAATGGCTATGGTAGGATCAAAATAATTTAAGCAGAAATAAATCTTAAACATATAAAGTCATTGGTAACATTTATAGCGCTAAAACTAATTAATTATGGTAATGTAAGTCTTCTTAAACTATGTTACTCCGAGTTGTATAATATTGTACCTAATACTGTTGTTGGAGGGAAGGTGGTGTGGTAGTGTTGGAGGGAAGGTGTGTGTGGTAGTGTTGGAGGGAAGGTGTGTGTGGTAGTGTTGCAGGGAAGGTGTGGTAGTGTTGGAGGGATTAATTGATTGATATTAGGCGCCGCAACAACGAGGTTATATAGCACCGGGAGAAGGTGATAGAGAGGGGAGAAGGTGATAGAGAGGTGAGACAACAAGCAGGAAGGTAAGAGAAAGAAAAGAGATACAATTACAGAACTGAAAGAATGGCTGAGGTCGATGGGGCGCCAAAACCCTTAAAGTATTGCCAACATCACTACAGGCAATAACCCTCTATATACGGTAGTGTGAGAGGGAAACTATGTGTATGTGTGTGTGTGTGTGTGGTTGTGTTAGGATGAGTGGAGGCCAGGTGGTGTAGAGGAAAGTCGTCTGGTGGATGGGTATGACAGTGGTTGTAGTGGTAGTGGTAGTGGTAGTGGTGGTGGTGGTGGTGGTAGTGGTTCAGGTGAGAGGATGGGATGTGAGGCAAGTGCGTGGTTGGTGGGTTAGTGGGAGGAAAAGCAAGTGGGGACTGTGGGATTTAGAGGCAGGCAGGAAAGCAGGCAGGCAGGCAGGCAGGCAGACAGGTGGGTGGGTGAGTGGGTCGGCGAGTAGGTGGGTAAGTGGGTGGGTCTGTTGGTGAGGCTTGTGGGGAGAAAGAACTGAATGGGTGGACGAGTGAGTGAGTGAGTTTGTGGGTGGAGGGGTGAGTGAGTGTGTGGAGAGAGAGATAATTGCAGTGGGTGAGTGAGTTATGGGGGGAGAGGTAACTGAGTGGGTGGGTGGAGAGATAATTGTAGTGGGTGAGTGAGTAATGGAGGGAGAGGTAACTGAGTGAGTGGGTGGGTGGATCGGGGCAAGAGAGGCAGATGGACTTGATGACCTAATTAGTGGATGGTCTGACCTGCTCTTCACACACACAGAAAGCAGACACACACATACACACACACAGGCGCACACAGAAAGCACACACGCAAAGATCACACACATACGCACACAGAAAGCACACACACACAGGATGGAAAATCAAAACAAATTATCAAAAAGCTTATTGCCTGAGTAGTGTCAAGGACGTATTATATGTTTTGTACAAGAGTTTGGATGAAGCACCAGCCAAGACAAACAGCAAAGAGAGGTGGTAGTAGTGGTTATTATAAAGAACGTATGTATGGTGTGCAGAGTTCAAGGAAATTTTGTTTTCACCCCTTTTTGTGTATTAAAAATTACTCATCAAGCTCAGATATTAAATTAGTGACCAATAAATCTAAAATGATGTCGGGCAAATAAGTGGTTTCTATTCCCTCTCACTTTTGTCAAGGATCTATTCTATATGATGGGATCTATGTATATGACAATGACTAACAAAGACTGAAACAATGGCTTAACAATCACTATAGGAGCCATCGTACAAGTCCTCGTTCGTCATTGCCTTACACATGACCATGACCTGTCTTGCATATGACCCTAGAAATCACCACACCAAGACCTACACTGTGTCAGGAGGTAAGGCTGGGTTGAATTCCCTTAGATTACACCTTCATTATCCAGGCATTCACTACAGGGTTGGCAAGCAGGCAGAACAGACAGATTAATTAAGGTGCGTGTGATGGTGTCCGGGAATTGAAGTGTGTTGATTCCTCCAAAGACCTGCACGCAACAAACCTTCTCAGTTTAACGCCGTGTTGTTGGTACAGCTTGGAAGACTTTAGTAGCCTCCAACTGGCCTCATCACAAGTCCCTTAATTTAGTTGTGCCTGAGACTCCAGTAACCCAGCCTGGCCTCACATCCACATGGTTATGGTACAAGTAGTAGAAGGTAGTAGTGTATAGTGTGTTGTCGGGGGAATTGTACACTGTCACCACCATCGTATACACCACCATGGTATACACCACCAATGTCCTTGATTATGGTCCTGAATCTTAATCATCTCTCACTCAATGTGGGATGGAATCGTTTAATCTTAGATCTTAAACATTTCCTCCATAGAGTAATTTTGTTCATCTTAAACGTTTCCTCACTCATTTGAGGTCTTCAACATTCTTCCTCGATCACCTCAGAGTTTAAACGTTTCCAGTATCTCATTTTGGATTTTCATTAAACGTTTCCTCTATTAGTCATCCAGCCATTACCTTGTTCTCAGGGGTTCAAAAGTGTCACCTACAACTTAATTAACCTGAACCAAGGTAATCAACACCAGACACGATGGATGAAGCACAGTGGACGAAGGAAAGTGCTGTCATTATATATCACATCCTTAAGGGGAGATTCTCTTGTTAGTAAATTGGAAGGCTACTGATTCATCCAAACTATGCCATAAAACAGACGCACTCACTGGTACTCTAAATAGGGGCTCGGTTCCTTGGTATAGTCTGGGGGAATCAGTAGCCCACCAATTTTCTGTAAAATATAATATATAAAACATTATCTCCCCTTAACGTTGGCAGCTCCCGGCGGCAGAAGTGTGACCTCTGTTCTGTTGGACTTGTTAATGAGTCCAACACTTTCTTTCAAGAATATTAATTATGTCCTTCCTTTTATCTTATATTTTATAGTTCCTGAATCATGGGACGTGGAAACCGCAGTCATTTCCCTCTTACAATATATTTTTTTTTAATTTATTATTATCTTTAATATTCTAACAACCATTTGATCGTTGTCACAAATCTCTTTACTGTTTTATTCATTTTCATCTCCAGAATAGTGTTGTTTGAGTATAGGCTAACTAACTCTGTACTTCAACTGACAGATTTATCACCAATAGTCATACACATACTGTTAAATTAGTCTGGCACTTATAACGAAAATACACTTAGAGCGCTTCGATGCCCCGTTTTTGCCATCTCAGGGTCAAACACACAAACACTCATACATACATACTTACAAACTCACACGCATACATAAATCATAGTTTTATCATATGCATCATTCATTATTAATATTATAAACATTATTATTGAATGGTGAAGGTATAAATGTAGTTGTATCACTAATAATCACATCATCAAATATATGGCAATATTTTCAAAAAATGTGTGAGAAATGTCAATCCATTCCCATTCATAGAAAATATATATTCATCTTTTGAAAGGCTGGGGGTTGACTAGTTTTGGTGACAGTCATGCTTAAAAACTTTTGTTCAATTATTTACCTGGATACGCGGAAGTGTTGTGGTACAATGAACCCTTTGATTAATAACGTAATCTCTCTATATCTGTCTATCTACCCATCACTCTACCAATCTACTGGTCTATCTATCTTATGGGTAAAATTATCTATCCATCTGTTTATCTACCCATCTCTCTACCAATCTATCTGTCTATTTATCTATCCTTATTGTTATTATCTATCCATCATCATATCTCTGTAGTCATGTATTAATATTTAATATATATATTTAGGACTTATTTGTACGTTTCTGACAATCAATACACATGTTTTGTTGCAGTTACTATTTCTGTAACAGCCTTCATTCGTTCGCTAACCGACCCATTTAACGAGATCACTGCATTCCAGTTACGTGAATGATGACTCTATTGAAAAATGCGCAAACTTGTGCAGATTCTACGGGAAAAGTAGAAACGTCTCTCATTTCCATTTTAAATTGAAATCCCACGTACCGTCGCCCTGCAGTCAAGTATACACACTATATTTCTTCTTTTCTCTTTTCAGGTAATGTCTCTCAACTCTTATAATTGTCATGACTGGAATACAAAAGGAAATTCGGATGGCTGAGTGTACTAACAATGGACCTATGAAAAGTATATGCAGCATCGAATTTAAAATTACGCTAAAAAAAATAACATCTTTATCATAATATTAGTACAAATAGATGACTTTTCTAATGTATAAAACTAGAAATCAGAGCTACATGAACACTGTCATCCTGAGGTAGGCTAGTCATGGAAAGTTATCACACTGATCATAGACACCACAACCCCTGTACCCGTAATTCTCCTAAACTATACCATTCATGAAACACAAGTTGCACTACTACCCAGACGAACACAGGAACAGACAAACACAGTGGCTCTCTCGTTCTGCAACCCATTAACAATATGGCAGTCATATTTAATTTACAGGGCTACATCAAACAGAAAGCAATTAATTACATTACTGCAATTTATCCACTATAGTTAGAAACATATAGTTCGTCTTTCCTCCTTGCCGTCAGTGAATATTTTGCCATGCAATATTAGAGGGGGAATGCCACAGTTGCATATTGAACAGTTTTTTCTATGGCCGGTACTGCAAATTTTCATTGTCCCTCAGCGTTGTTCAAGAAATTACAACTTATAGTGATATACACAAAAACAATATGTATAGTCCTTTAAAACCTCGGAAACACACACACACACACACACACACACACACACACACACACACACACACACACACACTACTGAGAGCAGTGAGGAAGACACACACTGAACTTTGGATCATATTGTTGTTAACCTTTCTCCCTGACGGTGAATTCTGAAATGGATTGTCGAGGACAGACCAAATTGTCTATCTTGAATGGCAGACTCGGTTCCGATCGAGTAACTTTCTGATGGATTTATGAAGCTTCAGTACTGACGAGATTGCTGTTATGATTTCCGATCAGAAAGTAAACAACAGTGTTCACAGTGACTGGCCACCTTTTCTCCCTCTCCTTTCCTCTTCCTCCTGTTTCTCCACCTCCTCCTCCTCCTCCTTCACATCTCCTCCTCCTTATCATCCTCCTGCCCCTCTTCCCCTTCCCTTCCCATTCCTCATACACTGATGTCAATTTTGCCATTTCTTTACATCCAACAATGCAAAATATCCAATGTCTATAATTATGAGTTTTATTACAGTATATAGGGAGGACAATCAAGCACACCAACAGGACCCATCAGCTCTGTTGTTCTCAAATGTATCAGACATTATACTGAGTCATCCCTGTAGAAAAACCACTAACTTCGTACTGCTGGAGTTCTTATGTAAGGGATAGTACAGTGTTGGTATATCTGGAGTACCTAATTCCTCCAAATTACTCCAGGCAAGAGGACACCATGATTTCTGTTCATTTCGTCCTGTTTTCTGGCAAACTTTGGGGGAATCAATGCACTCTAATTAATGTACCAAATGGATATGTTGCTTTGTTGTTGTTGTTACTTTGTTGTGTTGTTATTATTGTAAGCTTAGATAATTAACAAGAGTCTTTTACCTCTCATGGATAGGTCAACAGGCCGCTCCCACAACATTAACATAATCTGCATGCATGACCTCACATCTGAACGGGCGAAAAGATCAATTATAATAAGAGGAAACAGGTTCTATTTGCGTTAGTTTTATTTATATTATCAGAGCTTTGTTGTCCATGCGACTGGAATGATAGATATCTGTATATATATATATATATAAAAAAAAAATCGCTTATGTTTTAAACTAGACCAAAGTGTTGGAGCCAATTAGTGTACCCAGCAGTGAATGTCGACCTTACATCACACATACATAACACTTGCCTCTTTCACACAACTTTACCACCCTCATTATTAGCATTAAAGGTCTTCGCATCATCGCCATCACTATCGTAATCACAGACTCGCAAAATCCTTCACTGGCTCTATCAGGCTGCTTCATCATTGTCAGTATCATCACAATCATCGTTATCATATTAATAGTCATCATTTTCATCACAATTATCATTACAGTATCATTATTATTACTTTCACCATAAATTTCATCATCATTTACAAAGAGCTTCAAAGTATCGTGATGAGCTTTTGACAGTCAGACAGAAAGAACAGAACGAAGAGTATCCACACAATACCGAGGACTACCAGGGTAACCGTACCAGCCGACCATCGTTTTATAAAATTATCTCAACATTTATCCCTCCTGGTCACATAATACCCAAAACTGAAAAGCTCTAAAATGGCGACTGTTTCCTTTCAACCTTTACTGAACATAAACATACACAGAAGAAAACACAGACACTCGAGCGACCAAACAGTCAGTCAGAAACACACACACATAATCAATCAAACATTTATGAGCACGCACACACACACATAATTTAATCAATCAAACATTTATGAGCACACACACACACACACACACACACACACACACACACACACACACACACACACACACACACACACACACTCACACACACACACACACACCACACACACACCATCTGTCTCGCTCCGATAAGGGATGCCACAAGGAGAGGTAATAATATAGCCAGGCATCAAACAATCCCGCTTGGAAACTGACTCTCTCGGTTCACCAAGCAGAAAATGCAAATATCAATGGCTTTCCTGACCTGAAGGCATTATTCCTCAACCACGTACTGTCCAGGGAATGTCTCTCTTTTGCCATGTGAGGTTAAAGGCAAGTTAGGTTAGTTCACGGTTGGTTATGTTATGTTAATTAAGGCAAACTTGGTTATGTTATGCTATGTTAGATTTGGTTAGGGCACGGTTGGTTATGTTAATTAAGGCAAGCTTGGTTATGTTATGCTATGTTAGGTTTGGGTAGGGCACGGTTGGTTGTTTAGCATAGGTTTGGTTTGTTTAGGGCACGGTTGGTTCATGTCAGGTTTCCAGAGTGAATGACATGGGAGTGAATGACATGGGAGTGTTGTAACAAGATGATTGTCATTACCACGATATATTATGTATTATATAATATGTGTGTGTGTGTGTGTGTGTGTGTGTGTGTGTGTGTGTGTGTGTGTGTGTGTGTGTGTGTGTGTGTGTGTGTGTGTGTGTGTGTGTGTGTGTGTGAGAGTGAGAGAGAGAGAGAGAGAGAGAGAGAGAGAGAGAGAGAGAGAGAGAGAGAGATGATGTGTGTGATCTAACATCCGGCCTCTGAGGGGAAACTGCAAGCTGTGAAAATATAGGTAATGAGGTGAGCGAATTCGACGTCACGGAAAATGATAACAGGGATAGAGATGGATAACGGGGAGTGTCAGGGAAGAGCATGAGTCAGTGGAGGAGTGTGAGTCAGTGTCAGTGAAATGTGTTAGGAGTACGAATCAGTGATAGTGTATGAGTCCTGTACCATAACTTATATTTCTACTGCCCATTACTATCACCAACCCCATGCCCTACAGTATATCACCACTATCACACGTGCTAACACTACACTAGGTCCACCACCACCACCACTTCTACCTACTATCATAAGGACCAACATACATTAAGGCAATCTCTCTTCGGTTCACTATAACACTGTACATACCACCGAGGCAAAGACCACCAACATCTTAGGAACCCTGTTTATGCTAATGGTACACTCTGTCGAATATAAGATACAGTTTCCACGAGGTACTATTCCCACATTACCTGCAGTACTCGGGGTAGTATCGTCCCTTGCAGTGGTGGCAGCAAAGTTAAAAAAAAAAAAGTGGAGAGAAGGAGAAAGGAATGGGGGATGTAGGGGTAGCAGAGGAGGAGGTGGTAAAGGTGGAAAAGTTAGCGAGAAAGAGAAAAGGAAGGGAAAACAAGATGAAGGGAAGATGAACGAGTGGCGAAGCTGAAGGGAATTTAAAGGAAAAGGGAAAAGATGAAAGGAAAAAGGAAAGGAAGATAGGAAAAAAAGGAAAGGAAGATACGAAAATGGAGGAAAGGAAGACAGGAAAAGAAGGAAAGGAAAATGGAAATGAAAATAGGAAAAGGGTGAACGATAGATAGAAGAGAGGGATTGCAAGGTGGTATGGTGGACGAAAAGAAAATGTGTAGGAAAGTGGAAGCAGAGGCTGCAGGTAAAAGAACAGGGCAAGGTAAGAGATTAATTATGCCAAGACGATAATATAAAGATGGAGTAAAAATATAGGAAACATACCGTAAAGGGTAAATGGACAGAAAGTGAAAACAAAATATGGAAAAAAATGAAAAGAAGTTTGAAAGAAAAAAAATACCGGAAAAGTAAGGGGAAAGAATATGAGAAAGTGAAAGAAAGTTGGAGATAAAGTACAGAAGTTAAACTGGAGATGGAGGAAATGAGAGAAAGAGAGAGAGGATGATAAAGAGAAGATGGATGAAACACACAGACACAACCAACATTTACAAAGCAGAGGTTTTTACTAACAAGACACAAGTATTTCACAGCTACAAGGTTTTTTCGAACAAGACACGAGTATTTCACAGCTACAATGATTATCGTTGAATGAAACCAATAGTAATCTGATATCAATCCATGAAACAAACCCAAGCATATTCTAACCAAACGTATCATGGATGGTTCTCCAGCGTTTCTTGATTACATAAAATGTCTTTTTCACTGTAAATATAGACTTAATATTCCAGGCAAATACTCCTCCAAACTGATATTGATCTATTTTCTTTTATTGGATGCTCTTAATGTGTGTTTTAGATATTGTATTGAAAGGGTTGCGACCTACAACTAAACCCTTCAAAATGAGCCTCACAAAGCCTGACCAATATTCATGAATGTCAAAAATCAGTATCATTCAGAATAAATTAATTACACCAGAATCAATTTATGAACTAAAATATATTTACTGTTGTATTTCAATAAGATGTTAATGCATTTAACTTCCAAATGAAGGTATTACCATTTCAACAATTATTATACATATCCAGTGCAGTAACATTGTGAACTGTGGTGAATATAAGGTAACAATATTTATATGTGCTTCAATAATCGGCCCCGGATCAATTGGGGGCAAAAGAGGGGTGAAATATTTAACAATCCTTTGGCCTACACTGATGAGAAGGAAAAGACAAGAGAATATAATTATGAAGAATGAGAGAAATGAGGATGAAGAAATGGAGACATATTGGCAGAGAGAGAGTTCGAAGGATAAAATTAATAGATAATCTGTACTGCATATTTTTCTTAATTAACTTTCGTTTCTGTTTCTCTCAACTTTTTATTTTTAATTTTCTACAGACGGATTATGAACAATATGACAGTCATATTTAAGGTGAGATTTTCTTGTTGGTGAATAGGAAGGTCTTTAAAAACTCCTCCAAACTATGCCAAGAAACAGACGCTTTCAACGGTAATATTAAGGATCTGTTTCGTGGCATTGTTTCGACGAATAGGAGAAATTTCAATTCACAAGAGAATCATCCCTTAAGAGTATTATTCATAGACCATAACCCAAATACAGCTTCACAAATATTCCTTCAACGTCAACTCATTTTATAATTTTTCTAAGTATCAATCATGCCCCAAGTTAAAGTGCCAAAAATTCCTGTAAAAAAATTCAGATATCGGCATCAAGTTTCAAGAAAATCGAACCCCATTTTTAACTTTCCTGTGCAGAACGACATTACAAACATTCATCAAGACTTGTATGAAAAATCGTAATCACAAAGGCCTTATTAATCGTAATCACAACTACTATGTACAGGAAATACGAAATTAGGTAAAACATAATAATAAGGTGCACCACGAAGGAACCTAGTGAGAATATGACCCATAGTTTTCTCCAGCGTGGTCAGAAACTTAGTATTAAAAGAGAACACAACCATGATATAAATTAAGGAACAGGAGGTGGAATGTGAGGGAGCATTTACCAACAACCCCTGCTGATCCCTACCGTAACCTCCCCTGTCCTGTCTTGTCATAACCTTTCCTGCCCTCCTCCACTACGATTATACACCTACTGTACAT
>JAWZYT010004265.1:27500-32036 GCA_034508575.1 Petrolisthes manimaculis
TGTGTATACGGACTATCCATCACTAACTAACGAGGTGTATAGGGAGATGAGGGTGATAAGATACAACACAACAGCCTCGTTAGTGAAGGACACACACCACCTCTATTATAAGTTGTAACAGCTGTATCACGGCTTAGGGGAAGGGGGTGGAGGGGGCGGGGGGGTGGATGGGGTGAGGGGGTGAGGGGGTGGAGGGGATGATGATTGTGGGTGGTGGTGGTTCCCTCAACACTACCCACCAAACCCATCCTTATTCTCCACTCCTTACCCCATACAAATCTCATCCCCTCCCTTTCATTCCCCCTCTTTCTCCCCCTCTCTCTCTCCACAGTTTAGCACAGTTTGGAGGAATAAGCAGCCCTCCAATTTACCCAAAGCAGATATCTAGCCTCTATTTCTAAAAGTATCTGCATTTTCAGTGTTGACGGATTTGAGAGAAATTTTTCAGGTATCAGTATCATAAACACAGACGGTAGTAACACTAGTGAGGTGGCCAGGGTGCTGTGAGGAAGCTACCGTGCCTGGGAGTCATTTAATGAAGCAGACTGCCTTCATACGTCAGTCTGAGCCCATGATGCCAAGGACTGCTACACATAAACAAAACAAGGGTCACACAGGGTTTTTTGACCTTCCGACTAGCCTGAACGGGCACGATATTTATTCACATAGAGATTGCCAACTCACTACGAATAAATCCAGCCACCCAATGACAGGATATTTATTAGCACGTAGGGATGAATCTAACCTCAGAATAATTGCTAACCCAACCCAACCCAACCCAACCCAACCTATACGTAAACCTGATACCTTCTCGGACTTTAACCTCGCCCCAATCTCCATTGGCAATCTGCTGGTGAGAAAAATATACTGGCTGCCTGGAATACGTTCCCTGACCTTCCACAAAAAAAAATAACTAAAAAAATAAACACGTGATGAAGTATTTACCGTGTTCACTCTCCCGTGTAATAACATAGCAGCTTATTGCACGTAATGTAATATTTACCGTATTCAAGCAGGTATGTAAGTATATAAATATAAACCAATGAAATTAACTGAAAACTGTTCTTGCTTTTCCACGAATTTAATGTTGAGAACTCTTACCACTGCGTAGAATAATGAAAATTTAACTAGAATATTAATACACACTTTAAGTTATGGTTTTAATATTAACAACACTAAACTAGGCACCCAACTCGGTCAGTGATATTCCCTTTTTTTCTCTCTTAATATTATATTGATGAAGATGTATATTGGAGTCGGTTGCATTTCACCATCAAGGAAGTTGGCTTAGAAAGGACGGCATAATATACCTTCTTCTCACACACACAAACAATTTCTTCAAGAACATCATCTCATTTCACGTGTTTGGTCACTCATAAAACCTATTAATTATGGTTCCATGCATGTCTTTCAATACCACATCCATACAGTTTATGTCATTTATATGGTGTAGTTTTCTTTGTGATTTGTGCGCGACGCATTTTACATTATAATTTGAGAACCCTATTATTAAGATATATTTAAAGGCTTGCTGAAAGACGTCATTAATCATTTACGACCTCACAGAGTCAGTCAGTCACCTCATGAGACGAAGCCATGCCAAGCAGGTGAGCTCCCTAATCCACACGTCTCTAATATATCACTCCAGTAATGGCTGCGGGGGGAGGCAGAGTCAAATCCACAGGCCAAGATTTATAGACGCTGCATAAACAGTGAAAATAACCCATGAAGACGGTATTGATATTCGTGGCCTCGAAGTGATAAACCATTGAATAACTGATGGAGATTTTGTTTTGTTTTTCACTTTAGTTCTTTGGTTTTTAATTAATAACAAACAGCTTAGGTAATTAAACGTGGGCTAACGTCAGACGGTATCGTATATTATCAGTAGAAACCGATCGTGAGGCGAGATGCTAAATTGAAATGAATAAAATGAAGTGAAGGTCAGGAATGGTCATGAAAATATATGTTGAAACAGGGGAGAGAAGGGAATCACAAACACGAGGATATAATTATAAGGAAGGAAGGGCAAGGTAGGTAAAGGGGTGAGGAAGAGAGGCAAGGGATGGATAACTTATGCAAGGGGAGGCAAGGGGTGATGAGAGCAGGAAAGGGCAAGGGAAAGGCTGCTAATGACTCCACACCAGGGCCTTCGGGAGCACCAACCTCATGTTAGGGTTAAGACAAGGTTAATTGAGTTTCTCTGAAGGTAACTTGTGGGGGAACATCTGTGGCCGCCAGGTAGCAAGGCGCCTCCCCTCCCTCCTCCCTACACACACACACACACACACGCTCAATGCCACCCACACACATACACATCCCGCACACCCACACATCGCCTCCCACATACACCCTCACACACATCCTCATACGACGTGTAATTATTGTACATGTGCCTGCACCGTCAATGCTTCACACATTTTCTTAGCCTAGTTGTTTAAAAAAAATGGTGATACATATACATAATTATTTCTGGTAATTATGTAATTGTGGTTGGTAGTTCACGGCCACTCGTTGGAAATGTTCAAACCGACTGAATAGATCTCTGAATTATTTAACTATGATGGTTGTTTTTAGCTCCCACGGATTAGTAATAGAGCCGGGAATGTGTGAACAAAGAATTAATTTCCGCAATGAGTGGGTTTGTTGAGGCTTCCCACATTACACATTACCTCCTTCCTGATGTCTGAGGCTGTACACACACACACACACACACACACACACACACACACACACACACACTCACCTGGAAAAGATGAAACACCAACATTACCAACAAAAAGGAATATTTAGACAATATATATAGTATATTGTTTTATCCTCGCAAAAAATGTACCGATTGCTCTTTTTAAGTATTTAACCTTAGATACACGTTTCGTTTCTTGTATTCCACTGTTTATGTATTGCAAACAATTACCTAAAGGGAGTGTTATGACTGTGGATATGAAGAGACTTACATTTGTTCGTTCGGTAAGGTCTCCAACGTGTTTCAAACCGACATACATTGGCTGGATGTTAATATATTTATTTATAATGCGGCTGTAAGAATACCTTTTACAAGTCCGTACTGTACCGTCCCTCCTGGTTTTCATAATATATAGCACCTTTAGTTGTTTTGCCCAAGGGAGACACTTCACTGATGCGCTCACCAGTACATTGTGTGAAACTTGACGCTCCCCGGCAATAACATTTTCATGGCACCGTCATAAAACAGCGAACGACTCAAGAACCACTCACTCACTCAGTCAGCAGCGAGTTAAGAATATTTTCCTACTGCCATATGCCCACTTCCCTACCTTCGCCCTGGCCTCTCCGGGGATACCTTATTCGACTAACAATTTTATACAGATGACCTAAATATGAAGAAAGGTTTGGTGTGCCCGGTGGCTCTGCATGTAGCCCTATCACTGAGTATCTATCATCTACCAGTTCTGTCCTATTTAATTAAATAAGTAAAGGTATATCCTTGTTGGTGCAACTACTAATGGTATTATCACTCTAAACACTCATATAGTTACATTCTCCTCTCAAGTCCCACACCCAGGAGTCTTAAAAATTTTCCTCGTATTGTATTTTTTCACCATCTTACTTATAAGGAGAAGTGAAGGGGACTGTATATCTATCAACCTCCTGCTGGTGCTTCATCCTTCCCTCCTGCCGCCTCTACTCTGCCTCCCACGGCGTCCAGAAACACTCTCAGGGGAGGGGAATGATGGGTAATTCAGCAGAAAGTAGTGGGCAGTGGGTATGTGTATGTATCTCTTCATCTCGTAAGGAGCAACAGGACATTATAATCAGGTTATAAAAAGTATAAAATTATAATAAAATAACTATACATAAGCGTCTAAATACATAAATTAATACTTTAATATGAATACATAAAACTATTAATAAATAATCACGCAAAAATACCATACGTAAATACCGGTATATAAATAGTCATACAAATGCGGAGAGGTAAACAGGTAACAAGTACAGAAAATTTTAACTCACTAGTTTATTTGTTTATAATAGTTCATTAACATATCGTAATTAGTTTGCATAATCAAGAGTTGGCTTGTCTACAAATTGTGTGAGTGAGACCGAGATACACCAGATAAATAAATAGATACAATAAATAGTTATATATTACAGTACTGTGTGTAGTATTGACGATGAAATAAAAACGAGAAAAATAAATCAACAGTGCCAAGATAAGATAATATTATAGACTACGATATAGACTATAGACTACGATAAGATATAGACTACATAATATAGTATATCCTTCAACAGACCGTGCCACGAAACAGACACCAGGTGATCAGGTGTCCATCCGTTCCACACACCGAATTATTCCCCGTCCTTACCTGGGCTCGTACTCCTCTCCTTCCTGATTGGCTAACTTTGTGGAGGGCCCTTCTTGTTATCAAAGACGTGTCGTGTGGCGCCTGCTGTGCCTTGGGGATCCCTGTACAAGATGAGCCTCGAGAAATTATTGAACAACACTGTACCTGATTAGGCCAGGTTAGTTTGTGAAGGCCACTGTGCCGACTT
>JAWZYT010004266.1:5000-41416 GCA_034508575.1 Petrolisthes manimaculis
TTTTATTAAATATTTCCCTCAACTCTCACTTCCTCAAGAAGCATTCGTCACTTTTGATCTACTGTACACACACAACACACACATAACACACACATACAACACACACACCTATCCTTTTTCCACTTTCCTTTCCCTACCACAGTGAATGTTTCGACCACAGACCTCCTCCCTCCCTATAATACTAATACTTTAATATTTTGGTATGACCATCTCGGTTACCGTTTACAACACTTGGTGGACCTCACGGGAATGTGGCCAGATGCCTACCACCAATACAACCTGACAGCAACCATAAATTACCAACCTTTGTGTACAGTCGCCACCAAAAAAACTCACCAAGTTTCACAGTATCGAAATATTGAAGTTTCACAAATTGTCTCGAACTGAAGAAGAACCACACACAAGTATTTACGAATATCCCTCATGAATAATGTAATATAATATAGTTAATGTATTTGTTTATATTATAACTCAAGTAGCGCTGAGTGAGTGAGGTGACATTGGACCACTTTTACCGCCGACGTGTTCAGTTGGCTCCAAAAATGTCGATACACTTTCTCTCGAGTGTAGCAGGTAAATCATTTTTTGGAGGGGACTGTACAACACTTATGTATTCACTCTATTATTATCTTTACCTGTATAGACCTTACCTACTATTATAATGGATTCTCTCTCTCTCTCTCTCTCTCTCTCTCTCTCTCTCTCTCTCTCTCTACGTGCCTTCCATCCCTTCCTTATTCCTCTCTCTCTCTCTTTTTTTTTTTTTTTTTTTTTTATTTAAACAGTGTACAAATGTGGTTATACATCTAGTATTAAGTACACCTTATAACATATCTTAACTTAACCTGTACTTAACATTTATATTTATATCTTAACAACTTAGTATTAGGACTTATGAATTATATTGTTATTGTTAAGTTTCTTATAGCTATGTATAAGTTAGATAATTATTCTAGCCTTAAATACTACTTAAACTAAAGTTCTAGTTTTGACACTAAAACTATCTATAGCTAATTTTCTACTGTACATTGTAGTTTCTAGATGTCATCACCCATCTGTTGACTTGTCTCTTGAATGTTTGTAGAGTCTCGTCTTGTTGAAGGTTGTCTCTCTCTCTCTCTCTCTCTCTCTCTCTCTCTCTCTCTCTCTCTCTCTCTCTCTCTCTGTGCCTTCCATGAGTCCATCCCTGTACCTTATACCTGCCTCTCTCTCTACAGACCGACCCTTCCCTACCTCAACACTGAGAGGGTTGTCTAATAACCTGTTTTTATGGTCGATTCTAGGGGAGAGAGAGAGTGAGAGAGAGAGGGGGGGGGGGGAGTACAAGTGAAGTTGGAGGGAGAGAGAGAGAGAGAGAGAGAGAGAGAGAGAGAGAGAGAGAGAGAGAGAGAGAGAGAGAGAGAGAGAGAGAGAGAGAGAGAGAGAGAGAGAGAGAGAGAGAGAGAGAGAGAGAGAGAGAGAGATTGATGGATATTAGGCGCCGCAACATCGAGGTCCTATAGCGCCAGAAAAAGGTGATAGAGAGGTGTGACAGCAAGCAGGAAGGAAATAAAATGAAAAGAGTGACAGTTGAAGAACTGAAAGATGGGAACCATTTAGTCTGGTCTCTCACTGGCGACCTTCCAAGCATGGGAAACCCTCTCTCCCCGATATCAGGGCAGAGCAGGGCCCGGAGCCCCCTCTAGTCTAGCTCGCCAGGTTTCAGAGACACACAAGCCCCGCCACCTCGACAAGGCGGTTCCCGTTAGGGGAGAGAGAGAGAGGGGGGGGGGGAGGGGGAGTGAAAGAGAAGTTGAAGAAAGATAGAGAGAGGCCAATAAACACTTACATTTTTTTTTTTTTTATGAAACACCAAAGATTCAGTGAAGCTGAAACTATTAATAATTTGATGACTAATAATAATCTCACTCTGATTTTGCTTCGTATGGTTTATTCATTTTGCTTCATGTGGTTTATTAATTTTGCTTCGTATGGTTTATTCATTTTGCTTCATGTGGTTTATTTATTTTCCTTCGTATGGTTTATTCATTTTGCTTCATGTGGTTTATTAATTTTGCTTCATGTGGTTTATTTATTTTTGCTTCGTGTGGTTTATTCATTTATGTGTATTGTTGTTCCGAAACTTGTATACGACTCTATGTTCTTTGGTCAGAGCCATCTAGCGTCGATCAATATTATCCTCACCCTCAAAAAAAAAAAAATATATATATATATATATAATATAATAATAATAATGGTGTAAGTTATTTTGAAGTCTATATCTGAATTATTGTCTACACCACACGTTAACAAAATGATATATGTAAAAATAATAAAATAATAATGACTTAGTTAAATGGTACGAATAAAATAAATAGATAATACAAATAATAAACAAAATAATAATAGAAGTAGAAATAATATATATATATATATATATATATATATATATATATATATATATATATATATATATATATATATATATATATATATATATATATATATATATATATATATATATATATATATATATATATATATATATATATATATATATATTGAGTTAGACAGTTTGTTTACGAAGATGACTATATACAACTTAATTAATATTTCCTACTACAAAACTTATTATTTCCCACTAATTATTATTTCCTACGACAATGATTCAGACTTTTGTTTTTCTGTTTTGTTTTTATGAAGGGGACGATAACTATCAATACAACTTAATAATTACTTTCCACTACGAGACGTGAAGCTTCGAAACACCCTGAAAGAATGAATGAATCTATCTCGAATATGATTTTAGTACTGAACCGAGTCATTTTTGTTGCGCTATGTGTTGCCAAGTATGGTGAATTTTCCCTAGACATGGGGAATTAGAGGTAACAATGGGGAAATTGTATACAGATTGTTCAAGAGTAAATGGGGAAATTTCTAACAGACTAAATACTGTATAAAGATTATATGTTAAGATAGTAATTCTTTTTTGGTACTGTACATTGGAGTGCCTTGATTCCTCCAAAGTTTGCCAGGAAACAGGACCAGATGAACAAAAATAATGGTGTTCTGTTGCTTAAAATAGTTTGAAGGATTCAGAGTTGCTCCAGATTTACCAACACAAAATTTTCCCCTTAAATGTGCGACTATCTAGATTCCAGAGGAGTAAACAGGGAAATTCTGATGTTGAAGTTGGGGAAATTTAGTCAAGAACACCTGGCAACACTGCACTGGACAACAGTTGGCCAGTTACTGTGAGGGAAGGGAAGGATAACGACAACAGCAGGTGACTCTTGATTCTTAAACATTCTATATTGTTATGATATTGTGTTGTTCCCTGGTGACGTATATATAAGTGAGCTTCAACACCTGTAGTACGTGGACACTTCTCACTTTCATCAACTTATTATCTGTACAGGTATTTGAGATATTGGTTATTTTAATACTCATTATTCTTAGTATTTGGAACACTCGGTCACTCCGGGTCCATTATATCAGTCAGGGGACAGGCTGGGTGGGTGAGGGGGTAGGGGGTACCCAAGCCTGTCCCCCTATCCCCGCACCCCCTTAATGAATGATAGGAGGTTAATACAGTACTGACTATAAGTATATTGTTAATGTTTTTTTAGTTCTATACAAGACCACACGACTTGTATTACAGAGAATGGTATACGTAGGTGTCTCGTACAGTGTATGGTTCATTGATCATCATATTTGTAACTGGGGCAGTCAAGATCAAAGTTAATATGAAATTTATGTGAATTGTACATTAAAGTTAGTCTTGGTAGGCATTAATTAAGAAGGATTTGCCCAAATAAAGCCTCCTCCAGTACTAGAATAATTATTTTTATTATAAAAATCAACTGTTGTGAACATTTGTTTTTAAAAAAATATTGATATCTAAACAGGTTCATCATAAACATATGAATTAAAAAATTAATAGTTATAAATGGGCTTCTTATACAGGAAATGACATTAGACTTATAGGAACTATACTGTATAGTTTATAGGATAATTTATGAATGTATAATATATTCTCTGGCACAATCTAGTCTGAATGTTGTAGTACTTGACACTAGAACTACAAGGGTTAAGGGGACACTCTTAGTGGGCAATTAGGGCTTGTATTCCTCCAAACCATGACACAGATCCCCTATTAGTATGATTGAAGTAGTCTGTTTCCTGGCATAGCTTGGAGGAATCAGTAGCTCTCCATAAGGACAAGAAGGCCCTTGATATAAGACTAGTAGTTTTTTTTTTACTATTATTTGGCAAAACGCATGGTGGTCTTCAATGTGCTACTGAGTGTAAAAATAAAGTGGTAGATACAACTCATACAAGTATTTATTCAGTGTATATCAAAGGTCTACAGTACTGCATATAACTAAAGTTTATCTGACACCGTACAATATTGTTCTTTCCTTCCACAGATCCAGCTGGCCAGGTTAGTGACGAGGGTTTGTCACAGATGGACACCTCCAGGTTTCTTCTCCTACAAACAGGAAACAAAAGGTAAGTTTAATTTGGCCAATCCTGTAGCTATTTCTATATTTAAATGGGTAGGACAGTGTTGGTAGATCTAGAGCTACTGATTCATACAATTCTAATCAAATGACCACCATTATTTTTGTCAATTTGGTCCTGTTTTCTGACATTCATTGGAGAAATCAAGGCACTCTAATGTACTGTACCAAAACCATACTATCCCCTTATAAATACAGTACATATGTGTTCTGGTGATGCATGGGAGCTGATTCTCCTGAAGGCTGTTAGGTTTAGTGTGTAATTTGTATCGGTGTCCGTTTATCCAAAGAAATGGAAATGTAATTTACTTAAATTTTCTTCTAAAAATTTTAATACCATTACTAACTGAAAAAATAACACCACAGTAATTGAAAAGCTGCAATGGTCAGCTTGTATACCACAGACTTTAAATAAAGAAACAAATATTAGAAATTAAAACCTGTCAGATGCAAGAACTGTAATTAATATATGCAGAACAGAAATTTGTGTTCTTGTAAATAATTCAGGAGGGTTAAGCATCATCAGATCATTTGTACAAAACCTTTTAAATCTAGATGTTGGTGGAAGAGAACTGTTATAGTACTGATTACTGTATTTTAGAGTGCTAGGGGTTGTGGTAGGCCTGGGAGGGCTTTTAGAGCACATTCTCTTGTTGGTAAATTGGAAGGTCTGTGATTCCTCAAAACTATGCCAGGAAACAGGTCACCTTAATGGGGAATCTCATTTATCAATCATTTTCTCTTCCAATCACTGTAATTCCATCTTTCACTTTCATTCTCACATTGCCAGCACTTCCTTTCTCCAGAAGTTTTGTTATTTTACTTCCTCTGTAATGTTTTCCTATATGCCTTCCTTTTTTTTTCTATTGCATCTTTCACTTCTGACCATCAAGCACTCCCTTTCTTGCCCCTCTTCTGTGTCTTGTATCCCACTACCTCTGCTGCTGTCCTCATTACTAGTGTCTTTCATACACATCATTTACTCCCACTCCCTCTCCTATATCCAACCCTGCTTCCTCCAGTACCTCAACCAACCTCCTTTTATATTCCTCTCTATACTCACTGTCATTCAATCTTCCACTTGCCACTTCTCTCTTGTTCCCCCCTTCATCTTTCCTACAGTACTCCCACTTAACCCTTACCAAGACTTCAAAATGATCAGAGCATTGAAACATTCCTCTCACTACTTTCATATCCATCACATCTTTCTATAATCTGTCATCCAGTTAGATAATCAATTAAACTCTTTTGTTCTATCATCCCTTCTCCTCCATGTATATCAGTGTATCATCTTGTGCTCAAAGAAGGTGTTGGCCAAGAGCATCCCCCACTCAGCACAGATGTCCACCATTCTCATTCACTCCTTCCAGACCCCATTTACCAACAATGCTTCCTACTTTTTCACTTTCCCATCATTTATAATCCTCCCACTCTCAAACTTCCTCAAACACCCATTCAGCTCCTCCCAGAAAACTCTCATCCTCTCTTTCCCCGTCTTTTCCTCTCATTCACCAAGTCCTCTCCCATCCTCAGCCTTGCCTCACTTAATACTTCACCCACCTTTCTTTAGTATTCTTCCTTGTAGCCTATATCATATAGTTTGCCACTTCCCTTCTGTTCTTCATATCTCCATCCTTCCTGCCATGTTTTCACTTTGCCTGGACTCTAATTTTCGCCATGACCATGTCTGTAATGGAGAAACATGATTATATTAGAGTACAGCCTACTGCTAAAATAACTCTTATCACAGGTTATTATATTCACTCGTGCCTCACACAGGGAACTGAGGACATCTATGCCTCAAAGTGTGACCTGCAGTAAGATAACTAAACTGGACTAAAGGTCACGTCAAGACAGCGTTCATCAGATGATCAGGAGGATGAATATTGACCAATATCCTCTGATCAGTGACCATTTAAAAACTGTGAGTATAATATTAATGTTGAGTTTAGCTCCTTAGAACACCAATCATCTCATTATAAAGATGTCATGTGCCAGACAACCATAATCACTATGATAGCTTTTATGGATTCATCATATAAATGGTACTTGAACATACATTTTACAGTGGAAGTTACTATATATTAAAGGCTGTAAATTCATGGACTAGTAAATAACAAAACTGTAATTCAAACCAAAGCAGGATGATACCAAATCCCTTGTAATGATTGTCATCAATAAACATTGACCTGGTCAAACTAGTATGGACATTGCTACTTGAATTATAGAAGATAAATATGATTTTAGGAGAGAAAACTTAGATACTATATCTGCCATCATTGTTCATACGTCTGAGAATAACCATTCAATAAATTGGAATAGTAGCAACTTAGAATAACGGAGTCCATTTGTATTGATAAATATAAGAATTTAAAAAACCTCTGTGAATTTCAAATTAGATTCCATAATGAGGGAATTAGTGGAAAGAGCAACATGTAGACCTGACTTCACTTTATGTAGAGTTGCCTGATTAACGGTAAGACCAGACTGGTTAACAAACTTTATTCTCTCCATGTATTTCTCAGAAGAGGATGATAGTTGTCACTGAAACTGTTGGAATAAAACCTTTTTGTTTATTAATGTGGGAACTTGATTAAATTAAAGGTAAACTTTCTTTTGGTGTCAACAGATGGCCCTCTGTGCCCTATCTGTCCCTGCAGCTGAACAATCTGACAAGTGTCTCCACCACCAATGCCAACTGAGGATTGAAAAGCCATACTTTGTAAGACTGAATAAAATATAGTCAGAGCATAATGTATGATTGGTTCTTAACCTATGGAGTGCTTATGACTTCTGTGAAATAAATAGTTTACAATTAAGGCGCCAAGACGTGAGCAGACTGGCATGCAATATATAGACTGTAGAGGTTCTAAAATATTTCTATATTATGCCACAGTACACAATGCAATCTGAACCAAGTATTGGTCAATGTGTTATAATGATAAAGTAACTGTTAGATTCTACTGCAGATTGAGAGTTGGGGCAAGGTTTCAATACTATAAATCTGGTCAAGTGAGGGTAAGAGTAAGGTGTGAATGAAAAATCTATTACTGATCAAAAGCAGCAGCAACAACTCCCACAACTCTATCCTACCTCCTGAACTGATCAATATCACCTACCGGTATTCCTCCATACAATCCACAGTCTCACCATTAAACTCAACCTCTTCAGTCTTAAAAAAAAAAAAAAAACTCATTGCACAACTTCCACTTTCTGGTCTACCAATTTCAGGGGCCTGGAAGCACTTGATTTCATAGCATCCCTTTCCCTTATATGTTTACTACAACACTCTTTATCCAGTCATCTGGTTCCATTTCCTGATAAGTTTCCCATCCCTTTAGGCACCCCAACATCATAGTGCAAGAGCGTCAGACTTGAAGCAACAGTGGCAGAACATCAACAATCAAGGTTCATCTTCAAATGGTGTAGATTTTCTACAGAATACAACCTTTTAAGGATCTATTGGATAAACACAAAGAAGCATGTGTAACTCACCTGCATGTGGAGCCATCCTTATTAACTCCAGCCCTAACTGAATCAGTCTGCTTTCCTCAGGTTGCAGTCAGTTGTTCAGGTCTCGTCAAATACCAACCACTAAAAAAAAAAAAAAAAAAATACAGTTTATATACAGTAAGCAACACAATAATTTCCTCAAAACAAATGTGACTCATAAGATGCTCTGGCAGGTAAGACCCTAACCTAGGCCAGCAACTGAAAGAAACAATAATGCTACAATAGCACTAGACTGCTAAAGTCACATGGTAGTTAACTAAATGAAACAAAGAGGGGGAACGAGATAGATCTATCTATCTATCTATCTATAGCTCTGACGCCTCATTCCCCCCGGGAACTCCCCCCAAGGGGATGGCCACGGCAGAAAAGTCTCCAGTCTTCCCTGTTCAAACACTCCCTCCTTACTCGGTCAAGCCCTCCCCTCCCCCTCATGCTTCTCTCCTTCACATACTCTTCCACTCTGTTCTGCCATCTAACTGGTGGTCTGCCTCTCACACCACATCCCACAACTTCATTTCCATACACCTTCTTTACAAACTCCTCACGAGATAGAATGAACAAAATAATAATATGGCTACAGCCAACTGGGCCAGGGCACTCATTGAAACAGGAGGGACAACATAAAAACCAAATGGGACTGACTTGGGACTGAAAAGTATCTCCTCCATTCCTACACACACAGAGGAGGGTGTGGAAGGGAGTGAATGGTTATGGTCATCCGTCAACATGCACACAGGAGATGAGAAGCATAAATGAAATAATTTATGGGAAGAGCTGAATGTCTGTTAGGGAAACTTCGAAAATGGGGAGGAAGATAATTCTGCTGATTGACATAAATGGGAGGTTGGAAGTGAGTGTTGGAAGTATATTTGACAAGTGGGTTATAGATGAGATGGGTTAATGAGAATTAGGAAACACTGGTGGATATGTGTGTGGAAGGAGGGTTCTTCTTATCACAAACCTTCTTTGAGTTTTACAGGAGGAAAGATGGAAAAGGAGAACAAGTGTGCCTGACAGACATAACTATAGCTGTAGGTAATGGGTCAAAAAATTACATGATGGATGATGAAGTGAAGGTATGGAGGAAGAGGGAGCACAAATCATACAACAAGGAAGTCAAGAGAATGGTGAGAGATAGTAAAAGAAGTGTTAATGAAGAGTATGGCAGGAAACTATGTGAGAAATTCAGTGAAAAAAAAAAAATATATATATATAGAGCATGAAGGGCCTGATGGTAATGTAAATAAGGGCCTGTAAATAATGAGCACAGATCATGAAGCCCCGGGAGTAAACAAGATTTTTTCAGAATCCATTGTCAGAGGTGTTTGAATGTTTTAATTAAGGACCCTGTGATATAGTCAGAAAATAGGAGGTTTGGGGAGTCCTTCAAACATTGCCACGAAACGCCACCCATATGGAAGGAGTTTGTTTCGTGGCTTGGTTAGGAGGAATCAGAAGCCTCCAATTTTTATACACGATCACAGGGTCCTTAAATGAGATTGCACCGATAGCTTACAGTATATATTTTGTGTACCAGGTACATGGAGAACTAGAAAGAGAAGAAATAGGGAGGTTGAAGGTGTGAAAATTCCCAGGTTTAGATGGGATAACATTGAAAATGGTGAAGCACAGGAGGAAAGCAGTCGTGGACTGGACGATACTGATATGCAACTTAGCTTGGACACAGGGAGGTACCAGAGAACTGAAGGAGAGCCATTATTGTGCCTCTATTCCCATCATTGTGTACAAAAGTAAAAGGAGTTGGGATGAGTCTGATACAGGAATAAGCTTTCTTTGTTTGCCAGGAAAGGTGTATGGGATCAGTGGCAGATTTATGGTGAAAGTGGCCCTAGGCCAGTGAGAATGCAGGGCCATAAACAGTGTGTCAAGGTGGGGTGGGGTATCGAGTGAAGCAAAACACAAGTACAGTAATTCTAGGAGCATTCTAAAGCCATATGCAAAGCTACATTGAGACAACTTATATCATAAATAGGTCAAGAAGGAAATACAAAAATATTGTATACAAATTTTAGAACACATACATTAACCATTTTGCCAATGTGTGGGGTGTGGCGTCCTTGTGGAGTCCTAGGCCATGGCCTACTTGACTTCCCAATAAATATGGCACACAAAATGGGAGGATTTTTACCTTGAAGTAAAGTTAATGAGGAGCAAGGGTGTTTCAAAAAGGAAAAAGGATATGTGGACCAGATCTTTGCAATCAAATTATCAGTAAAGAAACACCTCAGGTAAGTTCGGTAGCTGTATGCTGCTTTTATGGACCTAGAACAGTGGTTCCCAACCTGGGGGTAAATTACACCCTGGGGGTAATTTTGCAATTTTTCGGGGGTAATGGAGGGGTGACAGAAAAACGCCAGACATGATCACAAATGCTTACTTGCTATCGCTCGCCAGGAGAAAGTCAACAATGTTGTGGGTCATGATTATTGAGATGCAAAATGTACTAATACAATAAATAAAAGACATTATCACATCACTTGTATTTTAGTTTAGCCATATATATCAATGTTGACAATATTTTGTGAAAGGGGTAACATGCTTAATGTGGCATGCTAAATTGGGTAACAAGTTGAAAAAGGTTGGGAACCACTGACCTAGAAGAAGCATATGACAGGGTTGTGTGGGAAGTGTTAATAATCTATAGTGTTGGTAGGCACTTACTGGAGGTGACTGTGGCATTATATATATAGGGGTAAATGATTATGTGTGGGTAGAGGTGATGTAAATGAGAAATTATATATCAATGTAGGGGTGAGACAAGAATGTTAGATGTAACTGAAGCTGTATTATATTTATATAGATGGCTGTTGGAGGGTGATGAAGGCAAGAGTAGATGGCCTGGGTGCAAGACTGAGGCTGAATGGTGGCAAGTGTAGTTGCAGATGATACTGTGTTGCTAGCAGAGAAGAGGAGGGAGCTGCTGAGGATAGTGAATGAAATTCACCTTCAGGAAACTTACCACTGTGACCTGATTGGGTAATTGGTGTGACATCAAAGGTGAATGTTATTAAGTGTAAAATTATGGTTTTCTAAAATAAGTACTGGACAATAGTCACTGATTAATGGAGAGGGACAAGTATCTTCCACCTAAGCTGTACTGCGAATTTCTGTGTCCAACTGTACATGTATAGAATTTGAAACTCACATCAGAGAGTTGAGACACTGGCTGACCATGGAGGGTCCTTCCCACCTGTCCCTGTAGTGACTGTTCTCTGTACATCTGCTGCATGCTGTCTGTCAATAAAATACTCACTATAAGCATCAAACTGGTAATTTTACACTACATTTACACAATTATATATAGGCTACCAGGATGCTAAACATTAAGGGAATAAAATTTCAATATAAGTAATTATTAGACACATATGAACATATTGTCATTTTCCACGAAATTATAACAACTACCATTTTGAAAAAGACAAATTTGGCTAGAGATATTGGTAAGATCTAAGTTGAACCAAAGAAATGGGAAACACAATTTTTCCCAATGTTTATTTATGATCCATCATTCCCTGTTTTCATATACAGTATTGAAATATAAGAGTGGCAGTGCATTGTGACCATGTTTGATTCCCTCCCCACCATCACCAAGAGACTTTTAAGGAGAAAAATAAGTAAATAGCACATTAAATAAATAATTTTTATATGTTCAAGAGTTAGTTTGACTTAACCTGGACCGGGACAGACTATCGGTCCCTAACTGAGGCAAACAACTGTGACTCAACCTGGACAAACATAGGGTGGAAATCAAACATGGTCAAAATGTTAAGTTAGGTTCCTTTGCTGTAGATCATCTCAATACTGTAATTAACTTTTAACAAAAAATCAATATACTGTACATGTATAGATTATGGGCTGGCAAACTTTTTCATAAAGCAAAAACAACCACCAACCAAAATATGAAGCAAATTTATTACATAAATATCTTCTTTTTCTGTGGCTCTTCTTAACTACCGGTATACTGTATATTATTGTACTGGGATAATACCGGGGCTGCTTGGCGAGACAGCTTGAGGAACTTCAACAACAACAACAACAACAACTGGGATAATACTCAAGTAGAAGCCTAAACCCATGCTTTATTTTGGGATGCATACACCACAATTAACATCGTATGGGGATTAAATAAATTAAAAATGGAAAATAATATTATGCAATAAAACAAAAAAGAAAACTGCAAGTAATTCAAGTTAGGTTCCTTTACTGCAGATCATTTCAATAATTAACTTTAACAAAAATTTATATATACCGGTAGATTATGGGGTGGCAATACGGTACTTGTGGAATGATACATTGGTGGTGGTTAGAGGAAGAACAAATTATTTATCCAGCATACTGTATTGCAGGTTTGTAGCAGTGTTGCCACATCTGGCTAGGTCCAGGTAGTTTGACCAGGTTAGGTCCCGGTAGTCTGATGCGGTCTAGGTTAGGTTAGGTAAGGTCAGGCTAATTTCATAATGCCCCATTTGGATATGCCCTATCTTCCGAAAAAAATGTAACAGAATGGTATAATGGTCTTAGAATGGTATAAATTAGGGTATTTATTGAAAAAAATGCCATTTTGTAACAGTGTTGCCAGATCTGGCTAAGTCCTAGTAATTTGGGTAAATATTGAAAGAACTACTGTTGTTGTTGTTGAAGTTCCTCAAGCTGTCTAGCCGAGCAGCCCCGAGCTCCTGAGGAAGGCCATGGCCTGAACCAGGCTTTCCCACAGTGCCCTCAGAGAGCGAATGTTGTGTTGTTGGCGAGTGTGGTTGTGTGTATTGCAGTCTTCAATAATGTGTTTAATAGTATGGGATGCTGTGTTGCATCCTGGACAGGCATCCGCCTGTTGTTACGTACAGTTTTTCTACCTTCACTACCCACTTATTTAGACCATTCTAAGACTATTTTCCTCTATGGCATTTCCTTCACAAATGCCCCATTTCCAATAGGGCATTTTGAATTTAGCCTGACCTTGCCTGACCTAACCGAGACTGCATCAGACTACTGGGACCTAACCTGGGCAGACTACAGGGATCTAACCTGGGCAAACTACTGGGACTTGACCAGGGTAAACTACTGGGAAATAACCATTTCTTGAAAGAATTACCATTTTGTAGAAGTGTTGCCAGATCCGGCTAGGTCCCAGTATTTTGACCCGGTCATTTCTTGTATTTTACTCTGATGCAGTCTAGGTTAAGTAAGGTCAGGGGTTTTAGTTAAGCATTTATCCATAATCACTCTCATTATTTGTTTTTGTCTAATATAATACTTCTTAATTTATGTATGTCATTTCTTTATTGGGTACTTCCCTCACAAATGCATTAACATGAATCGTCGGTTCCAGGTATAATATCAATTCAAAATGGCCATCAAATGTTTACTTCCATCCCCATATTTTGCTAAGGTTAGGTTTTGGAGTTTTCCGCAGTCCTGATTAGGTTAGGTCAGGTGAGGTCAAACTAATTATATTTAATGCATTGAAGTGATTTTCAGACGAATCTAGATCAAATATGGCGAAAATAAAGTGTTTTCGGAGATTGAGTTGGGTGGGCTGGGGGTGATATCTCCCAAAATATATATTTGTGATGTTGTGAACAATAAATTTGTTCAAAAAAACTATAAAACATTGCATTCTGAAAACCTCGAGTCAAAAGCAGATTATGGACAAATGCTTGACTATTACCAGGTCAGGAAGGTCAGGCTAATTTCAAATTGCCCCATTTGAATATGACCTATCTTGGAAATTTGCGGAGGAAATACCATAGAAGAAAATAGGGAATATTTTTACAAGTTGCCACAACTCGATTTCAAAATTTTTACTATTACCAGTGTTTATATTTCACTTACAAACAACTTTTCTATATACCATTTCTTCTGCAAATGCTGCATAACAGTAGTTACCTCTTATAGTTAGGTCCCGGTAGTCTGCCCAAGTTAGGTCCCGGTAGTCTGTCCCAGGTTAGGTCCCGGTAGTCGAACTAAATCCTTCTAGGAAATAATTTTTTTTCCAGTGAAATCCTGTTGTGGCAACTTGTAAAAATTTACCGAAAATAGTCTTAGAATGGGTATTATTACAGAATAACTGGGTTTTTGGCTAAGTTTGCGCAGTGTTACCACATTTGGCTAGGTCCTGGGAATTTGCCCAGGTCACTTTATGATAGTTTACACTTGTTATACCCAGTAGTTTGCCCAGGTTAGGTCCCAGTTAGAGACCTTATAATAAGGTCTCTAGTCCCGGTAGTCTGCTGTGGTCTAGGTTAAGTTTGGTTAGGTCAGACAAGTTACCAAATTATGTTTGTAAACGGGGCATATCTCGAAAACGAGGAATTTCTAAGAGAAACACCATAGATGAAAAGTGTGTTATAATGGTCGTAAATAGTGGATAATTATACTGTACTAATATATACAATTTAGTGAACCCCGGTTTTCTGTAAATTTAACTTAAGTTAGAATGGTCTCAATTAGTGGGTAATGAAAGTAGAAAACCATACTGTACGTAATAACGGTAATTCATTCAATATTTACCAAAAAAATAAGGTATTATTGATAAAAATATATTATTACCGTGTTGTTGACTAGGACCGCAGTGTTACCACATCCGGCTAAATCCCGGTACTTTCCATAACATCCACATTTATTACACTATATAACCTCTTAGACGCCATAATGGATTAATATACGAGTACACGGAGGATTAAATAAAATATATGAGTCATGGTGGACTTACCCGAGATTGTAAATACACTTTGAGAAGAATTTATAAGGAGACAAGCCGGTAATGATCTTGCCCCGTCCGCCATGTATTATTTGATACAGTGTTACCAACTTAACAAATGTTCCTGTTGTTGTACCATTTCATGATTTCAACTCAGTATTATGAAACATCGAACCCTTCAACTCTCACACTAAAAGAACTCAAAGTCTCACTGAGGTGATGTGGTGAATCTATTTTAGCGTGTGGGGATGAATTAGAGCGAATGTGAGTCTGTGAGAGCGAATTAAAGTTAGGCCATTTTTTTCCAAGTTATTAGAAAGAGTTGGTGTAGGCTACACTAGAGACCCTATAGGCTACACTAGAGACAGGCTACACTACAGACAGTGTGCGTTTGAGTAGAAATCATAATTATATAAAAGAGACTGGACAGTCGGCATCTTTGCTCTAACTTTGTTTTCTGCGATACCTCTCACATTACTGGCCATGTGAATGATGTGATATCACGCCTCCATCAATACCTTACCACATCACTCTTCCCTTCAACCCCACACTTTCAAATGGGTTTATGGGTAGGCCTATCTGTCATACCATACACATCTACTGTACCTCTTTTAAAACATTCAACAATCTCACTTGTTCTCACCTCATCCACCATTCCGTTCACATTTATTGTTACTACAACACTCTTATTAAGCATCCTTCCCTTTTTTGTCCCCACAGTACAGTCTGCTGGAGCAAGGGTGTTCTAACTCATTTACCCCGGAGGGCTGGCAGATCTATACCACTTATTAAAGAAATATATAATAATAATATATTAATTACAATAATAACAATTAAAATAATAATAAGAAAGAAAGGTAATTTTATCTACACTTGTGTTTACGTGTAAAGTTAAACATAAGGCAGGCAGAGTCTGGCAGACTGTCTGGTCCAGTCTGGAGCAGAAATTATATCTTATGCCGAGGGCCGCATATAGATGTGTGGCCGCGGGCCGCGTGTTTGACACCACTGGTCTGGAGACTCCTCCCCTCTAAAGACCCTATATATATATTAGCCTTGCCTATATACTCCCCTCTAGCTGCAGCTGTCCATCTCCAATCATCAGGGTTCCACTCGTGCCTGGCAAAACTAAAGCAGTTCTCAATACTCATTCCCGGAAGGACACGACCATCAGATTTATCCAGATTAAAACACCAAAAGGGTTTAAACACTAAAATTTTACTTAGAACTTTCAGTTCACCAGCATTCCTTTCATCACAGTTTGTTTAGGACAGTGTTACAACAATGGGAGGTAATGTGCCTTCCTTTCATGGAGTATTGGTTTTTGTATTTTGTAAACTATTTTACTACAATACTGAAAAGTTTCCAGTGTTCTTTACAGCCTACACTTTTAACCAAAATGTAATAAAGTTTTCTATCATTGTTGTAATATCACTGTGAGTGGAAGGTTCAGCAAATCCCATCTATAAAACAGTACCTGTATTACGACCAGCAACACATTGGTCATATTGCAAAAAAATCCATCTGATAGGCTGATAATAATTTTATATATGCATATTACAGTAGCTGTGGATGGGATCATAATTACAAGAAATTAATTGTCACTATAAATACATAATTATACAGTGTTGTAAAAACTTATGATTCATACCATAAGAAAACAAAATTAAATGAGCTTATGAGTCATGAGATAATAAGAGTTTTTGTTAAAGCTTCTGTTTACAAACTCCTGTTTGGGCCTAACCCTAAACTTAATCTACTATGGTTTACTTAATGAGTTTAGTAAAGCTCCAAGGAAAGCATTGTAGACAGTACACACACTTGCAAGCATACTTTTCTCACTCTTATATGCACATTCTTGAAAGTACTCGTTAATTTCTAAAGAGTGTTTATGATAATTATTATATGACCATATATTATTATAAAGTGAAAAGTTCACAAGGCCACTCACATACACAATCACACACAACACATAAACACACTCATGCATACTCACTCACTTTGGGACAACCCCTGAGCTACTTCTGACTATACATAAAATTACTCAAGTTGGTTACCCCACATCAAACACATGTAGAATTAATAATGGTACGACTTCAGTCATTTGTTAGGACGGGCCACAAGAACTGTCAACAAATCCACACAGCAAGAAAACTGTTACCAACTTTACAGCATTGTGGGTGATTTTGAAGATAGGCCTATTGCAAATTGCAGAGTTTATATAATATGTACTTAAACTCCTTATTGCATAAACAAGCTGGAAAACAGTTACAGAGTTACATTTTCATCTAAATACTGCAGTGGATGTCTTGAAGATAATGAAAATTTGTATCACTCATAATTAGTTACCTATTCCATAAATCTCTTACACAAGGAATGATGAAAAATCAGTAAATCTTGTTAGCTATGGGTTTTGTTGACACTAGCCCAGATTCAAAGACACGATGATAATGGTTTTACCTTTGTGACTCTGTATTTGAGCCTTTACCTTGAAGTGACAGAGACATGAAGATGCTACACTACAGTTTACATTATTACAAGGAACCTATAATACAAGTTACAGAAAAGCCTTAACAACTAGAGAGTGACTGACTAGTTGGAGAGCCTGGACACAAAAGGGTTATCATAAAAAATATGGGTATACGAATGCCATTTGCTGGTACGGTTAAGACCAGATGTATGTATCCACCCTCTCCTAGCCAACCCAGACATGTGGCACCATCATAACCCTGGATATGAAGGGTGGAGCTGGGCAACACTAACCAACCTCAGTCAAATTAGTTACTCGAGTTAACAAGAGTGTGCTGACATACCTACACACACACACACACACATTCGTAGATTCAACAAAGGTTAAAGAGTTTTGTCCTGCATCACCCCTCATATCCATGGTTGTGATGGTGCCACATGTTAGAGTTGGCTGGGAGAAAATAGATACATATACTTGGCCCCAGTTGTACATAAAGTAACGACAGAGACTGTATGCACAAGTGTTATGTCTTTGTTGTTTAGTGACAGTCTATATTTCTTGAAATATTGCCTGATACTAATATGACATTATAACATACTGACTATTGTCTTGAAGGACAGTACAGTAATTAGATTATTAAGTACAGTTGCTGTACAGTATAGTACTATCAAAGACAAAAATCATGTCGCTTTCTTGTACATTGATTTAATATATCTGGTGAATCCTTATGAAAGCCCCACCACAGTAACATCCATACCCGGTATACTTAGCCTTTAAGATTTTACCAAATTTCACGACACGACCTATGTGTTTGATAGTACTGTATTATTATACAGTTGCCTCAAGGTATTCCTTTATCCCCTCTTTTGTGTCTAGAGTAGATGAATGAGACCAATCTCCCTGTTGAATCATATTTATGGGTAACACAATGCTTCATTGTTTCTGAATGTGATGTTTACATTTCCAGCGATGCCACATGCGCTTCACAGCCACCGCAGGGGGTAAAGAAATACAGTACCTTGAGGCAACTGTACACTCCTATTGTTTTTACCATAAGATAGTAGGGATTTCTGGTATGTAAACCATCTGAGAGGTCTTAAACAAACCTTTACCATATACAGGTAGTACAGTACTGTACTGTACTGTACCTCATTTTTATCTCCCACCAGTGTTGTCATATTTGCATATTTTTTGTACATTTGAGGACAGATTTTATACCTTTGATGATAGTATTTTTATATACATCTGCAGTTCCATGTATACCGGTATTTGTGAACAAGATAATACCCAGTCATTTTTCCCCATGAGAATATAGGAATAATATCAATCAGTATTGTTATGCTGCACTGAAGGTCAGGAAGGGACATAAAGCTTTACTCCACACCTGTACAATGGTAGTGTATACATGTTGTCACAGATTATAATGACCAAAGATCATGGCCAGTATTCAACTCCTGAATGAGGTTACCAATTTCATTAACAACACACAATCTTGGTTATGCTGTTTCAGTTCTCCAATCTCATGGGGCTTGGAACTACTGTATCTGATTACAGTATATTTCAGGTGAGTGCCGCAAGGAGAATCCCAAGACCATTTGTTTTCTAAAAATCTGAATACAGATAAACCTAGCCTGAAAATGACTCTTCAAATTATTATAAAGCTGGTCAAGCTTTACTGTATGAATGTTAACAATAAATAGTAAAGAGTAACAACAGATGTGTGGAGGCCACAGAATGTCTTACTTTCAACTGAGCTCTTTATGGTAATCTTTAGGCAAAACTCTAGCTGCTTTCACCAGCTAACAAGGTGGAGTGGAGTGAGGGAGAGCGAGGAAGCCACTAGATTCTAGAAAGAAGAAGAGGAAAGAGGAGAATGAAAGCCAGATTGGGAGAGACAGTGAACTGGGAAAATATTTATAATTGACACTAATGAAAGTAGAAAAGAAGTACCATACAAAGAAGGAGCTACAAGGAGAAGGAAGATGAAGGTAAGAAGAGAAATGGAAGCAGCAGTTAAGATGGGAGATACTGGGAAAAGGAAAAAAATTAGGACTGGTATAAGGAAAGACCACAAAGGAAAATAGAGAAGGATACTGTTTATGAAAGAAGACACATGGCAGGTAACAAATGATGGCTACAGTCTGCCAATCAGAAAGTTCCTCTATCATCCACACTTTCTCCTTCTCACTCTCCCTGACATATACTGTACATACTGTACAAAAATACCAATACAATTATTATAAACCATTATTATATAATAGAAACTCATGCCTTCGTTAGACAAAGTCACGCCTTATTTTTTTAAAAACATGTATTCTTTCCATTAACCACAAACATGATGATGACGTACAACACAAGCAAGGTAGAACTCGGTATGGATATTCAGCTCAGTCCAAATATCACTGAATTTAAACCATGTCTTCAAAATTAGACCAGTTTTATGTAATGGGTGGAGAGCTGGATACCCTTATCACAGGCTTTTCCAAAAGTTTAGTGTGTTATATTAAAGCTTCAACAAGAGACTACATAATCTGTTTCAGTATAAACATAATGAGAGAGTAAAGTATGGGAGGCTTATGGTAAATACAGTACAAATAATCATGTCTTCCATACCATACTCAAAACATGAAATGCAACACGTTGGCTGATGCATCTCTACAACAACAGCCAAAGAGGATCACAATTAATATACTGTACATACAACATACACAAAGACTGGACACACAGGACATAACCTACTGAGTCCGGCACACTGTATTATATATCACTGTGTGGGGAGGCAAGTAAGGCACACTGCTTTTTTAACCTGCTACCCAACACATGGAAGAGGCTGATGGACGGTAACTGGAGGGAGTGAAGGACCGAGAGGATTCAGTCATTCATTGATTGACTGATTGATTGATATTAGGCACCGCAACAGTGAGGTCATATGGCACCCGAGGAAGAAGGTGATTGAGAGGTGAGACAAAAAGCACAAAAGGTAGCAGATGAAAAAAAAAAAAAAAGACAGTTGGAGAAGTGAAAGCCCCATTTATTCGCCTTTTAAGACAAGCAGAAATACAGGGGAAGTATTCGTAGCTCCCTACCCCAGGGGGGAGACCAAGATGAAATGTGCCTGAAGGAAAGGAGATACAAGCACAGTAGGCCCTTGATATAAGATGAATAAAATTAGTACGATCCTTATAACACAGGCTCAGGAAATCACTAACTTTGTCTGCATGGTAATGAATATACAAAAGCCTGGGAAAACATTTGATGGGCTTCACTGAGGGTCTGAGTGTAAAATGAAATGGTATTGTATATTGATTAAGGATGTACTGTACTTGGTGGGGAATATGGAGGGAGGGACTGGGAGGGTATGTACTGTATGACTGCCAAGTAACATAGAGGAAACACCAAGATACAGAATTGAGACAAGAGGGACCTGAGTGAGGATCTGTGTGTGTGTTGTTACAAAGATGTTTTACTTGACTGTATTCTTAGATGGTTGAATTGTATAATGACAGTCTTCTTCCATGGTATCATACTGTTTATGTTTTTTAAGGGGATAGTACACTTCTGGTACGAAACACCCCCTATATGGAAGTAGATTTTTTTCGTGGCATGGCCAAGAGGAATCAGAAGCCTCCAATCCACACAAACTAACAGAACACTCTCAGATAACTGTAACTGTAAACTGTTTTTCAAGTGTACTGTAATAATTATCATGTCTGGTTATTCACTGTTCTTGTGGTGTAGGGTATATATTTTTTTTTATTGTCAACATTGTTGTTTAAGTACTTTCTATGTTCCTACATTGTTCTTGAGAAATTGAGTATGTGTGTATCTTCATTCTCCATTCTTGATGCAGAAATTAAAAATATTAGTTCATTTATTCATAATTTTTGCAGTAAAGACGTGTTTTTATTAATTGATCTGGCTGTAGTGATGAGTCCATTTATTTTCCATTGTTATTGTAGAGGAGTGAAAAGTAATTGTTTGGGCCGTATGCAAGAACATTCGTGGTGTTGGATGATGGCATGGTACCGGTACGATGACTCTGTTGTTTGTCTATGGAGTTGTCTTATCAGTATCAGAATGTTCTTGTATCCTGGGAAGATGGTGTGTGGGTCTTGGTGCTGCTGTACTGTACGTTGTTCCTGGTGTTGTCATGATTACCTCACTCAAGTCTGCCTCCTTCCTCCTCTCAGAAGATGTCAGGGCAATGGGCAAGGCATGAAGAAGGGCAAAATGTGGGAATGTGTTCAAGACAAAAATGATATACAGTAGACAGGGTGAGGGTACTGAAAGGATTATGTAAGTGTAAGAATAAGGTCAAGACAAAAATAATATAGTGTAGACAGGGTGAGGCAGGTGTGGGGAAAGGAGGCTGGGAAGGCATAGCATGGAGGGGGAGTGATAGAGCAGTGACACATTAACAGGTTACCAGTGAGGGGTATTCAGATAGGAAGGGGACTAAACGGGGAGGAGAGGGATGGTGGAACTAAGTAACAATTAATCCAGGATAGGACAGACAGGGGACAATGTAAAGGTGTGAGGAGAGAAGCAAAGGGAGTTGAAAAGAGAATACAGTCATTGTAAGATAAAATTGAAAATAGATAAAAGAGAATCAAGTAAAGAGAAACATGAAGGGGAGGAAGAGAACTAACCAGATGCGGAAGGAAGGGGAGATACTGTATGGTAATAAGCTAAACTAAAGGATGGATGGAGTTGGGTAAGGGAATCAGGAATTATGGAGGTCAGGGTAAAAGTAGGCAAGATGTTCCATGTAAGGTATATAGGCAGGGGGTCAGGGTAAGGTGGGCAGGATGATGAGGTAGGCAGAGTAAGGTAAGGTAGGTATGGCAGGGTGTCACTAGGCAGAAAAAAAAAGTGCATTAGGGTTTGAGTGGAGCTGGGAAAACAGGTTAGGAGACAGGACAATGGTAGAGGGTTAGGACAGGCTTCTCAGAAAGGGGTGGAGGAAGGAAGGTAGGAAGAGTGGAGGGAGGAAGGGGGGTGGGGGTAAGGGAGAGGACCAGTCATGTCTTATCACACTCCACCTCCACCTCCGCCCCGCCCCGCCTCGCCTCGCCTCATCTTGTCCTCACCCCGTCCATGGGTTCTCGCTAATCCGTCAGTTCTATTTTGATGACTCGCTCCTTCTGTAAAAGTACATTGATGTTAGTCGATGAAAGAAGTGGAGGAGAGACGAGAGAAAGAATGAAGGTAATAGGATAAGTAGGGTGCAAAGAGGGAAACAGTGATGGAGGGAGATAAAGAGGTATGTAGATATAATAAGATAGAGAGAAATGCAAGGAGTAAACAGTGAATAACAGAGATGGACATGAAATAAGAGAGGGGAGTGCCAGAATTAAAGGACAAAAGTGAGAGATGTAAAGTTTATATAAGAGGGTAAAGAAGACACAGTACGAGACGAAAGGTAAATAAAATGATGGGAGAGAAAAAGATGATAACAGAAGGAGTAAATAAAGAAAAAGTCGAAGAATAGTAAAGAAGAGAAGAGGAGGTAAATAGAAAAAAAGACACACAGAAGTAATGCTGAATATAAAGGAGAAAGTGAAAGTAGAGAGAGACAGAGAAATATATATGTGAAGGTATAAGAAGTGAAAGTAGTAATAAGAATATACATAATTATGAATACAGAGTTAAACACACTGCAAATCAAATTATTCGTTACCTTAATTAATTAACTTCAAGAGTAATAATACCTGTATGTATAGAATCTTTAGTGGAAATATGAAACATTTAAGTTACATTCAATACAGTAAATGATTCACGTAAATAAAGAAACAGGTAATTAACTATATATCATAAGATCAAGGATGTAAACATGTAATTTAAGACAAGGTTGAAATTTATATATATACTTTGGACTGTTGCCACTTGTGACTCTTCATCTGCAGTTAATAATGAATGATTGACCTTTACAGGCATGTCACATCTTCCACTAGATAGCTGCTCTATATTATTATGCACTAATGAATATCTGTACCATACAAATTCGAGTCTACACAAGCATTCACATCATTCACATAACCTGGAACACACACACACACACACCTGAAAAATATACACACACACACACACACACCACATATTATACCTGAGAGGAGTATGTCAAGGTCAATACAAGGTAAAGGGGTTGACTTGAGGGATGGAGTGTGAACATAACAACGATGAAGGACAAAATTGGTACATACATGGCCGGAAATCTGGTGACAACATCAACAGCTGAACATTTACCCAACCATATGTATGACCTCTGCTTGTTATGTGGGTTTGAGTGTTTCAGTGTGGCTAGTTGTATGTAAGAATTTGTTTGTGTGTGTGAGAGAGAGAGAGAGAGAGAGAGAGAGAGAGAGAGAGAGAGAGAGAGAGAGAGAGAGAGAGAGTTTGTCCCTCACTGCACTGCCTACACTAACTTAACTTACTTCAGTAATGAATGGGTTGAGAAATGGTGTACTGTACTGAAGGCTTCTGATTCCCTCAAACTACACCACGAAACAGATTCACCCATGCAGTGTTGGTACTGTTTTGTCACACAGTTTGGAGGAACCAACACAAGTATAATAATTATATATAGGACGACACGAAAGGCCATAAGAAATATCTCCGTTTAATACATTCCTTTTGTTGTTTTCCCGTTCTACTTTTCTTTATTCTATTATCTCTGCATCCCATTCATTATCTTTACCCTCTCACATATTTACTCCGTCCATTTTTTTTTTTTTATCTTATCTATTCCCTGTTGTCAATGAAAGGGTAAATTAACGAGGGTGTGAGAACAGGAGACAGAAGATCTTTGCTGCATAATGTATATATAATAATACTGTATCTCAACTGATGTTATCATGGCAACACTGACGCACGTACGTAAATAATTAATAAGTTATCTGCTGCTGCTGTTGACTTACGAGATTATTTATTCAGGCATGTGGTGGTGGTGGTGGTGTAGTGGACAGTGAGTGAATGATGTATGTATAGTATAGGATGGATGGCCCCCTCTTGAACCACACCCTACCTATCGTATATACAGTACAGTAATTTAAGTTGGTTGGTTTGTGAGTTACTGAGTTTGTTGTTTGGGTTTAATGCCTATCGACTGCGAATTGTTGGTCATTTAATAAAGACGGTATGATTTTAGAGTGATGGAGTGTGTGGTGTATGTGGGGAAGCGTATGTGTGTGTGTGTGTGTTGTGTGGTGTATATGGAGAAGTGTATGTGTGTGTTGTGTGGTGTATGTGGAGAAGTGTGTGTGTGTGTGTGTGTTGTGTGGTGTATGTGGAGAAGTGTATGTGTGTGTGTGTTGTGTGGTGTATGTGGAGAAGTGTATGTGTGTGTGTTGTGTGTGGAGAAGTCTATGTGTGTATGTGTGTGTGTTGTGTGTGGAGAAGTGTGTGTGTGTGTGTTGTGTGGTGTATGTGGAAAAGTGTATGTGTGTGTGTGTGTGTGTGGAGAAGTGTATGTGTGTGTGTTGTGTGGTGTATGTGGAGAAGTGTATGTGTGTGTGTGTGTGTGTGTGGAGAAGTGTATGTGTGTGTGTGTGTGTTGTGTGGTGTATGTCAGTGCCCCCACCTTCACATAGGACTAATAGGAGGTTCACATCATACAGGCAGGTATCATTTATTAAACCTCTTATCAACATCTAGATCTTGACTCTTATCATTTTGTATGCGGAAAACTGGATCTGGGAATCACCATAGAGTATAGGATCCAATCACGTATAAGGATCTATCTCTCTCTCTCTCTCTCTCTATCAGTGTTGCCAGCCTTCTCTAACTCGATCGCTGAGATACCAACCCCGAGCCATTAATAATAAAGGGGTATATCTTACATTGGAGTGCCTTGTTGTGTTCTCCAAAGTATGTCAGTTAATAGGACCTTGTATGTACACTCGCGCCTCTCATACGTCACTAAATATATCCCTGTTCTCCTCCTCCACCTCCTCTGTATTTTATTTTTGTCTCTCTGGTTGAAAAGAGATACGACCAACAGACCACATCACGTTATTTAACCCCGATGACAACAGTCCCTCTCCACTCGTGTCCAGCAGCCCGTGGTTTCTTATGCAATGGTGTGTGTGTGTGTGTGTGTGTGTGTCAGAATGCGTATACAGGAATGTGTACGTACACGTGGGTGTCTTATTTACTGAGGGTGTTTGTTCAAATATAGATGTTCATGAATTTACATCTCTTTCCCCAGGGGGTCGTGTTGTGAGCAGTGTTAGGTATGTACTGTACCCCTCAACTCACTTCCTTCAAACCTTCTTTAGGCACGTGTATTGTTGTTAGGGCACCTTACTTACTTACTTATTTACCACAACACAACACCAAGTCTAAACCATTATATATCCTCTCCGTGTGTGGATATATTTAAAGAATTAAGCTCAAATATATATGTTTACAAATGTGCAACACTTTATAAGGGGGATGTAATACACTTTTGGTAAACTGGATTGTCTTGATTATTCCAAAAAATGCCAAACAGGAAACAGGACCAGAGATTAGATTGACACTAACAAAGGTGATCTGTTGCTTGGAGTAGTTTGAAGGAATCAGTTGCTTCAGATATACCAACACTGTACCCCCTGTACCCCCTTAAATATGAAGGTAGCTCAAATATAGATGTTTATAATTAGGTGCAACACTTTTTTTTTTTATGTACACTCGCTGACCATAATCCCTAGCCCACCCAAAACCTCCATAAGTTCGTGTGTGTGTGTGTGTGTGTGTGTGTGTGTGTGTGTGTGTGTGTGTGTGTGTGTGTGTGTGTGTGTGTGTACGTGTGAGTGAGTGTGTGTGTGTGTGTGTGTTTGGAAGTGTGAGGCTGTGTGTGTGCCCTAATATGTGTGTGTGTATGTATGTCAATGTGTGTATATATATATATATATATATATATATATATATATATATATATATATATATATATATATATATATATATATATATATATATATATATATATATATATATAGAGAGAGAGAGAGAGAGAGAGAGAGAGAGAGAGAGAGAGAGAGAAAGAGAGAGTGTGTGTGTGTGTGTGCGCACGCAAATGTAAGACTGCGTGTGTGTATGTATACTGTATAATTATGTGTCATTATATGTGTATGTGTGAATATATAATAAGTATGTGCATATGTGTGTATCCCATAACCACACACACATACACATACACACACACTTATAAAGGGACCCTACATGTGAAGAATATTGAATATAAACGAGTCCTTTAAATACTAACAAAATATAAGTAACACACCTTTTTTGGGACGTAGATGGTGAGGAAGCCGTCCTTGGATAGAGCTGATTCAATGTCTTCCTCTCTGGTGTTATTGGGGATGTGGAAGTTACGATGGAAGGTCCTGGTGATGGTATTGCCTCCACCAGTACTCGACTCAACACGACCCTTCACTGTCAGGTGTTTGTCATCTTGAAGGACATCAATCTCTCCTGATACATACTCCTCCACGTCCATCAGTAGCTGAAAATAATAATAATAATAATAATAATAATAATAATAATAATAATAATAAAAATAATAATAATAATAATAATAATAATAATAATAATAATAATAATAATAATAATAATAAAAATAATAATAATAATAATAATAACAATAACAATAATAATAAAAAAAAATATAATTATAATAATAATAATAATAATAATAATAATAATAATAATAATAATGAAGTAGTTTATAATTATTATACAGTACAGTAGGTGTGTGGATGGAGGGAGAAAGGGGGATAGCAAGAGAAGGATGAGGAGTGGGTGATCAGAGAAAGAGGAAGCATTATAATGTTGTGACAAAATGGTATATACTGTACAGCGTTGGGATGACAACAGGAAACAAAAAAACTAATAAGGTGAAGGACAGTGTTGAGCAGGAAGACAGGAAGTGGTACGACAGTGAAGGTAAAGTTGGAGAGATGGTAGGAAGGGTGTACGAGAGAGATGGTAATAGTGTGAGAATGGGTGTTGTGAGATGGAAGGAAGGGTGTATGAGAAAGATGTTAAAATAGTGTGAGAATAGGTGTTGTTGTGAGATGGAAGGAAGGGTGTAAGAGAGAGCAAAGGTATAGGGTGAGGTGTTAAAAGGATGAGAAAAAGTATTGAAGGCTAAGTAAATATCTGAAAAGGATGAGTACAGATTTGAGGAAGGTGTGTAAAGATATTGGGAGACTGAGAGAGGAAGGAAGGAAGGAAGGAAGGAAGGAAGGAAGGAAGGAAGGAAGGAAGGAAGGAAGGAAGGAAGGAAGGAAGGAAGGAAGGAAGGAAGGAAGGAAGGAAGGAAGGAAGGAAGAAAGGAAAGGAAGGAAGGAAGGAAGTAAGTAACGAACGAAGGAACGAAGGAAGGGAAGGGAAGAAGTGAAAAACCCTAAATATGATGATGAGCTGAGACACATAATATAAGACAAGACAATACAAGAGACACATAACATAATTAGTAAGAGTTTGGGTTGTGGATTACTAGACTATACAGTAGACATGAACACCATAAGTCAGTACGGTACCCTCTATATTAGTCAGTCAGTCAGTCAGTCAGTGTTGTTTTAAGTTTTGTTGTTGTGGTATTTTGTGACTCATTCTACTCTTTCCTTTTCCCTGGTTTTTCTTCTTCTTCTTCTTCTGTGTGTGTGTGTGTCTGTGTGTCTGTGTGTGTGTGTGTGTGTGTGTGTGTGTGTGTGTGTGTGTGTGTGTGTGTGTGTGTGTGTGTGTGTGTGTGTGTGTGTGTGTGTGTGTGTGTGTGTTATTCATTCAGAGATGTTTAAAGAAGATGAAAGGATAAGAAGAACAAGATGAGTAAAAGCAGAAGAAGAGAGAGGTAAAAAGAAGAGGGGAGGAGGAGAAAAAGAAGAGAAATATAAATAAAAAAAAGACAAGAGGTATAGGGAAGGAGGAGGAGGAGAGGAGGAGGAGGAGGAGGTGAGGAGGAGGAGGAGGAGGAGGAGAGAGGAGGAGGAGGAGGAGGAGGAGGAAGAGGAGGAGGAGGAGGAGGAGAAGAGGGAAGAATAGGAGGAGGAGGAGGAGGAGGAGGAGGAGGAGGAGGAGAAGAGGGAAGAATGGAAGGAAGAGGAGGAGGAGGAAAAGAGGAATGGAAGGAGGATGAGGAGTGAGGTAGGGATGGAGAGAAGGAAGGAGGGAGGCAGGTAGGTATAAGAGACATATAAGGTAATAGGAGAGATCTTCCCCCCACACCCACACCCACACCCATCACCACTCTACTACTACCACTACCACTACTACTACTACTACTACACCACCCACCCACACCCACCATCACCACTTACTATTACCACTACTACTATTATCACAACTATCACTATCCCACAATTCTTTTTCTTTTCGAGTCGTTTTCTACCACCTAGGCATTTCCTCTTTCCGTTTCCCCCCTGAAGTAAACACACACACACACACACACACACACACACACACACACACACACATAATATCACCACTATATTAGTCTACATATTTACCATTCTTAATCATTATTTTCTCGTTCTTTATCCTCCTCCTTTCATGTTTTTTACACCCTTACCCCCCTCACACGTTCTCTCTCTCTCTCTCTCTCTCTCTCTCTCTCTCTCTCTCTCCTCTCTCTCTCTCTCTCTCTCTCTCTCTCTCTCTCTCTCTCTCATGATGAAAGAGAAACGAGACACAAGGAAGAGAGAGAGAGAGAGAGAGAGAGAGAGAGAGAGAGAGAGAGAGAGAGAGAGAGAGAGAGAGAGAGAGAGATCTATGACCAGGCCCCCTCTGACAAAAAAACACACCCCATGAGACGTTACTCTGTTGACTTAAGGCACCTTATCTATACCCCTACCTCTCTCTCTCTCTCTCTCTCTCTCTCTCTCTCTCTCTCTCACACAGTTCACTAAGGAATACACACACAACTAAGGAACATACAAACACACAGATCACTTAAACTGCACACACACACACACACACACCACTTGCAAGAGTTACATGTTACATAGAATCACAGACCACAACAGACCTTACGGTCCATACGGGGTGATCTGATTAGAAGGTTACTGGGTGGAGAATGAATTTTTCCCCAGTGATAGCCGTAGATAAGGATAACAAAGTACACTTGAAGGCTCTCTCCCCACCCTCCACTCCCTCCGGCCTGAGTCGTACAGGAAATAAAATCAGGAGTCAGAACCTTGTGGAGTTGGTAGAGAAAACTCCACAAGGAAATTTTATGGGAAAGATAGAAAGTAGTTGAAATTTGGCTAACTTGCCACCTGTAATGGGCAAAAATTATTCATTAGTAAACACTGAAAGTCGGGGATTAGATGCAAGGTGTTTATCTAAGCGACGTTTGAAGCTGTCTACGGTATTACAGTCTATTACGTTACGGGGAAGCCCATTTCATAAGTTGACGACTCGGTTAAAAAAGAAATTCTTCGATTCGTGTGAATTAAAAGATTTACCTATGATTTTGCAGCCGGTTACCTCTCGTGTAGTTTGATTGATCGATATTGAAATATTTGTTGCAGTCCATATTATTATCTATGCCTTTGATTATTTTGAATACCTGGATTAAGTCGCCTCTCAATCTACGTTGTGCTAATGGGAATAGATTCAATTCATTTAGCCGCTCCTCATACGTTTTGTTTCTTAGACTTGGTATCATTTTAGTAACTCTACGTTGGACTCGTTCCAATTTTGCTATATCTTTCTGGTAGTACGGGCTCTAGGCTTGGACACATTATTCCATAAGGGGACGGACCAAGGAATTATACCAAAGTGAGGATTGTATCTTTAGAACATATACTCGAATGATCTGCCAATAAAGTCGATAGTTTTATTGTGCTTTCTTAATTACTTCCGTACACTGCTGACTGGGTTTTAGGTTACTTGATATTTTTACCCCTAAGTCTGTTTGCTTGATCCACGCTTTTAAGTTGATTGCCATTTAACGAGTAGTTTGCTGTTACTTTACGATGTCCGATGTGGAGCACTTTACATTTATCTGCATTGAAGGACATTTGCCAAGTTTTAGCCCACCAATTTGACAATTTATCGAGATTATCTTGCATTTCATTAGTTTGTGCATTAGTGAGTACTGTATTTGAAATTTTAGTGTCATCGGCAAACTTCGATATTATGCATGAGAGACCTTCACATGTGTTGAAGTTGGTTGTGTTTTAATTCATTTCATTTCTTGTCATTGGAGGTATAGCCAGGAGTTTAAAAGGTGGGGTAAGGAGTTTTAGAGGTGGGGTGGGGAATTTAAAAGGTGGGGTAGGGGTGTTAAAAGGTGGGGTAGGGTGTTAAAAGGTGGGGGTAGGGTGTTAAAGGGTGGGGTAGGGTGTTTAAAAGGTGGGGGAAGAGGTTTTGAGAGAGAGAGAGAGAGAGAGAGAGAGAGAGAGAGAGAGAGACGAGAGAGAGAGAGAGAGAGAGAGAGAGAATGAGGGGGGCAGCAGCATCAGGTAATTTTAGTCAAGTGAGTGGGTGGCTACAGTGTTTACAAACGTGGGTGGTGGTGGTGGACGTGTTATGCTTCCCTACCCTACCCTTCCCTACCCCTTCCCTCTTTCTCTCTCTCTCTTCCCTTCCGCTATCCCCTCTCTCTCTCTTCCCTTCCCTACCCCTTCCCTCTTTCTCTCTCTCTCTTCCCTTCCCTATCCCCTCTCTCTCTCTTCCCTTCCCTACCCCTTCCCTCTTTCTCTCTCTCTCTTCCCTTCCCTATCCCCTCTCTCTCTCTTCCCTTCCCTACCCCTTCCCTCTTTCTCTCTCTCTCTTCCCTTCCCTAACCCCTTCTCTCACCTCCCCTTTCTCTCCTCCCCTTTTCCTTTTCTCCATATCGGACATCGTAACGTAACTGCAAACTACTCGTTAAATGGTAATCAAATTAAAAGCGTGGATCAAGAGACAGACTTAGGGGTCACAATATCAAGTAACCTAAAACCCAGTCAGCAATGTACGGAAGTAATTAAGAAAGCAAATAAAACTATCGGCTTTATTGGCAGAGCATTCGAGTATAAGTCTAAAGATACAATCCTCACTTTGTATAATTCCTTGGTCCGTCCCCTTATGGAATATTGTGTCCAAGCCTGGTGCCCGTACTACCAGAAAGATATAGTAAAATTGGAACGAGTCCAACGTAGAGTTACTAAAATGATACCATGTCTACGAAACAAAACGTATGAAGAGCGGCTAAATAAATTGAATCTATTCCCATTAGCACAACGTAGATTGAGAGGCGACTTAATCCAGGTATTCAAAATAATCAAAGGCATAGATAATCTGGACTGCAACCAAAATATTTCAATATCGATCAATCAAACTACACGAGAGGTAATGGCTGTAAAATCATAGGTAAATCTTTTAACTCACACGAATCCAAGAATTTCTTTTTTAACCGAGTCGTCAACTTATGGAATGGGCTTCCCCGTAACGTAATAGAATGTAACACAGTAGACAGCTTCAAACGTCGCCTTGATAAACACCTTGCATCTAATCCCCGACTCTCGATGTTTACTAATGAATAATTTTTTGCCCATTACAGGTGGCAAGATAGCCAAATTTCAACTACTTTCTATCTTTCCTATAAAATTTCCTTGTGGAGTTTTCTCTTTACCAACTCCACAAGGTTCTGACTCCTAACTTTATTTCCAGTACGGCTCAGGCCGGAGGGATTGGAGGGTGGGGAGAGAGCCTTCTACTTAGCTATTCTTACCTACGACTATCACTGGGGAGATATTCATTCTCTACCAGTAACCTTCTAATCAGATCACCCCGTGTGGACCGTAAGGTCTGTTGTGGTCTGTGATTCTATGTAATTCAGCTATCGTAATTCTCTCCCTTCCCTTCCCTACCCCTTCCCCCCTTTCTCTCTCTTCCCTTCCCCCTTTCTCTCTCTCTTTTCCTTCCCTTCCCCCTTTCTCTCTCTCTCTCTTCCTTCCCTTCCCCCTTGTCTCTCTCTCTCTTCCTTCCCCTCTGCTACATCACTATACCTTATCCCACCCTCCTTGCTTCCCTTGTGTGCTATCTTGATCATATATTTATATTATTTACATGGAGTTGTTACTGTAGTTGTGTGTATGGTTATTTTGTGTATATCTTCAACTTTCTGTCAATATTCCTTCAGTACCCGGCCCTATCATCATCATCATCATCATCAACAACATCAACAACAACGTCCCCCTTCTCTCTTTACTCTCGCAACACACATACACACACACACTCTCTCTCTCTCTCTCTCTCTCTCTCTCTCTCTCTCTCTCTCTCTCTCTCTCTCTCTCTCTCTCTCTCTCTCTCTCTCTCTCTCTCTCTCTCTCCCTTATAGCCTCCCTTGCCATTATTTTTTCTTTTTATTTCAGTTGTCTTTGTGTTAGATAACGTGCCCAGACATGGCCCACCGGGAGGCTAAAACACACACACACACACACACACACACACACACACACACACACACACACACTGAGACAGAGAACTGGTAGCAATCCTCTTCGGTGCTTTGTGTGGCGTGTGAGGCATCTTAGACATCCCCAAATGTTTGTTATAATAGCCGGGGTTAAGGAGTCCACACCAGGGTAAAACTGTACTAAACCCACACCAAGATCTTGTACTCACCAGCTGAACACACAAAGTATCGTTTTTTTTTACAGCTCCCTTTACTGTTTTCTGATACCCTCTCTCTCTTGGACGGATGAGTAACGTATGGGTTTTTTACAGCTCCCTTTACTGTTTTCTGATACCCTCTCTCTCTTGGACAGATGAGTAACGTATGGAGTAGTAAATTTTGCGAACTATCTTTTCAGAATGGATTTGCTACAATTTTAAAAGGATAATAAACAGGGAAAACTGACCACAGCTGTACCGTACAGTTATTAGCACAAATACCTGGTACAAAGTCTGGTTTTGATTTAAGACGATGATAAAGATGGGAACGATGGCTACACATACTCGTACTTTATAAATCATACTGAACTATATATGGTAGAAGTGTGAACATAAACAGAGAATAATGAACACAATACACAGATGAATACTAACGATACAATGATAGAAATGAGAGTACAAGATAGTGAATGATAGACACTAATGAATGGGTTGGGTAGAGTTTGCATGCTGGTCAGAGGAAGGTCATAGAGAGTGCTTACTTGCTTGCTTGAGACGAGAGAAAATTGAGTGTTGAATTATGACACACAGAATGAAAAACGTGTCATGATGTAAACAATAAAAAAATCTATCAGCTTAAAAGAGAGAAATCTGCAAATACCTGATATTTTTTTACGTACAAGGAAGGCTGTAGGAAATATTTAGATGAAGAATGGTACTGGGAAGACTGTAGGGAAATATTTAGATGAAGACATTGTATAGACAGATAAGCGTAGAATTAGAGTGAATGTTATTGTTTTTAACTATTATTACGCAACTATTATGTCTGGAGGGTGAGTGAAGGGAGTAAACCAAAATATATAAGTACATGACATGAATACCAGGATGGATATTTGGCTTGGCTTTCAGATAGAACCTGAACTGGCACAAGGCTGCATGATGGATGGATGATGCAGGGATGGAGTGAATAATGAATAGGTGTACAAATGCCCTTAATACCCTTTCCAAACCAAGCAACTAACTAACTAACTAACTAACTAACCAACCAACCAATTAACTGACTGACTGACTAACTAACTAACTAACTAACCAACCAATTGACTGACTGACTGACTGACTAACTAACTAACTAACTAACTAACTGACTGACTGACTGACTGACTGACTGACTGACTGACTAACTAACTAATTAACTAACTAACTAACTAACTAACTAACTAACTAACGAACGAACTAACTAACTATGCGTGGTGACATCTGGTGGCCGTAATATTGTATCAAATTAAACCTCTGTGAACAAGAAGAGAAACTATATAACTGTAGGGATACTTGAGGAAGGAATCGTAAAAGGGGGAAGGTGTGAAGTATTTTGTAGTGGTTGAGTAATTGTCAACACACACATACAGACACACACACACACACAGAGAGAGAGAGAGAGAGAGAGAGAGAGAGAGAGAGGTGAGGAGAGGTCGAGAGCGGAAGGAATAGAGTTGGGGTTGTGAGATGAAAAATATAACATGAATGTGATAAAGTGAAGTGAACAGGGAAATATTATTATTGTATGAAAAGTGTGTAAGAAGAGAGAGTGTAACACTGATGAGACTCTACAACACGAGGCCTTCCTATTTGGTGAGTACACGAGGAAGGGAAGAGATGGAGGGAGGGAGGGAGTGATTGATTGATTGAATGATTGAATGATACGCCTCTCATATTCGGAGAAGCATACTGTATACTCTCTTCTCGCTCCTGTGACCTCTGTGAAGGACATACATACATACACACATACATACATACATACATACATACATACATACACACATACAACTAATTCTATACACACTGGGTATAATATTTTTCAGCAAACTTTAAACAGATGACCGAATATATATATAACTTTAATTAAGGGGAGATTTTCTTGTTTATAAATTGGAAGTATATTAATTTCTTCTTGGAGATTTATGCCAGGAAACAAACAGACGCCCTCAATGGTACTAATAGTGCATCTGTTTCTTGGCATAGTTTGGAGGAATCAGAGACCTTCCATTCACCAACCAGATTCCTCCTTGATCCCTCCAAACTATGCCAGGAAACAGGACCAAATTAACGAAATAATAATGGTATGTTGTTGCTTGAAATAGTTTGGGGGAATCAGTTACTCCAGATTAACCAACACTATAATTATTACTCCTTTAATTAACAGAGAACAAAGATTATCAAGACGCCTTAATTAAACACCTTTGACCACTTACTGTCCCTCCCTCCCCCCCACAAACAACCCCTCCACTTACTGTCCCTCCCCCCCACAACCCCTCCACTTACTATCCCTCCCCCACAACCCCTCCACTTATACTGTCCCTCCCCTACAACCCCTCCACTACGGCCCTCCTCCCCCCTCCACCTCCACATCTCCACCGTTTCCTTTAGCCAGGTGTTCTGTACGTGTTGGGTCCCTCGTGTCCACATCTACCCAAATGATGTCCACTTTCAACTGTGACTGTACAACCTGAATGCTAATGTTTACTTCTCTCTCCCTCACATTCGTATAGTCTCTCTCTCTCTCTCTCGCTCTCTCTCTCTCTCTCTCTCTCTCTATCTCTATCTATCTATCTTTGGGTGGGTGAGTAAGTGAGTGAGTTAACGAGAGGTAAATGGTTGATTATTTTTTAGGTTTGGTAATGTAGATTTATACACACTGAAATCACACAAAGAGAGAGAGATGAGAGGAGAGAGAGGAGAGAGAGAAGAGACGAGAGAGAGAGAGAGAGAGAGGAAGAGAGAGAGAGAGAGAGAGAGAGAGAGAGGAGAGATGAGAGAGAAAAGACAGAGAGAGAGAGAAAAGACAGAGATACAGACAATCACAAAACTCATCATTAGTGTTGAAAAGACGTGGTGTTGTTTTGCGACCTACGTGTGTGTGTGAGTGTGTGTGTGTGTGCCGGTATAGGTGTTGGTGGTGAGTGAGTCAGACCCTTGAGATGGGGGTCATGGAGTGCCTCTGTAAACACTCGGCTACTTAACTCCTTCATGGTCGCTTTTAGGAGGCGGTGGGAGAATGTTTATAGTAGTGTTGGTTGTGTATAGTATATGTTCCTACAAAGACACACACACACAATACACAAGAGAGAGAGGGAGAGAGAGAGACGAGAGAAGAGAGAGAGAGAGAGAGAGAGATAGAGAGAGAGAGAGAGAGAGAGAGACGAGAGGAGAGAGAGAGAGAGAGTAACGAAACACAGTGATGTCTGAGTTCCGATTGAGGTGCGTGCATGCCTCTCAGTCCACAAATACGCATACCCTCAATTATTGTGCTACGTGCCCAGAATATAATAAGGAAATAGTAATGTATCTACACTCTACCCACAATCATATATCCACCCACTACTGTTCTTCCGATCGTAGTAAATATCTTGGTAATAAAGAACAACAACACGTGTATGATTTTGCAGCACCTCATAATAATAATAATAATAATAATATCCACCAACACTTTCTTTCCATCGTAGTAAATATCTTGGTAATAAAAGAGACAACAACACGTGTATGATTTTGCAGCACCTCTCATAATAATAATAATAATAATAATATTGAGGGAGTTGAGTTGACGTAAGGTGTTGTTGTATGATTATATTTT
>JAWZYT010004267.1:5000-22500 GCA_034508575.1 Petrolisthes manimaculis
TACTATTATTATTATATTTATTATAATGTATATTGATCTGTACTTATTATTTCTATTATTATTATTAGACTGTATATTGATCTGTACTTATTATTATCATTATTGCTATTATTATCATTATCATTATTACTATTATTAGACTGTATATTGAATTGCACTGTACTTATCATTATTATTATTACATTGTGTTGTGGACGAGTGTTGTATTATTATCATTATCCTTTATTTATATAATTATACTCACCTATGTACAGTACAGTATAATTATACACCTTTACATAATATACACACACACACACACACAAACACACACACACACAAACACACACACACACACACAAGGTTCCGAATTCTTAAATAAACCCACAAGAACCGAACCAAAATGAATCAAGTGTTCGACCAAAAATTTGACACCATTTCACAATCCATACTTTTTTTTTTTTTTTTTTTTGAGCGAGACATTGATGGATGAAAAGTAAATAAATCTATAAATAAAATGGTAGAGAATTGTTATATGTATATTGTTTGAGAATGTGTGTGTGGTTTTCTTTTTTATGTTTAAGAATGTGTGTGTGTGTGTGTGTGTTGAATTATTTGTTGAGAATGTATGTTGAATGGTTAATAATGGTATATATGTATGTATGTATGCTTTTTTTTTTTAACCACAGTCACTCACCATAGCAAATAATAATAATAATAATCACATTGACATTGTATCCATCTCTTAATCACTGTAAATATCACCACCACATCTACACATACACCTACACACCGTAACACATACCTTTACACTGCAACACACACTCTGCACATCTACACATACACCTACACACCGTAACACATACCTTTACACTGCAACACACACTCTGCACATCACCCAATTCACCACAACGAAACACACACCATCAGGGCCTTGTCAAATGAAGAGGACTTGAAGATTGTTTGGGTGTGAACGTTTTACGACACTGTGACTGTATTCTCACCATGTAAACAATTAAGATGGTGGACTTGTGTGTGTGTGTGTGTGTACTGTGCGTTAGTTCGTGTGTGTGTGTGACTGTGTGTGACTGTGTGACTGTGTGTGTGTGTGTGTGTGTGTACTGTGCGTTAGTTCGTGTGTGTGTGTGACTGTGTGTGACTGTGTGACTGTGTGTGTGTGTGTGTGTGTACTGTGCGTTAGTTCGTGTGTGTGTGACTGTGTGTGTGTACTGTGCGTTGGTTCGTGTGTGTGTGTGACTGTGTGACTGTGTGTGTGTGTGTGTGTACTGTGCGTTTGTTCGTGTGTGTGTGTGACTGTGTGTGAGTGTGTGACTGTGTGTGTGTGTGTGTACTGTGGGTTAGTTCGTGTGTGTGTGACTGTGTGTGTGTACTGTGCGTTGGTTCGTGTGTATGTGTGACTGTGTGTGAGTGTGTGACTGTGTGTGTACTGTGCGTTAGTTCGTGTGTGTGTGTGACTGTGTGTGTGTACTGTGCGTTGGTTCGTGTGTGTGTGTGTGTGTGTGGTGGTGAGAGGGGGAGGAAGGGGAGGGGTGTTAGTAAAAAGCAGTGTTACCATACTTAGAAGAAACAGTGTTACCATACACGAGCCATATCCTCAACGCTCTCTCTCTACAGTCAAGAAGAAACAGTGTTGCCATACACGAGCCATATCCTCAACGCTCTCTCTCTACAGTCAAGAAGAAGCAGTGTTACCATACATCCTCGAGTCAAATTGGTTCTGGTAACACTGTACACTCGCAATCTATAATTTGTATCCACTGGCAGGTCTTGTTGAAGTTTCGAATCATTATTAAAGTTTCGAATCATTATTGAAGTTTCGAATCATTGGTGAAGTTTCGAATCATTATTAAAGTTTCGAATAATTATTAAAGTTTCGAATCATTATTGAAGTTTCGAATCATTTTTGAAGTTTCGAAACATTTGACATAGTAATAAAAATACACTAGTGAATCAATTACAACACTTATACTGTTTCATATTGGCTTGAGCTCATTTAATTAATACTCAATCAGGGTATTCGAAGCAAAGCCTGGATACATATATTATTATTTTGGATTGCGAGTGTACAGTTGACCACATAAATTTTTAAACAGGTTAATTAATTTGGAAAAGAGAGGTCAATATTGTGGAAGTACTGCAATGAATGAATGAATGAATGAATAGTCTACCAAATGATTCGTGATTAGCAAAACAACAAACCTAATAATAATAATAATAATAATGTTGTTTTATATCAATTACGTAGTGTTATATATATACAGCATATATATATATATATTTTTTCTCTCTCTCTCTCTCTCTCTCTCTCTCTCTTAGCAAACATACATCTCTCTTTTCTCCTATTTAAAAATCTAATGATCTCTCTCTCTCTCTCTCTCTAACACACACACACACACAAACAAACAAACAGGACCAAATGATTAACACAAATAATAATAATAATAATAATAATAATAGGCTGCTGTTTTTGTTGTTGTTGTTGTTTGTTTGGAATAGTTTGGAGGAATCATACATACAATTATTTCCTCCAGATTCACCAACACCACAAAACACAATAACATAAAATAAGGATTGTAATAAAAGAACAATAAATTTCTTGGTTTATTTAAATTTTCTCACATTATTATTATTATTATATTTCATTAATTAATAAAACCAATATAATCACACCGTCTCTACCTTATATTTCATTATTATTATTATTATTAAATCAATTTTTCTCTTGTCTTTCATAATACGATATATATTTTTTCTATATATTTTTTCATATAATAATTTCCTTTTCTTTCTATGTCATAATTATATATACTGTATATATTATTATTATTATTTTCTTTTCTTTTTTTATATATCAGTTTTCAAATTTCCTCAAACATTATTATTTCTTTATCTGTTCATATGTATTTATTCTTGTTTTCAATTCAGTTTTCAAATTTCTTCATACATTTTCATTTTGATATTATACCTTATTGTTACTTTCAGCTTTTAAATTTTTTCATACATTTTAATATTCATACATTAATTAATTTCTTTCACTATAATGCAATCACACAAGTTTCTAAAAATACTATATAGAAATTAATATAAATATCTCAGTGATTTATCAATTTAGGTTGGTTAGGGTAGGTTAGGTTAGGTTGGGTTAGGTTGGGGTAGGTTAGGTTAGGTTACTGTAGGTTAGGTTAGGTTAGGTTAGGTTAGGGTAGGTTAGGTTAGGTTACTGTAGGTTAGGTTAGGTTAGGTTAGGTTAGGTTAGGTTAGATTAGGTTAGGTTAGGTTAGGTTACTGTAGGTTAGGTTAGGTTAGGTTAGGTTACTGTAGGTTAGGTTAGGTTAGGTTAGGTTAGGTTAGGTTAGGTTACTGTAGGTTAGGTTAGGTTAGGTTAGGTTAGGTAAGGTTAGGTTAGGGTAGGTTAGGTTAGGTTAGGTTAGGTTAGGTTAGGTTAGGTTAGATTAGGTTAGGTTAGGTTAGGTTACTGTAGGTTAGGTTAGGTTAGGTTAGGTTAGGTTAGGTTAGGTTAGGTTAGGTTAGGTTAGGTTAGGTTGGGTTAGGTTAGGTTAGGTTAAGTTAGGTTTAGGTTAGATTAGGTTAGGTTAGGTTAGGTACATAATTATTAACATTGAAGGTTAGGTTAGGTTAGGTTAGGTTAGGTTAGGTTAGGTTAGGATAGGTTAGGTTAGGTTAGATTAGGTTAGGTTAGGTTAGATTAGGTTAGGTTAGGGTAGGTTAGGTTAGGTTAGGTTAGATTAGGTTAGATTAGATTAGGTTAGGTTAGGTTAGATTGTTTCGTGGCATGGTCAGGAGGAATCAGAAGCCTCCAAACACACACACAGACACACACACACAATCACAGGGTCCTTAAAGGGAAGTAACCTATAATGAATGATAAACAACTTGCTCCAGACTATGCCAGGAAACAGACTCCCTCCATATGGCACTTATAACTATACAGGATATGTGTTTTATGGGTGACTTTGGAGACCTACATTGACTCCAAAATTGACTACAAAAAGGTGTTACAAAAATACAGTACATTAGTTAACTAGATGGTACAAAATAGTAGTAGTAGTAGTAAAAGTAGTAGAAGTAGTAGTAGTAGTAGTAGTAGTAGTAGTAGTAGTAGTAGTAGTAGTAGTAGTAGTAGTAGTAGTAGTAGTAGTAGTAGTAGTAGTAGGAGGAGGAAGGAAGGAAAAGGACAAATGAAATAGGAAGAAAGGAAATAGAAGGAAGGAAAAGAGGGAAAATAATAATAATAACAATAATAATAGTTAAAAATAGCTACTTTTATTCACAAGTGCAGTGTTCAGTAAGTCGAACATAATAATAATAATAATAATAATAATAATAATAACAATAACCCTGACCATTGTTGTAAACACTATAATTATAGCACAAGTATGATAGTCAATAAAAATAGTACAATTATCAATGAAAATAGTAAAATGATCAATATACCTAATACAATAATCAATAAAAATAATATAAATGATAAAAATAGTACCATAATTAATAATAATAGTACAATAATAAACAAAAATAGTAAAATAATTAATAAAACAAGTACAATAATAAAAATAGTAATATTATTCATAAATCTAATACAATAGTCAATACAATATCCTATCTTAAATGGTATCTGGTAACTGGTATTCCTGATGGCTGTAATTACTAGGTTGGTACACGGGATATTCGACCTAATGACGTACTGTAAACACACACACACACACATACACACACACACATTTTGATAGTGCCTCCCTGTATAGTGAGAATTACACACACACACACACACACACACACGTTTGTTTTTTATAATGTGGATGAATTTTTTGGAGGCTACACACTCCTCCAAAAAACATCCCCAGGAAACACACACACACACACACACACACAGACACACATACACACACAATACTGACCATTTTTGTTGTTTGTTTGTTTGTTTGTGTGTGTTTCGTGAAGGTGATTTTACAAACATCACACGTGTGCCTTTCCTTTTTTAATTAAGTTTATTATTATTAGAGTTATATTTTTAATAGTATGTGTGTAAGTGCAGAAAAAAATACTCGTATATATTTATAAAGTGATAAAATGAAAATAGAGATAAAATGAAAATACATAAAATAGATATACAAATTGAGATAAAAAAAAGAGATAAAATAAAAATAGAAATAAAATAAAAATAGATAAAAAATAGATAAAAATAGATAAAATAAAAATGTTTACCACCTAATAATAATAATAATAATAATATTAATAATAATAATAATAATAATAATAATAATAATCCTATATTACTATTTTATGATTATTATTATTTCTTATATATTTTTTATTTTGATTAAAGTGATATAACCAAATATATAACATAACACACTTTCTAATCTTCTATAATTATCTCATAACAGTTTGTTGTTGTTGTTGTTATTATTGTTACTTAATATTGCACTGTATCGTATGTATTGCACTGTAAATAAAACTGCTGCAAATTTCCCATCTTCAATCATTACAGCATCTATCTAATTATTCTACCATAACCTATTCTTCTATTTATTGGTATTGTTGTTATTAGTGTTATTTAATATTGCACTCTTTTAATATATTTTCCTTTGTTTTGGTATAATTATATTTATATTGTATATCAAACCTACTGCACACTTCCCACTCTCCTCTAAAATATCTATGTAATTTTACCATATTCTAATTTTCCAATTATATTTGTAATCTGCTATCGCACTCTTTTTTATATTTTCTCATTTTTGTTCTGTTTTGTTTTTGGGTAAAGTGATAAATACCAAAACTATAGCATACTTCCCAATCTCCAAGCTCAGTATGGGGGAAGCTTTGTGTTGGTAAACAATCTGGAGCAACTGAATCCTCCAATCTATTCCAAGCAACAACAGAACACCATTATTAATTTGTTCACCTGGTCGTGTTGTTTCCTGGCATATTTTGGAGGAATCATCGAGGCACTTCAATGTACAAAAAAAAAAAAAAAAAAAAAAAAAAAAAAAAAAAAAAAATAACAGAATGAATGACCACCGTAATTTAACCGGTACCCACGTGATTCCACCATATCCTATTTTTCCACGACTCGAGACCCCAGATGTTGGAGTGCATCCTGACCTGAAGTTTGACCCTGTCTTGGAAGTTCACGTCGGGGTAGAAGGTGAGTCCCGTGATGAGCTCCACGTCGCGAACCTTGGCGCTGAACTCCTGAATAAACCGGTTGTCGTCCTGGGAAAAAAAAAAAAAAAAAAAAAAAAAAAAAAAAAAAACCAGAAGGTGAGATTGAATGTTTTTTGTAATCGGTTGTCGTCCTGAGAAAAACAAAAAACAAAAACAAAAATACAGAAGGTGAGATTGAATTTAAACCAACCCAATTTAATCCAACCCAATAAAACCCAACTTAACCCAATCTCAACCCAACCCAACCCAACCCAACCCAATCTAACCTTAACCAAACCAAACCCAGCCTAACCCAACCAAACCCAAACCCAATCTAATCATATGAAACCCAAAGCACATAATTCTACTAACCAGACAATTGGACACAGCGAGGAATTGAGGCAGAACGAAGGCGAGAGCATCAAGTTTCGAATGGGGACAATCAGCCATATCACTCCTCCATTCCAAACACCGGGTCACCACTACGTAGATGTGATTGGGAAGCACGAAGGGGATATCTCTGTTTGGGAAGGAAGGAAAGAAGGAAGGATGAGGGGCGAAGTGGGGGGTGAATTATCTGTAGTTGGGAAGGAAAGAAAGAAGGATGAGGGGTGAAGTGGGGGGCGAAGTGGGGGGTGAATTATCTGTAGTTGGGAAGGAAAGAAGGAAGGATGGGGTGAAGATTGGGAAGGAGAGAAGGATGCATGGATGGGGGGTGAAGAGGGGGGCGAAATATTATCTCTGTTTGGGAAGAAAGGAAAGAAGGAAGGATGAGTGGTGAAGTGGGGTGAATTATTATCTCTGGTAGGAAAGGAGAGAAGGATGGAAGGATGAGGGGTGAAGAGGGGGACGGGGACGAGTTTATGTGTGAGGAAGGGGGATATTTAATGTGTTGTTGTGAGGTTTTGTGTGTTTGTGTGTGGGGTGGGTTGTGAGATGGTGTGTGTGTGCGTGTGTGTTGTTGGGTGGGATATGTCTGTGTGTATGTATGTGTGTTGTGGGATGGGATGTGTGAAATGGTGTGTGTGTTTGTGTGTGTGTTGGGGTAGTGGATGTGTGGGAAGGTGTGTGTGTGTGTGTGTGAGGGTGGAATGTGTGACAAGATGTGTATGCCTGTATGGGGATGTGGAAATATATGAGCAGAGTGTGGGAAAGTGTGTATGAAAGTGTGTATGTAGAAGAAAGTGAGATAAATAATGTATGAAAAAACATATCACAGCACAAACGGGAAAAAATATATGAAAAAGTAGGTCAGATAATTGAGTAAGGATAAAAAAAAAAAAAGAATAAAAGAACAAGAACAAGGACAACACGAAACGAAAAATTCATTAACGTATAAAAAAAAATTAGGTCATATGATTTGAGTAAGTAACGAAATTTAAAAAAAATAAAAAAATACTCCCTTTATTCACATTTAAAATAATACTTAAGGTGATTTTTTTTTTTTTTTTTTTTTTTTTTTTTAAATTGGAAGGTCTCTGATTCCTCCAAACTCTACCAAGAAACAGATTCCTTATTAGTAGCATTGAGGGTGTCTGTGTTCTGGTATAGTTAGGAGGAATCAGTACCCTTTCACTTCACCAGAGGGAGTATATATATCTTATCTTAATTTACTTATTTACTAACTACTCCACTCCCTCACTAACTATTCCATTCATTACTCTACTCCACTCATGCACTACTCCACTAACTACTCCACTTACTCACGAACTACTCCACTCACTAACTCATACAGTATTCCGCTAATAAATCCACTAATTACTCCACTCACACACTAACTACTTCATTCATTACTCTACTCCACTAACTACTCCACTCCCTCACTAACTACTTCACTAACTACTCCATTCACCCAATACCATGCAGGTCGTCAACTAACTCACTAACTAACCAACTATTTCCCTTACTAACTACTCCATTCACTCACTCACTCACCAACCAACCAATTAACCCTCACCCACCCACCCACTCCCTCACCAACCTTCCAATACTCCCCCCAACTCACTCACAAACCCACCCTCTTACTCACTTCCCCACAAACCAAACTCCCTCAACTCCCCCACAAATCCAACCCCACTCCCTCACCCACTATCACCCCCTCAACCCACCCCCTCAATTCACCAACACACCAACCCCTAACACCCGCCTCCACCCCCTCACCCACCCACTCCCTCAACCCTCAATTCACCACCACACCAACCCCTAACACCCGCCTCCACCCCCTCACCCACCCACCCACTCCCCCAAACCCCACCCAACTCACCCACTATCATGGAGGTCGTCAGCTAAGGTATCAGCATCACTATCGAACACAGGGCCAGCCACCACGTTGAGGGCACTGTATCTGTTCGTCCACGTGTTGAGTAGCTTCTCCAGGTGGTCCAGGCGTTCTCTGAGGGCGCTGGTGACGGGCAGGGCGTTGGAGATGAGGTAGGACAGTTCACCGTTTGTAGATGACATGGAGGAGAATTCTGATGGAAGGGAAAAGAAGGAGGAGAGGAGAGGAGAGAATTAAGGGTGGGAAGGTATTGTTATGGTTGTTGATATTGTGATTGTTGTTGTTGTTATTTTTGTTATTATTATTATTATTATTACAACAACCATCATCATTATTATTACTACTATCAACCCAACCCAAACCAACCCCCCAATTTAACTACTCACGCTGAGGGAAGAGTGGATAAGGTTCAATCTCCAATATGCCAGCCAGAACATCATAGTCTTGGCAGGGCAGACGTTCACTCGCCTTCAGTCTGGGGTCACTCATCCAAGGGGGTGTGGTTTGTGGGGTCCAGTGACTCATAGTTAGGGAGTAGCTGGTCCACAGGGGCATCTTCAGGGTGAGGGAGTAACCTGAAGAAGGGGAAGAAGGGGAAGATGAAGAAGTGGGTTTGTTTGTTTGTTGTGAAGGTGGGAAGGGATTAAAATGAGAGAGAGAGAGAGAGAGAGAGAGAGAGAGAGAGAGAGAATGAGAAGGAAATGGATGGGATGGTGGAGTTAGAGAGAGAGAGAGAGAGAGAGATGATAAACTCTGAAATAAATCTATCTATCTAATAAGTATCTATTATTCCATCCATCTATCTATCTATACACCCAACCCTCAGTGTAACAAACTATTCAATTACATATCTATTCATCCACCTATTCAATTACACATCTATTCTTTCACCTATTCACCTACCCACCTATAAAATATTACATATCACTCATTTTACCCACTTACCTTTCTTTTACCCACCTATCCATCCACCCACACACCCACTCACCCACCCATCTATCACACCCAACTACCTACCCATCCACCCACCCACCAACCTACCCCTATTTTACCCACCCACCTCCCCACATACCAACCCACCCACTTACACCATTTTCACCCACCCATCTATGACCCCCAACTACCTACCGGCCACATAGTCGGGCTGCACCAACATGACCACCTCCTCCTTGACACCACTCCCCATCTGAGGTACACCCCACGTCAGATGCTGCTGTAGGTACTGAGGGGCCTTCTTCTGTGCCGCCTCCAGTCTACTCACCAGCCTGGCACTCACGGGGTCACCAGGGCACTCTCCAGCCTCGGGGGAGTCGGGGAGGGTAGCCACGGTGGGGGGCGTCTCCTGAGGGGGGAAAAATGGGGGGTTGGTTGGTTAATTAAGGGAGGGGGAAGGGGGTTTGATTTTGGGGGGTGTTGTTAAAAGTTATATAAGTGGTTAATTTAGGGAGGGGGAAATGGGTTTTGATTTTGATTTTGTGTGTCTGTGTGTGTGTGTGTGTGTGTGTGTTGATAATTGATGGGGTTGGCAGAGGGTTGATTTAGGGTGTGTATGTTGGTAAAAGGGGGTTGATTTAGGGTGTGTGTTAGGGAGGTGTAAAGGGGTTTAATTGAGAGGTGTTAGTATAAGGTTGGTAAGAGGTTTAATTAAGGGGGTAAGGGGGGGGGGTAGCAAGGAGATAGAAATATTAATAACTTTGCAACATTTTCTTTTTGAAGTGACTGTACGTAAAAATATATTCAACTTTTTGACGTAGCTGTGCAAGAATTCATAACATACCTTTTGAGCTTAACTGTACAAGGAAAACTAATCAACAAACATCCCCTTTACCTTTTTGAATATTAATTGGAGATGGTTGTAACTTATTTTGACCTTAACTGAACAAGAAAACTTAATAAATAATCATCCCCTTACCTTTTATAATATTGGAGATGGTTGTAACTTATTTTAACCTTAACTGTACGAGAGAAACTAATAAACAAACATTCCCTTACTTTTTTTAATGTAGGTGGTGTAGGTGGTGATGCGAGTAGGTGGTTGAGGGCCCCCCAGGTACCGTTGTTAGGGGCAGGGGTGATGTCCAGTAGGTGACACATGAGGTTGTACAGTTCGATGTTTTGAAAGGCCTCTACTTCGAAGTCACGACGGAAATCTGGTCCAAGGGCGACGAAGAGGGTCTGAAAGGAGGGAAGGAGAGGGAGGGTTGGATTGAGAGAGAGAGAGAGAGAGAGAGAGAGAGAGAGAGAGAGAGAGAGAGAGAGAGAGAGGGCAACGAAGAGGGTATGGAAGGATGGAAGGAGAGGGAGGAAGAGTTAGATAGAGAGAGTAAGGGTGAGGATGTGTGTGAGACAGATAGAGAGAGAGTAGGGGTGAGGGTGTATGTGTGTGTGTGAGAGAGAGAGAGTGTGTGTGAGAGAGTAGGGGATAGGGGAGTGTGTTGTAGATATAATTAAACACACATACACACACACAGATAGATAGATGTATATATATAGATAGAAAAAGAGAGAGAAACAATTAAAGGGAGAGAAAAAAAATAATCACAGACAGAAAGAGAGAGTTACCACTATAAAAATAACAATATGAACTGTAGACTAACATTCATATCATGGAAGTAGTTATCATATCCATGGTCACCAGCATCAGCTTTGAAGGTATCATCAGCACCAGCACTGTAGCCTGCATCAAGGTCTAACACCACCTCCTCAATACGACCTTGATGTTTTGGTACGTGCCATCTATTGGGGAAAGAGAGGGGGGAGATAGTGGGTTATTTATACATACTTATATAACATACTTAATTTTGCATGTATTGCTTGTGGGGAGATAGAATTATTTATATATACTTAGATACATATATATACATCTGTTGTGGGGGGACAGTATTATATTTATTTACTTACAGACATATATATAATTTTGCATGCATCTGATATGGGGGGAGGCAGAAATACATATACTTATACATGCGTGCATATGCATATATATATATATATACAGTATATATATATATATATATATATATATATATATATATATATATATATATATATATATATATATATATATATATATATATATATATTAACCTTATTAGATCTTTCTTTTTATACACTCTCATTTCCTTCTTCATACACACACACACACACATACACACACATACACATACTAACCTTACTGGTAGATCTTTCTTTTCATACACCCTCATCTCCTTCTTCTTACATGCCAGAGCCTTCATCATGTCAAGACGATCATCTGTCATTGAAAGGGGGGAGGGGGGAGGAGGGGGTGTAGAGTTAGGGAGGGGGGTTAGGGAGAGAAGAGGAGAGGGAGGGAAGGGAGTAGTGTTAGAAGGAGAGAAGGGAAGAGGGAGGAAGAGAGATTTAGGGGATGGTAGTTGAAAAGGAAAGGGAGGGGGGAGAAGAGAGTAGTATTAGGGGTTTGACATTTTAAGTGTGTGTGTGTGTTGTACTCTCTCTTGAATTGGAAAGTAATTAGAGAACATTATCCTAACTCCTCCAAACTATGCCACGAAACATATGCCCTATTTACTGACAATGATGTGATTATTGTGTTTCCTGGCATAGTTTGTACAGTACATATACTAGACTGTAAACGAGATATAATATTATACAGTACAGCCTTGGGTGATAGTGGTGGACCAGGGGCCAAGGAGTGTTGGACAGCAACTCAACAGAGTTTGAACAAGTGATTTTTCCAAAGCATTCTCAACATTGAGAGAGGTTTAAAAGACTCACTTTTTCGAACTCTGTTCAGTTACTCTCCTACACTCCTTTGACCCTGGTCAAGCACTATCAGCCATGGCTGTACATATTAGACTGACAACGAGATATAAACAGTACACATTAGACTGAGAATGAAATAAAAAAAGTACACCTTAAGACTGACAACAACACATACACACACAGCACAACCACAACCACAACACCAACAAAAACAACCACAAAAACAACAACCACAACACTAACCACAACAAACAAACCCCCTCCACCTCCACCTGACAACTCACTATCATTTCCCGTGTTGGGGGTGAACCTGCTGAAGATGCCTTTCCAAAACCTCGTCTTTGTGGCCACGTCGGGTATGTAGTCGTCAATGGTGATGGCCCTGGACTGTCCCGCCTCAGCCATACCGTGATCAGATACTACGAGGAGGTTCACACACTTCTCTAACCCTCGTTGCCTCAGACCTTTCAATAGCAGGGCCACGGCTGCGTCCACTTCCTTCAATTTAGCGTCCACCTGTGGGGAATAAATGGGGAGTGAAGATGTGGTGAAGTGAGGTGATGTGAGGGAGGAGAGGGTAAAAGGGTAGAAGGGAGAGATAAAAGATGGTTAGGTGAGGTGAGGAATGGTGAGGAGGGATAGAAGTGAAAGAGGAAGGATAGTTAGGTGAGGTGAGGGAAGGTGAGGATAGGGTAGAAATGAGAGAGGAAAGATGGTTAGGTGAGGTGAGGAGAGGTGAGGATAGGGTAGAAGTGAGAAAGGATTGATGGTTAGGTGAGGTGAGGAAAGGTGAGGATAGGGTAGAAGTGAGAGAGGAAGGATGGTTAGGGTGTAAAAGGAAGAGAGGATGTATGGTTAGGTGAGGTGAGGTGAGGATAGGGAGGAGGGGGTAAGAGAAGGATGGTTATAGGTGAAGTGAGGAGGGGTAGAAAGGAGGATAGAGGGAGAGGTAAATGAGAGAGAGGATGGTGGGTTAGGTGAGGTGAGGTGAGGATAGGGAGGAGGGGGTAAGAGAAGGATGGTTATAGGTGAAGTGAGTAGGGGTAGAGAGGATGGTGGGTTAGGTGAGGTAAGGTGAGGATGGAGGGATGGATGGTTGAGTGGGGAAGAGAGGGTTCATTCTAAAAATTAACTCGTACCTGCCAAGATGCGGGACCGAAGTTGTGTCCTGCTCTGTCTGGTTGATGCATGTATAGTGTTAAGAAGTCTGGACGGTCAGCGGCAGGAAGGTCTAACCAAGATAATACCTGAAAATATAAAGGCATTAAAAAAAAAAAAAAAAAAAAAAAAAAAAAAAAAAAAAATACACACATATATATATACATACATAGGTAGATAAATAAATATATACAGCCTTGGGTGATAGTGGTGGACCAGGGTACATACAAGGAGTGTTGGACAAAATCTGAACAGAATTTGAACAAGTGATTTTTCCATACCATTCTCAACTTTACATAAATACAATACATACATACTTACATACTTTACATACAGACATAAACATAATTTCATAAGATATACAATAATAGAGACATACATAGAGATTTATATACTTACATACATACATAAAGATTTACATACTTACATACATACATACATAGAGATTTACATACTTACATACATACATAGAGATTTACATACATACATTGTTTACATGGAGACATATATATTACAACAACACTACATACCTGCTTAGCCCTGGTATTGAAGGGTATGGATTCATTATAAGGAAACCATAGTGAAGGTGTGTTGCCTTCTGTCTCAGACCCTGGCCAGAAATAAGTAGCTGCCTTCTTACCCTGGGAGTGCAGAGAGAGAGAGAGAGATTTTATTTTATTTATTTATTTTTTATTATTTTATTAATTTATTGAGAGAGAGAGTGAGTGAGTGAGTGAGTGAGAGAGTGTGTGTGTGTGTGTGTGTGCGTGCATGGTGTGTATATTTGAGAGTGTGTGTGTGCATGAAAGACAGAAAGATAGTGTGTGTGAGAGAGAGAGAGAGAGATTAATAAACATTCACTTATTCCAATATATATTAATATATTTGTCAATTTACATACTTACCAATCTATCTACCCATATACATACCCATTTATCACACACCCATCCACTTACCCACCCATCCCCATCCCAACACACACACACCCATGTATCCCCCCATCTACCCAACCCTCCAAACACACCTACACACACACACACGCACACACAAACATCCACTTACCCACCCATCCCCACCCCAAACACACCCACCCATGTATCTCCATCCCCACACACACACACACACCTACCCCCCTCCCCAACACACACACCTACACACACACACACACACACAAACATCCACTTACCCACCCATCCCCACCCCAAACACACCCACCCATGTATCTCCATCCCACACACACACACACACAAACATCAACTTACCCACCCATCCACTCCCCAAACACACCCACCCATCCATCTCCATCCACACCCCACCTACACCTACACACACACACACACAAACATCCACTTACCCACCCATCCACTCTCCAAACACACCCCACCCATCCATCTCCATCCACACCCACCCCACCTACACACACACACACACATCCATCAACTTACCCACCCATCCACTCCCCAAACACACCCACCCATGTATCTCCATCCCACACACACACACACACAAACATCAACTTACCCACCCATCCCCACCCCACACACACCCACCCATGTATCTCCATCCCACACACACACACACACACACAAACATCAACTTACCCACCCATCCACTCCCCAAACACACCCACCCATGTATTTCCATCCCCACACACCTACACACACACACACAAACACACACACCTACACACACACCCACCTAACACACCTACACACACACCTACAAACACACACCTGTAACTCAGCTGTTTTCCACACGGGTTCTCCACCATAGAATCGTTTTTGGAGCATCTCGGGTTGACCGAGGGCAAACTTGGCTTTAAACTCTGGATCATAAAACCTGTTGGCGACGATACCGTGGGCTGGGGGGTATAGGCCCTGTAATGGTAAGAAAAGTGGTGGATATAGTGGTAGTTGTTGTGGTAGTTGTGGTGGGGGGAGTAGTTGTGGTAGTTGTTAGTGGGGGGAGTAGTTGATATGGGAGGAGGAGTAGCTGTGGTAGTTGTGGTGGTAGGGGGAGTTGTGGTGGGGGGAGTAGTTGTGGTAGTTGTGGTGGTAGGGGGAGTTGTGGTGGGGGGAGTAGTTGTGGTAGTTGTGGTGGTAGGGGGAGTTGATATGAGAGGAGGAGTAGTTGTGGTAGTTGTTAGTGGGGGGAGTAGTTGATATGGGAGGAGGAGTAGTTGTGGTAGTTGTGGTGGTAGGGAGAGGTGGTAGTGGTAGTGGTGGTAGGGGGAGTGGTAGGTACAGTAGTAATGGTAGTAGTGAGGGGAGGGAGGTACAACAAATGGTAGCAATAGTAGTAGTTGTGGTAGTTGTAGTTCTTGTGGTTGTGGTAGGGGAGGTAGGAAGATGAGTAGTGGTAGTAGTAGTAGTAGTAGTGTAAATATATTCATTATAGATAGTATGTGTCCGTAGAGTGTGAATGAAGAAGTATGACATCACAGAAAATGATAACACAAGCTAATATTATAAGACAAACTAAACTAAACTTTAAAAAATAATATAATAATAATAATAATAATAATAATAATAATAATAATAATAATAATAATAATAATAATAATAATAATAATAATAATAATAATAATAATAATAATAATAATAATAATAATAATAATAATAATAATAATAATAATATCATACGGTAACAATAATGCAGTAGTAATAATAATGATAATAATAATAATAATAACAATAATAGTAGTAATAATAACAACAGTAATAGTAATAATAGTCGTAGTAACGTACGGTAACAATAGTGTAATGGTTAGGGAAGGTAATGGTTGGATAGGATGGTTTCATATAGGGGGCTCGAACCCCTTCATTCACCAAGTACTGTATGGTGGGGGTCAGCCCTCGGTCCAAGTAGTCGGCACGGAAACCATCCATTGATACCAGGATCTGTTGGAGAGAGAGAGAGAGAGAGAGAGAGAGAGAGAGAGAGAGAGAGAGAGAGAGTGAGAATTATGTGTACAGTAAATGAATTAATCAACCTCACTATAAATTTAATCAATTAATAAAATATACATTATGATTCAATAATAACACATACATACATATATGCATAAAAAAAACATTAAATATATAACTAATAATTATACCAGACAGGCCAAGACACTAATTATACAACAACAACAACAACAACAACCAGATAACGGCAGAGTGGACTAGCAAGTGAGCCTTACTGTCTAATACGAGTCTAGACCTGTTTTGTTTCTCACCCTCCAGGCCATCGCACTCACTCTCACTCACTCACTCTCTCTCTCTCTCTCTCTCTCTCTCTCTCTCTCTCTCTCTCCAACTCGACCCCCTCATGTCACCACAACTCGACCCCCTCATGTCACCATAATTCGACCCCCTCATTACACAACTCGACCCCCTCGAATTGTAACAACTCGACCCCTTCACGTCACAATCACAACTCGACCACCAATCACAACAACTCGACAACCAATCACAACAACTCGACCACCAATCACAACAACTCGACCACCAATCACAACCATACAACTTCCTTTCACAACAACAAAACCTCCGATCACACCAACAACAACAACCTCCTTTCACAACAACAATAACAACACAACCTCCATTCACAACAACAACAAACAAACAAACAAATAAACAAACACAACACCAACACACACACCTAATACTAATTATACTTACGAGTGGATGTGTTTTGAAGTCAGTGGGGCAGGATGGAGTTGGAGGAGTAATCTGCTGTTGTTGTTTCTTCTGGTAATATTTACGTCGTTTGTTTACCCATTGTCCACTCGTTGTTGTTGTTGTTGTTGTTAGCATCATTACCAACACCACCGTCACCACTATGGCTGCTCTCTGCCTCATTGGAAGGATGTGAAAGAGAGAGAGAGAGAGAGAGAGAGAGAGAGAGAGAGAGAGAGAGAGAGAGAGAGAGAGAGAGAGAGAGAGAGAGAGAGAGAGAGAGAGAGAGAGAATATTAGTTAGTCATATGTAGACACAAGTAAAGTAATATATATATATTACAGTGAATCTGTATAATCAGGGAATATGTATATTCCTTGAAATTTTCAGGGAATATACATATTCCCTGAAATTTGGACTTTATTATTATACAAACTCCCTGAATCATATTTGGAATGACAGAACAAAGCAAAAAACGAATAAACAC
>JAWZYT010004267.1:30000-35000 GCA_034508575.1 Petrolisthes manimaculis
TGTAAAGCTTATCATCTAAGGAACAGAGGGAAGCTGTCAAACTCTTACGTGAGTTACCCCTATATGGATGATTATATTTGACCAAGACTGTACAATTGGCCACTAAGATTCCCTGAACACGTAATAATAAATATAATGAACACGTAATAATAATAATAATAATAATAATAATATACATTGATAATCATTGTATCTTAAAAATTGCAACCTTTCCAAACTTTCAAAAAATCACAAAACAATCTCAAAAAGTGCAATTCCGTGATAAAATGTGGCACTCACCATACATACATCTAAACTACCTGGTGTGACATCTGAGTGAAGGGGCGAGCGATGATAATAATAATAATATAGGAATTTTTTATTTTGTTTTCCAGTCAACCAATCAGTGTTTTTTATATACATTCTAAGTTCTACATTCATGAAATTTTACTACCGGTACTTTCTGGAGTAAACAAACGCTAGACTTGTTCAGGGAATCTTATGTCCAACTGTACACTCGTTATATTATATATTATGGTTAGGCAAGGGTAATATAAATTAATATTACTATCGAGTTTTACATCACATTTTTCACAAACATTATCACATCACTATACCACACCTTCATCACATCACAATCACCTCTTCATCACAATATAACATTAAACCACATCTTTACAAACATCATCACATCACTACACCACATCTTCACCAACATCACTATACCCCTTTTTTCACAATCATCATCACAATTATATTTTCACCACATTATAATTATCACCATATCACTTCTTTCCTGCAAGCATCACAAAAACACTATCACACTATATCTTCACTATAACACAAAAACACACACACTATAATACTCACCACATCACTACATCACTACATATCCTTATCACATCACTACACATCCTAAACATCACACATCTTCACCATACCACCACCACACCACCATATCACATCCTTTCCACATCACTACACATCCTTATCACAACACATCCTCACCACACCACATCCTCACCACACCACATCACATTCTTCTCACCACACCACATCCTCACCACAACACATCCTTTCCACACCTCAACATCACACTACCACATCACAAAATCACATCGCAACACCATACCACATCACATCTTCACTACATCAACACTATACGGTACAATGAAACAACAAAACGGTACACAACGAAATAGGTACGGTACACATATATAAATTACGTGTATGTATGTGTGTGTGTGTGTGAGAATGTGTGTTTGTGTGTGAGAGAAATAGAGAAAATGTGTGTGAGAGGAACAGAGAGAATGTGTGTGTGTGTGTGAGAGAATGTGTGTGTGTGAGAGTGAGTAAAAGAGAGAATATGTGTGTGTGTGTGTGAGTGAGTAAAAGAGAGAATATATGTGTGTGTGTGTGTGAGAGAGAAATAGAGAGAATGTGTATGTGTGTGAGTGAGTGAGAAACAGAGAGAGATAATGTGAATGTGTGTGTGTGTGTGTGTGTGTGTGTGTGTGTGTGTGTGTGTGTGTGTGTGTGTGTGTGTAATAGCAGTAATTAGAAGCATTAGTGTTAATTATAAATATGAGTGCTTAAGGTGTGTGTGTGTGTTGGTGTGTGTGTGTGTGTGTGTGTGTGTGTGTGTGCTTACGGTAAATTAAGGCTAAGCAGACCAAGGCTACTTAATTATCACACACACACACACACACACACACACACACATACAAACACACACTTGCATTTTAATCATTAATACACACCCTCACACACACCAAACTACTTACGTAAAAAAAAAAACACACACACACACACCAGGCTCCTTACATTTAAAACACACGCACGCACACACACACACACACACACACACACACACACACACACACACACCAAACTATGAATGAAAATTGGAGGCTTCTGATTCCTCCTGACTATGCCATGAAACAATCAAGCTCCTTCCCTATATATAGATGTGTGTGTGTGTGTGTGTGTGTGTGTGTGTGTGTGGGTGTGTGTGTGTGTGTGTGTGTGTGTGTGTGTGTGTGTGTGTGTGTTTCGTGGCTATATTTGAAGGACTCATTTACCTCCAATTTTCTGACTACACATCACATTTGGTATATTAAAAAAAAAATAGATAAAAGAAATAGATAAAGAGGAGACATAGAAAGAAGAGGTGATAAAAATGAGAGAGAGAGAGAGAGAGAGAGAGAGAGAGAGAGAGAGAGAGAGAGAGAGAGAGAGAGAGAGAGAGAGGGAAGAAATAAGAAGAGAAAAAATAGAGAAAGAGAAAGAGTAGACATAGAAAGAAGAGGTGATAAAAATGAGAAATAGAGAGAGGGAAGAGATAAGAAGAGAAATAGAGAGAAAGAGGAGACATAGAAAGAAGAGGTGATAAAAATGAGAAAGAGATAGAGGGAAGAGATAAGAAGAGAAATAGAGAAAGGGAAGAAGGTCAGATGAAGAAAAACTGATAGGGAGTGGCTAGGTTCCGAAGGGGCGTCAACACCCTTATAGTATTACACACATAAAGAGGATAAATAGACATAGAGGATAATAGAATAAAGAAGAGACATAGAAAATAATAAGAATATAAATGAAAAGATAAATAATAGAATATAATATAAAAAGGAGACATAGAAAGAGGAAGTTATAAAAGGATAAAATAATAGAGAAAGAGGATAATAGAAGAAAGAAGAAACATAGAAAATAATAAATAGGTTTGTTGTTTTTGGATTTACAACATAATATTTATATATAAAATGTAAAACTATGTAACTGCAATATACAACATTATTATTAATATTAGGTTTGTTGTTCTGATAATCCCAGAGTTAATTGATACACACACACACACACACACACACACACACACAAACACACACACACACACATGCACACGGACAAGGACAGTTTCATTGCAGAACAACATATTATAGAAAATACACCATACAACTGCAATACAACAAGCATTATTATTATTATTATTATTATTAGGTTTGTTGTCGTTTTGCTAATCACACAGTCACTTGATACACACACACACACACACACACACAAGCACATTTTCATTGCACTACTTCCATAATAATAAATGAATAAATAAATGATCTCACTTTTCATATAGGTATAGCCTGTATAATAATTTCTGTGGTTAACTGTACCATATAATTACAGACAATATCACATTAACTCACAAACACATCTTTTCCACAAACACAACACAAACACACACTATAAACACACCACAGATTAAATATATAGATGTTTGTTTGTGTGTTTGTAGTGTGTAATCTATGTTTGTGTTTACGTGTGTGTATGTGTGTGTAATGTATATGACTGTAATCTATATATGTATGTATGTATGTATGTGTGTGTGTGTGTGTCAGTCAGTAATCTGTTTGTGTGTGTGTGTGATAACTTCAATTCAATCAACAACAAACGACCATTAATAATAATAATAATAATAATAATAATAATAATAATAATAAGAGTTTGTTATATCCTACCTGAGCAAGCATGGTTGTGGTAGATAGGTGCGTGCTTTTATGTATGTATGTATGTATGTATATAATTTAAGAACGCGTGTGTGTGGGTGTGTATGTGTGAGCAACTGAGGTGTTACTCCTAGTGATGCCCGGCGGAGACTGACGGACTGACTGTGAGGGGACAATCTTATATATATAAAAGAGGTCTGTCTGGCTGGCCGAATCGTTCCCGCTAAAGATTTTCCCGCCAAATAGATTCCCGCGCTCTGCCCCCCCCCCCCCATTCTCAAAGACTACGGACCTAAAGTAAGTAAATAAGTAAGTAAAATGAATTGCTTAATTAACATAATAAAGATGAAACAAATTATATCAAGCAAGACTGATATTATACTTTAAAGTAGACTATCTATTTATAAAATATTTATTAGTATTTCTGAGGAGTATTTTTTTAGTAATAGGTAAAGAGTTAAACAGATTTGGACCAACAGTGATTATACTATTTTTATACATTTTTTTATACAATGTCATTGCATTAATATGAAGTAAATAAATATTTTTGTCTTTCAGTAATAAGGTTGTATCATCAGTATATATATATATATATATATATATATATATATATATATATATATGTATAAAACAAAATTCCATCTGTTTGCATAAATTTTGAAATAAATATATGAATTAATAAAAATGGTAAAATTGAACGAACAATCAGAGTCAATAGTCCTGCAACACCTTCCAATAAAACACAGATTCCAAAAATAATAATGGGTTCACTCATTTGACTCACTTTTCATATTATGGAGGCCTCTGATTCCTCCTGACCATGCCACGAAACAAACAAGCTTTATCCATATAGATATGTGTGTGTGTGTGTGTGTGTGTAGTAAATAAGTAATCTACGTGTGTCTGTGTGTGTCTGTGTGTATATATGTGTACGAGGCATTCAGTTGTTGTTGTTGATGTTCTCCCTGGACAGAATGGCCTCCTGTCCCACACGCCCCTGGTACACTCTGGTCACAGTGAAAAAACAAAATTTAAAATAAATGAGGGGCTGCATGTCCCTATATGCCTGAGCTACCGAAGCATATACCAGGGAAATGGAACCACAGCTGACTGAACCAGGGAGTCTGGGGGCCTCCGACCGCCAGGGAGATTGGGGGGAAGGTCTTTGATCCCACAGCCAAGTACTATGGGATAAAATCCACATTACCACAAGAGCTACAAGTGGGGCCACACCTTCCATGAAACCAGCCCTGAAGGGACCATAAGGAGGGAGTTTAGATTGGTACAGTACATACAAAGGGATAATACACCCCCGTCACCCCGTGTACTGGCGGTCCACACAGCAGTGAAAAAAAAGCCTCTGGTTGCATTACACCTCACGTGAATTTTTAATCCATGTGGGCAGATCTCGTCAAATCCACTAGAAAGTGACCAGATCCTACAACAATCATTATACAAGCCCTGTATGTGAGGGATGGCAAATATTCACAGAGAATAAAGCCAGTTTCAATGGGCAGTGAGTCACTTAGT
>JAWZYT010004267.1:40000-42500 GCA_034508575.1 Petrolisthes manimaculis
GAGGTAATTTAAATTCTCTCTGATATATAATTCTGATTCTCTCTCTCTCTCTCTCTCTCTCTCTCTCTCTCTCTCTCTCTCTCTCTCTCTCTCTCTCTCTCTCTCTCTCTCTCTCTCTCTCTCTCTCTCTCTCTCTCTCTCTCCTAGTTTACATAAACGACATAGATGAAGGTCTCTCATGCATAATATCGAAGTTTGCCGATGACACTAAAATTGCAAATACAGTACTCACTAACGCACAAACTAAAGAAATGCAAGATAATCTCGATAAATTGTCGAATTGGGCGAAAACTTGGCAAATGTCCTTCAATGCAGATAAATGTAAAGTACTCCATATCGGACATCGTAACGTAACTGCAAACTACTCGTTAAATGGTAATCATATTAAAAGCGTGGATCAAGAGACAGACTTAGGGGTCACAATATCAAGTAACCTAAAACCCAGTCAGCAATGTACGGAAGTAATTAAGAAAGCAAATAAAACTATCGGCTTTATTGGCAGAGCATTCGAGTATAAGTCTAAAGATACAATCCTCACTTTGTATAATTCCTTGGTCCGTCCCCTTATGGAATATTGTGTCCAAGCCTGGTGCCCGTACTACCAGAAAGATATAGTAAAATTGGAACGAGTCCAACGTAGAGTTACTAAAATGATACCATGTCTACGAAACAAAACGTATGAAGAGCGGCTAAATAAATTGAATCTATTCCCATTAGCACAACGTAGATTGAGAGGCGACTTAATCCAGGTATTCAAAATAATCAAAGGCATAGACAATATGGACTGCAACAAATATTTCAATATCGATCAATCAAACTACACGAGAGGTAATGGCTGTAAAATCATAGGTAAATCTTTTAACTCACACGAATCCAAGAATTTCTTTTTTAACCGAGTCGTCAACTTATGGAATGGGCTTCCCCGTAACGTAATAGAATGTAACACAGTAGATAGCTTCAAACGTCGCCTTGATAAACACCTTGCATCTAATCCCCGTCTTTCGATGTTTACTAATGAATAATTTTTTTGCCCATTACAGGTGGCAAGTTAGCCAAATTTCAACTACTTTCTATCTTTCCTATAAAATTTCCTTGTGGAGTTTTCTCTACCAACTCCACAAGGTTCTGACTCCTAACTTTATTTCCAGTACGGCTCAGGCCGGAGGGATTGGAGGGTGGGGAGAGAGCCTTCTACTTTGCTATCCTTACCTACGACTATCACTGGGGAGATATTCATTCTCTACCAGTAACCTTCTAATCAGATCACCCCGTGTGGACCGTAAGGTCTGTTGTGGTCTGCGATTCTATGTAACTCTATGTAACTCTATGTAACTCTCTCTCTCTCTCTCTCTCTCTCTCTCTCTCTCTCTCTCTCATTGTGTTTTTTTTTTGTGTATTAGTGATGGTAATGGGGTGTGGTGTTATGTGTGCTATGCTTACATCACCACTCGCTCACCACCACACTACCACCATTCCCCCTCCTCACTATCACTCCCTCTCCTCACTATCACCACCACCACTCACTCACCACTCCCACTACCACTCACCATTCCCCCTCACCATCCTCACTACCACTCCCACTCACCACCACTCCCCCTCCTCACTCACCAACACCAACACTCCCACCACTCCCACTCCCCCTCCTCACCACCACTCCTCACCACCACTCACTCACCACTCCCATTCCCCATCCTCCCCACTCCCACTCCCACTCACTCCTCACTCACCACCAACACTACCACTCACTCCCCCTCCTCACTATCACCACTCACTCACCAATCCCACTCACTCACCACTCACCACCACCACCACCACACTCCCACTCCCACCACTCCCCATCCTCACCACCACTCCCCCTCACTCCCACTCCCACCACCACTCCCACTCCTCACCACCACCACTTCACCTTGGTTTAATACCGTATTTCCGGGTACTGAAATGGATGGATGGTCAGCGAGGCAGTCAGTACATACATACATACATACATACAGACATACAGACATACATACATACAGACATACAGACATACATACACACATACAGTGGTTTTTGTTGGGTTAATTTGCAAGGTCAATGTGATTCTGATTCTCCACGAAACGAATAGATGGATTTTTATATTTTAGAACCATTGAAGGAGTCTGTTTTTTGTGGTGGAGAGAGAGAGAGAGAGAGAGAGAGAGAGAGAGAGAGAGAGAGAGAGAGAGAGAGAGAGAGAGAGAGAGAGAGAAACACACACACAGAAAGAAAGAGAGAGAGAGGGAGGGTGGGGAGAGGGTAGGAATGGATAAGAGAGAGAGAGAGATGTGGGTGTGGATAAGAAATTAAAGAGAGAGAGAGAGAGAGAAGGTAGGGATGGATAAGAGAGAGGGAGAAGGTGGGTGTGGATAAGAAAAGAGAGAGAGAGAGAGAGAGAGAGAGAGAGAGAGAGAGAGAGAGATGGTGGGTGTGGCTAAGAAATGAGGAAGGGATGAAGGTGGGTAAGGAGGTATATAAAGGAAGA
>JAWZYT010004267.1:47500-200000 GCA_034508575.1 Petrolisthes manimaculis
GGAGTTACACACACACACACACACACACACACACACACACAGGGTCCAGAGAATACAGCTAAATCTAACTTAACCCAACCTGACCTAACCTAACCCAACCTAACCTGACATAACCAAACCTAACCTAAGCTAATCTGACCAAATCTAACCTAACCTAACCTATAACTTAAACCTAACCTAAAATAACCTAACCTAATCTAACCTAACCTAACCTAATCTAATCTAACCTAACCTAACCAAACCTAAAATAATGTAACCTAACCTAATCTAACCAAACCTAGCATAACCTAACCTAACCTAACCTAACCATTTAATATAATTAGTGTTGTTGTTGTTGTTGTTGTTGTTGTTGTTTGACGAATGTGAATTAAGTTATTTTCTTTCTGTTCTGCAATTTCCTTCTGACATTTGAAATCACCGACGGAAATAATTCTAATATTATAAGGTAAAACTATCTGACTAAAATACAGAAACTTTGAATTCACTGTTACGTAATTCATCTGTATGTGTGTGTGTGTGTGTGTGTGTGTGTGTGTGTGTGTGTGTGAAGGTTTAGGAATCTCTCTCTCTCTCTCTCTCTCTCTCTCTCTCTCTCTCTCTCTCTCTCTCTCTCTCTCTCTGTGTGTGTGTGTGTGTGTGTGTGTGTGTGTGTGTGTGTGTGTGTGTGTGTATGTGTGTAGGCTTATGAATCTCTCTCCTTATCTCTCTCTCTCTCTCTCTCTCTCTCTCTCTCTCTCTCTCTCTCTCTCTGTGTGTGTGTGTGTGTGTGTGTGTGTGTTACTAATGATCAGGTAATGCGGAAGGAATGTGAGCATAGCATAGAGGGCGTTGGGGTGGGGGGGGGGGGAAAGGGGGGGACACAAAAACTTAAACTTACAATGTCCCCTCCCTATATCACTCCCCCCCCCTCTTCCCTTACTCCCTCTCTACATTCCCCCCCCCCTCACACTTCCCTCCCTCCATCCCCTTCCACTCTCTCTCTCTCTCTCTCTCTCTCTCTCTCTCTCTCTCTCTCTCTCTCTCTCTCTCTCTTTGTTTGATACTCCCCCTCCCTCACTTCCTCCATTCCCCAAATCCCTCCCTCTCTCTCTCTCTCTCCCTACATCCCCCCCTCCTCCCTCTCTTTCTTCCTATACATTTCCCCTTCTCTCTCTCTTTCCCCCTCCCTTCCCCTCCCTACATTCCCCCATCCATCCCTCTCTCTCTCTCCCTCTCCCTATCCCCTCTTTCTTCCTACATTCCCTCCCATCCATCTCTCTCTCCCTCTCCCTATCCCCTCTTTCTTCCTACATTCCCCCCTCCACCTCCTCTCTCTCCCTACATTCCCCCCTCCCCCTCCTCTCTCTCCCTACATTCCCCCTCTCCACCTTCCTCTCTCCCTCCCCTCCCCTCCTCTCCACGGCAAAAGGTCACAAATGAAACGGAAAGTGGGGTGACCGCCTGTATCAGCTGACTGACTGAGACAGTGAGACCGACTGACAACAAACCCACTCACTCCCTTACAAAAACTAGACCTCTGCCTGGGTATAAGATTATTTAGACCAAGCTGCAGGATGAGATGACATGGTGTGCGAGAGAGAGAGAGAGAGAGAGTGTGTGTGTGTGTATGTGTGTGTGTGTTGAGGAAAGGGGTGTAAATTGGTGAGAGTGAGATAATTTGATTTTTTTTTATTGATGGATATTAGGCGCCGCAACATGGAGGTGGTATAGCGCCAGAAAAAGGTGATAGAGAGGTGTGACAGTAAGCAGGAAGGAAATAAAAACAAATGAGGGACAGTTGAAGAACTGAAAGCTAGTGACTGGGGCCGAAGGGGCGCCAAAACCTTTAAAGTATTGCCCACATTACTACAGGCAATACCCCATGGAGGTATACATCCATGCAATACCCCCTACGACAGAGAGAGAGAGAGAGAGAGAGAGAGAGAGAGAGAGAGCGTGTGTGTGTTTGTTGGGGGAGGTGTGTAAACGTGTGTGTGTGTTGGGGGGAAGTGTGTGTGTGTGTTTTGATATATAATATAGTTAGTATATAGTGCAATATACAGATAAGAGACAACAACAAAAAAAAAATGCAAGAGTAAAATTGAATAGGAATAGGATGAGTAGAGAGAACACACACACACACACACACACACACACAGACAAAGAGTACGGTATGGGTAGGTAAGTGACAGACATACAGACATACACAAGGCAGTAACCTTTATAATCTCTTCCAAGGACAGTTACATAGCTCATTATTATGTATTGTGTAATAGGTTCCTAAGACACACAGTCAGAATAATATAAAAATAAAATAAAATAAAATAAATAAATAAAAATAAAAGGAATAATAAACATACCGGTACTTTATTTTTACACATAAAAAAATAAATATCTTCTTTAATTTAATGGTTATTCGTAAAAATAAAAGAATTTGTTTTTGTTTTCGGTCTCTTTCTCGAGTGAAGCGAGTCTTCAAAATTTTCAGACATTTTTCTTGCCCCTGATTTTGGAAAACATTTTGGTTCTTGTGACTCAGATTTTGGGAAATGTCCTAACCTAACTCCTCCAAATATCAACACCAAACGTTTATCAAAGTTTCCAACAATACTGGGGAGTTTAAGGGACCCTGCAGGTGTTGTAGTCAGAAAATTGGAGATATACGAGTCCTTCAAACTTTGCCACGAAACACACACACCTATATAGAAAGAACTTGTTTCGTGGCAGAGTAAGGAGGAAATCAGAAGCCACCAATTCTCAAACACGATCACAGGGTCCTTAAACCAATTTAGAACTATATATAGCCTTGTGGTGGTTAAAAGGATAATGATATTCTCGTAGTGACTTTAATTAATCATCAGTGACCACTTTCAATTCCGCTCGGCCTTCCAAAGTCTTCATCAGCTTTGGACACTTGTTGGATTTCATTGACTCATAAACGTTAATTTAGAACATGAATTTAAGTAGTGGCGCAAACATCTGCTTTATAAACATTATAATTATAGTAGCTTAACTAAAAATCCATAATGTCGTAAACCAATATTTGTACTGCCCATAACCAAATATATAGGCTACTCAGATAATATTTCTCTGGCCCCAGAATGCCAGAGTTTCCTTCCTGACTCTTTAGGCTACAGCTGCGTTGGTCAAACTCAAAACAAGCGTCACAATGTCTATTCTTTAAATTTTGGAGCATAGACATTGTGTACATTTTCTCACACAGCAGGGACTACATGAGTGTATAATAAAATGATGAATAATGAATAACACAAGCCTGGGAAAACATTATTTTGGTGGTATTGAATGTATAAATTAAATTGGTGGATACAAGCATTATTTTATTCACTGTGTATCAAGCGAGGGTTTGCATTATACAAGAGAACAAGTTTAATATAATAATTGGATACTGAGAGACATAATATATACACAGGGTAGACACACACACATACACACACACAGGGAAAATGTCACATGCATTGCGGTACTCTATAAGCTCCCACCTTCACCTTTCTCATTTGGAGTGTGTGTGTGTGTGTGTGTGCTTCAGACGAGGGTGTGTGTGTTAGAAGGAATTAGTTTGTGTGTGTGATTTAGAAGGAATAAGTTTGTGTGTGTGTGTGTGTGTGTGTTAGAGGAATCAGTCTGTGTGTGTGTGTGTGTGTGTGTGTTCATGTGTGTGTTAGAAAGAATAAATCGTTCCTTAATTAATGCACCAAAAACAGGTTAAATACAATCAAAGATAAATATATAAACGTAAATGTATTGTACATAAATAGGTAAATAAAATAATATTCAGGTAATAGAATATGTGATTGTATTTCTATGCCCATGATATCTTTCTGACCTTGGCCTCGTGTCTTGCTTGTCTGTGTGTCTGTGTGTCTGTCTGTGTGTCAAGGCTTTCACCACACCCTCTCTCTCTCTCTCTCTCTCTCTCTCTCTCTCTCTCCATGGGGTGACATTGAGGTCAAGTGCATGTTATAGTTGCTTCCTCTTTCTCTCTCTCAAAAACATACACACATAAAGACGCCTTATATACACACCGGTACAATATATTCTAAAAAAACATACACACACACACCAGCACAATATTATCTACTCTACACACACACACACAATATTATCAAAACACACACACACACACACAATATTATCTAAACAAACACACACACACACCGGTATAATAATATCTAAACACACACACACACACAAAGGGCCACATGGACAATTATCTAAACAAACACACACACACACACCTGTTACTGACCACGTGTTGTCCTATCCCTCCTCCTCATCATCATCAACATCTTGGCAGGAATGAGGCAGAAGAGCTACTAACACGAAAAAAGGAAAGACAAGTTAGACAAGACTAGTTTTTGCCGCGCGCGGGAAGGTAAAGACAGAAGACCTGGTGGTGGGCGTGGCGGGAAGGACCATCTCAAACTCGGGCATAACCAAGGATAACCTATCTACTTTGTTTTTATTATTATTATTTGGAGAAAGAGAGAGTGTGTGTGTGTGTGTGTTGGGGGAGGGGTGTAAATTGGTGTGTGTGTGTGTGTGTTGGGGGAGGGGTGTAAATTGGTGTGTGTGTGTGTGTGTGTTGGGATGAGGGGTGTAAATTGGTGTGTATGTGTGGGTGTTATATATACTGTATATAGTGCAAAATGTAGAAAAGAGACAAAATTAAAATTAAAAATGCAAAAGGGATAGATAGAGAGATAGAGAGATAGAGGAGAAAACAAGTGCAGAAGAAGAGCTTATATGAGAAAAAAAATATAAATAAATAAACTTGTTTTTGCCGCGCGCGGGAAAGGTTAGGCGGGAAAGACCTTTAAATGCATCTTGACCTCGGGATAACTTACTACATAACCTACTACACTATTTATTTTTATACTATATTGTACTTGCCTTGTTTGGCGGGAAAGAAAAACAATAAAAACAAATGCTATGTTAGGTAGGGTGCTCATCTTCAAAGGTTGTTTACTGTGTGTGTGTGTGTGTGTGTGTGTTGATGTTTATGAAGAATGTTTTTAAGTGTATGGTTAGGTTAGTGTGTTTGTTTGTTTGTTTGTTTGTATGTATGTGGTTGGTTAGGTTTATAATGTATGTGTGTGTGTGTTGATGTTTATGAAGAATGTTTTTAAGTGTTTAGTTTGGTTAGGTTAATGTGTGTGTTTGTTTGTGAGTGTATGTGTGTGTGTGTGGTTGGTTAGGTTTATAATATATATGTGTGTGTGTGTTGATTAATTACTGAGAGAGAGAGAGAGAGAGAGAGAGAGAAGGGGAAGAAAGAGAGGGGAGGGGCTACGAGACACAAGACAATTTATGACTTCATTACCCCTGTCACTGAGCCGAAGCCAACACACACATACACACACACACACACAGGCAGGCATAGTGAAGGACTGTACACACACACACACACACACAGGCAGGCACACTGAAACACACGCACACACATACTGAAAGACTGTACACACACACACACACACACAGGCAGGCACACTGAAACACACGCACACACACAAACACAGGCAGGAAAGCACAAGGTAAAATACAAGGATGATAGACTATAAGGATGATAGTCTATTATCCTTGGTAAAATATATGTGTAATCATAGCCTGAGTAGACAGTCCATGGCTCTAAATAAACAATGTATGTACACGAGGAGAAAGTTGACGACGACGACGATGAAAAGGAGGAGAGGGAGGAAGAAGGAGAGAGGGGAAGAGGATAATAAGGAGAGGGAGGAAGAAGGAGAGAGGGGAAGAGGATAATAAGGAGAGGGAGGAAGAGGAGAAGAAGGAAGGGAGGGAAAGGAGAATAAGGTGAGGGAGGAAGAGGAGAATAAGGAGAGAAAAGAAGAGGAGAATAAGGAGAGGGAGGAAGAGAAGAGTATAAAAAAAATAAGAGAAAAGTATATATTTAGAGAGAGAGAGAGACTATAGGATGCAAATGAGAGAGAGATAAGTAGGCAGTATATAGGATGCAAATAAGAGAGAGAGAGAGAGAGAGAGAGAGAGAGACTACAGTATATAGGATGCAAATAAGAGAGAGAGGCTACAGTATATAGGATGCAAATAAGAGAGAGAGAGAGGGAGAGGCTACAGTATAGAGGAGTTTCACGTGACGTCAGCAACTGCCATCAGCTGATCAAAGTAAACAAATCCGCTAGCGGCCGCCATATTGGAGGGCAATGGAGGGCTCATATTTAAGGACCTCCACTCTATTATCGTCTTCTCAACAAGTATGGTGCTTAGCTATTGTGCATTTGGTTACAAGAATAGGGCCGGGAGGGGTTCTGTGTCATTTCATCAATTTTCAGCTAACCAGGAACAGCAAGAATAATGGATAGCTGCTGTGAAGAGAGATAGATGGCAACCAACTCCTTACACCCGCCTCTAGTGATCATTTATTATATTTTGATAGAATATGATGTGCTTTGAATGCACCTGGTGATTATATTTGTTGGAAAATGTGTATATATTTTTGGAAGGGGGCTATTATCAGGTCAGGTAAAGTTAGAGTGAATAATGTAAGAAACTAGGAAGTTAAACTTAGAAATTATTTGGTGCTTTGAATGAAGTTATGGTTATAAATAACTAGTTATGCAGCAACCAGCAAGGACAGTAGGTAAAGGTATAAAACCTCATTAGCAGTATCACTTATATATGATCACATAATTTTTTTTTAAGGATGCAAATAAAGGAGAAAAAAAATCAAAATGAAATAGAGAGGTAGGAAGAATATGTGGGTATTATTATTATTAGCAAGACCAACAACGTATCCATCCAAGCTCGCCAAAAAGCAGCGATTCGGTAAAGACGTCATCTGGTCGTCCAAGCGAAGGATTGGGGTACCAAGACCGTCTTGGGAGCGCTTGGTTTCAGTGACGAGAACTGACCAAATACGTAGAATCTGTGTTCTCGTCGTCCAGATACGGATTGGGCAGAAACAAAAGAAAGTTTGTAAACAAAGTCGTAAGAAAATACTACAAATTGGTCTACTTTTCCTTCACTTTTCTCATATTATGAAGCAAATTTGTGTCCTAAGTTGCATGTATTATACACCAAAAGATGCAGAATTAAGAAACGAATAAGATGATACCAACTAGAAGTATCTTAATATGATCTTTAGTTGAAGACTTGCGATTTTTATTACTTTATTCTCGATTTTCGGTGAAAAATTTACTATACTTGCTAGAGATAGGTTGCCAAAAAGGTGATTGATTAGCTATATTTCTGGAATGTCCATCAACCATTTCGCAACACTTCAGACATCCACCTTAATTGATGAAAGTGCACATGATATTTATTCACCTTTTTGGTACTCTCTTAAGTTCCAGGCTCAGCTCATGGACTAATAAATGTTTGTATATATATTTCAGAAATATATGGTCAGTAGGAGGATAATTATAGAAGCTTCCAATTATCACCCACTCTTCTCTTCTCTTCTGTCCCACCTCTCTACTTCTTTCCCTCTCTTTCTACAGGGTCTGCCGGGACTAGGGTGGTCTTAATTCATCCTCAAATAAATCCTAGTTAAGTGGGTAAATCTGGAACAACTACATATTCCTTATTTCCTTGTCTAAACTATTCCAAGCAACAACAGAAGCAGCTAGGCCACCATTATTTTTTATATTTGTTAATTTAATTGGTCCTGGCTGTAAATTTTCCTGGCATACTTAGCAGGAATCAACAAGTACCAAATGTACCAAAAGTATGCAATCCCCTTAATTGTAACTGTTCTCCTGCTAACATCAGTACGAGTAAACATGTATTGGATTATTTGAGCAAGTTACCCCATCACCTTCTCCTTCTCACCAGACATTTAATATTTATACAGCTGCAGAGTTATGTTTGTTTATTTTTGTCTACCAGTGAACCTTTAGCTGCAGCACTTGTCCTTTCTTTAAGTGCAATATATTATTTGGTTTAATCTGTACATCCGGCGCGGGATAGTTAATTAATCCCATATATTTTTAGTAAAGAATATAATAACCCAGACGAGTTAAAATGGTTTAGCCCGGCACCTGCTAATGTTGACAACTTTAGAAGCCACGTTTTTATAGAAACATTAATTTGGTCTTGAAGGATGATACAACAAACGCGAAACTCTACAGAAAAACAATCTGTAACCTGTGAAAAAACAGAGAGAACAAAATCCTTGAAAATACATCCCAATATAGTTTTATTGTAATGCCGTTGTAAATGCAGAACACCGGAAAAAGTCAGAAGTGTCAGTACCGCTGTATTCACGCACTATTGGGCTAGTTTGTGAGGTGTGATCATCTGTAAATTGTTTATTATCACAAAAAAAGAATGATGTGGTGATTTTGAATGAGCTGTAAACAAAACACTTACTACAATACACAGATTTAATAAAAGAACAAAATGTATTAAGCCGTGAGAATGAATTAGCTGGGTAAGTTAATTATATAAGACCCGGGAAACTCAGGCGCTTGGTGGTGGCTACACAAGGACCATAGTAATTTGTCATATACTCATATTAATACAATTTGTGCTTAATGCCACTGTAGGGCGTGTCACCATGGAGTACCTTGCTTGCTGCTGAGGTGTTGGAACTGACACACAATAAAAAGACTCGTATCAATCCCCTGTCACTTGCAATCTTGGTCACTTGCATCTGGCCATCCGTAAATATTCAAGTAATGCAATGACAGGAGTTCAATAATCTCTCTATACCTCAACCTCGGGGCTGTAGACTATCAGTAGCCCGTGACTCTTGCGAGGCCCCGAGATTATTGGGTGTCGAGACAGTGGAGCTTCATGGTGGTGATGTTGGTACCGTAGCTTCTATTATTTTTTTTTATAGCATCTGTCTGGCTACTGTAAGCTACTGTCTGGCGTCACCATTGCTCAGGGTGGCGTTCTACCTACTATATATCCAGTACAGCAGATCTCTAATTAGAACATTATAGATAATCTGAGACCATTGAATTGTGGTGCGAAGATAAAAAAAAAAAAAGGCCTCTAAAAGCACCGAGGGACCACTTGCCAAACCCGCCGGGGGCTTATGGGTGAGTGGGTGAGTGGGCTATTTTTGACATTTCACACTTATCAATATAATAGACATGTTTGTTTATTTTTGTTTAAGTAGTGACTAATGGCAACCCTGCAGTCCTCCCACAAAAGTTCAACTACAAACATTTATTATTATTTATTGAGAAAACTACAATGACCTCAACTTTGATATCAATGTAGTGACCATTAACTACTTCTACTACTCTACTATTTACTACTATTATTAGTTTAATTTATTACTTACCAAGGAGACAGACAAGCCGGCAAATAGGTGAAATAATAAGGTGTGAAATTCAACTTGTTATATATTACACTGTTTTTAAGCCTCGTATTATTATATTCCGTAGTATTTATGGTGAAGGACATGTTTATATGAATTAAGGAAGAGTATATATTGATGTATTTGATGAGGAAAGTAATCAAATAGGGAATAATTTTACGATTATGTGAGTGTGGTTGTCAGCTGTTTTATTTTGCCCTAACGATAGTAACGAAAAATTATTATTATTATTATTATATATATTATTATTATTATTATTTACACTCTTATTTACCTGGTTTTATCAAATTGTTCTTAAAAAGCTCTAAAATTTACATAATATGCTACAAACATTACTTAATTTGCTATAAACTTTGGTTGTGATTTTGCCCTGATATCAACCTATTTTATAATTAGGCCTAGTCAGAATTGACATGAATTGACCTAACCTAATTAGCCCTGACCATACCTAACCTAATCTACACAAGATATAGATAATAGTAAAAAAAGAGCCACATATATTTGTTGGTGGTTATTTCTTTGTTATTTATTTTATCATTACTCAGGGTCGTATTCAAGAACGTTGGTGGTGCATACGATGGCGTGGTACCAGTACCATGGCTCCATAGCAAAACAATAGAGCCGTCGTACCGGTACCACGCCATCGTATATACCATGGATGTTCTTGCATACGACCTTGAATCAGTGTGACGGTGCATTTTGATCAGATTTGATTTCACCCCCTATGTTTGCCCTGGTTATGTCACGGTAGTTTGCCGCAGTTAGGTCACGGTAGTCTGCTGCAGTTAGGTCACGGTAGTTTGTCCCTACCCTGGATTTACAGGGCTGCTCGGCCAGACAGCTTGATGAACTTTCAACAACAACTCTGGATATAGTTAGGTTAGGTTAGGTCAGGTCAGTTCAGGTCAGGTCAGGTTAAGTCAGACTCACTCAAAAACATATAAATATTACTTACTCGGTACCTATTTTTTGTGTTGTTCATTTGTTTTCTCCGTCAAGCCAGGCTCTTGGAGGGGGGGGGGGGATCAAACATGGTCAAAATGCACTCAATGGTGTACAGTTGGCAAGAAAAGTATTGGTACTCCCTAATGGATAATTGTAGTTGATTTCAATGTAAGTGTGGTTAGATACTATTTTTGCCGGCTGTGCATGTCGTATATCTCGACATAATAAGATACTATTTTTGCCGGCTGTGCGTATATTTCAACATACAAAAAATTGGGGAATGATGGATTATCCGAAAAAAGTCGAGAAAGTATTATAGTGTTTTCCATTTCTGTGGCTCCTTAATTAAACTTCATCACAAATTATTATTAAGGGGAGAAATAGATTCTTTTGTTGGTGAGTTGGAAGGTTTCTGATTCCTCCAAAATATGCTACATAACATATATCCCCCTATTAATATTATTGAAGATGTTTGTTTCCTGGCATAGTTTGGAGGAATCAGTAGCCTTCTAATTTAATAAAAAGAGAATCTTCCCTTAAGTACATATAATAATGAATAGTGAAGATATGGTGAATAGTAAAGATATGGTGAATAGTGAAGATAGGGTGAATAGTGAAGATAGAGTGAATAGTGAAGATAGGGTGAATAGTGAAGATTGAGTGAATAGTGAAGATAGGGTGAATAGTGAAGATTGAGTGAATAGGGAAGATAATGTAGTGTAGACTGTGATACGGTAGTGGACAGTGAAAATGGAATGAATGGATAATAAAAGACTATGAAATTAAGAATATAGAAAATATGAGAGAAAATAAAGAATGTGAAGAGTAGAGAAGATGAGTAGTAAAATTAGTACAGTAGTAAAAATATTGTCATAAGCTAAAATGAGTGCTTTTTAGCTTCACTATAAATTAACCCAAACGTACTGGTACTTCACTATACGTGGCCTGAGAGAACTAGGAACCAGCCAGAGAAGAAATATAGGCTAGTACGGGTAGTATTTATTCATTGTCCTTTATCTATACTTTCTTTCAACAACTAGATTAATGTACTTCCTTTGTATTTTTTTGTATTCATATGGTTTAGAAAGGTTGTATACATCTTATTCAATTTTTCCTGTTACAAGTTAGAATTTTTTTGTTATTAAAAAATGTGACATCTGAATAATTTTGAACCTTGGGTAAAGTTTGACCTGCAGGGATTTCATTGTAGGTATGCACGTCCAAAGGTTGCTATAGGTGAAGCCGAATTGCTGACAAAACCTGAGGCATATATTAAGAAAAATGCTATAATTCTCTATACAATACACTAATATGGTTTTTTTTTTTCATTTCTGTGCAGTTGTGGCACATACAGTAGTCCTTGAACAGGGTGTACTGTAAAGGGAAATCTGTTCAAGGACTATGTGCCGTGACTGTGCTTAGACCAATATATATGATCAAGAGTCTAAAGGTTTTTAAAAAATTAGCTAAACTACACAATACAAGTAACATATAAACTGGTTAGACTCTACAGCATAAATTTCTCTTTTCACTTAAACAACACAATTATCATTATACTGTATACTGTATTCACCTTTACTGTACTTTATATTGAAAATTATTTATATTTTATCCTCCAGACTTCACTATGGCTCCGGTTGACAAGAACTCCAAAAAAAAGCGTCCTTCATATTACGATAAGGCCGTCCACTTGTACCACACCTACTTCACCCGAGCCTTCATCCAAGACCTTATAGTGAACCCCAAGTATTTCTGGGTGGCAGCGGTGGTGTTCCTGGTGGCCGAGATCTTTGTCAACATATTCATTATTCACACAGTTAAATGTAAGTGTAATGGAGTTGTGGAGTTTCTTTACTTTTTTTTTTTGCCTCGACCTCGGGACTGTAGATTGTCAGGAGCCCGAGATTATTGGGTGTCGCACTAGATGAGATAGTGGAGCTTCGTGGTGATGTTGGTACAGTTGCCCAAGAAAAGACTGCAACCAAATTTGTTGGTGTGTTGCAATATCTGGCAGCTGCTCCAAATTAAACACTCGTATTTTATCAATGGATCACTCAGAACCTATAACTGTTGTAAGGATGAATTTAATTAGCTGAAGCCAATAACATCCATCCATACAAAGGTTGTAGGTTCTGAGTGATCCATTGATAAAATACAAGTGTTTACTTTGGAACAGCTGCCAGACATTGCCACACACCAGCAAATTTGGTTGCAGTCTTTTCTTGAGCAACTGTACCTTAGCTTCTCTTCTGCCCCACTAGATGTAGGCACCTTGTTTATACACATCACTATCAGGTGTGTTTTCATGTTTATTATTCACAGTTAAATGTAAGTGTGGACATGTGATGTGTTTTTATAGTATTTTTATTATTATTCACAGAGTTGAATGTAAGTGTGGTGGTGTGGTACGTCTTTATTTTTATAATTAATCACCGAGTTAAAATAGCAAAAAAAATGTAAGAATTAAGACATTTGTGTTTTCCTTAATTAATTGCTGGGCCATTTTGTTCCTTCTCTCACTCCCTAATTATCTACTGTAGATATAAACAGAGAGAGACGAAAAAATCATATTACCACTGTCAGATATGATATACAATAGATTGATTAAATTCACATAGAGAGGTACAGTTATAGTATTTAGAACTTACAAATACGAGTTCTGTATAGAGGGTTGTAATACAGTATTTCCATGGAGAAACATAGAAAAACTACAGTATTTTTTATGCTGAGGGATAATTATGTACTGAGTACTGAAAAATATATTGTTTTTTCTCCCAGGCCTACCACAGAGATAGACTGGGTGGCTTACATACATAGGTGGAGGCAGTGATAAAGTTATGTTCTGTACACTTTCTAAATATTTTGTTTTCCACTGCCAGACACACATAGACTGGGTGGCTTACATGCATTAGGATGATTATGGTAGGTGGAGGCAGTGATAATGTTATGTGCTGTACACTTTCTAAATATTTTGTTTTCCGCTGCCAGACACTGAGATAGACTGGGTGGCGTACATGCAGGAAGTGGAGGGAGTGGCCAATGGAACCTGGGACTACACAAAACTACGCGGGGACACCGGACCCCTCGTGTACCCCGCTGGTCAGTACTGTACCTGTAGAGCCTCGATATACAATGGATAAATACTTCAAACCACCATTCTATTTTACACTCTTGTCACTCATTGTTGACCACCAAATGTTTTCCCAGGCTTCTGTTATTTATTATTATACAGACCAATAGGTTTACTGGGCCTGTGTTAATGGCCCTGTGATCGTGCATGAAAATTGGAGGCATTTGATTCTTCCTGACCATGTCGTGAAACAAGCTCCTTCCATTTTGGTGGTGTTTCGTGGCAATATTTGAAGGACTCGTTTATCTCCAATTTTCTGACTACATCACAGGGTCCATTAAAAGGATAGGGATGAGTTTAATCATCTTATATCAAAGGCCTCCAGTAGATGTGTTATTTTACCTTATGAGGGAACTTTAATAATACACTAGTGGTGCATTAGAGTATTGATTTGATTCCTCCACAGTATGCCAGGAAACAGAACCAGATTTTAAAAAATAATACGTATCTGTTGTTGCTTGGAATAGTTTGGAGGAATCAGTTACTCCAGATTTACCAACACCGTACTACCATTGATTATTGGTCTGTTATTCTGGTTGTTTAAGAACAGAATCAAACTAATTTAATAAGTTAATTTATTTTACCAATGTAGGGTGATCAAGATATTTGTGCATTTACATATTTTTTATATTATTTTATTTTTTACATTCACTGGGTTTGTTTACATTTACAGGCTTTATTTACATTTGCAGTTTCATTTCCAGAGTTTGTTAATATATTTGTACAAAGTTTATTTACATTTACAATTTACATTTCCAGGGTTTGTTAGTACAGTTTACATGGTTTGTTTAGATTTACAGTTTAGTTTTTTACATTGGCAGGGTTTGTTTACGTGTACCTCGGCCTGTACTACCTGACCAGCAGAGGTGCCAACATCCGCCTGGCTCAGTACGTCTTTGCTGCCATGTACGTCCTCCTCCTTGCCTTAGTCTTCAGAATATTCCATAAAAGCAAGAAGGTAAATAAATGTACTGTACTCCAGATCCTCTATACATGATGAATAAATACTTGTATCCACCATCCACTTCATTTTACACTCAGTCCCTCAATGAATGGGTTTTTTTCCAGGCTTCTGCAGATTATTCATTACCCACCACATTTTACACTCAGTCCCTCATTGAAGACCACCAAATTGAATGTTTTTCCCAGGCTTCTGTTCTTCATTACTGTACAGACAAAGACGATTTACTGAGCCTGTGCTAAAAGGATGTATGTGCTAAAATTAATCATGTTATATGAAGGGCATACCTGTACTGTATAATATCTTAACACTGATTTTATTCATTTCCTCTCTGTATTTGTCCCTCATGCATGCTCACCCATTTATTCAATCATTCATTTTCTCCCTCATTTGTTTTTTCTCCCTCCATTTTTTTATTTTTTTATTCAATCATTCATTTTCTCCCTCCATTTACAATCATAACAGTTGCTCCCATACTGTACTTAAAAATTTATATATTTTTCTGCTTTTGTTTAGAGTCATAATGCACTCAATTATTTTCTGTTTCAGTTATTGCTATACATATTGGTGTTTATTTGGTGTTCATTTGCAAATCATAACACATTCAATTATTCTCTTCAGTCTCTTGCCCCTCTCGGTTTGCAATCATAACACTCAATTATTCTTTCATTTATTCATTTTCTCCCTCCATTTACAATCATTCTTTCCTTACAGTTACAGTTACCTCCATACATACCCCTTTATATATTGATATTCTCCCTCTGTTTATAATCACAACATACTCAATTATTCTCTCATTCCAGTTTATTTGCAATCATAACACAAATACTGTATTATTTCTATTTATTTATTTATTCATAATACAGTACACTCATTTATTTTCTATTCTAGTTACCTCCCTACATGCTGGTATTTATTTACAGCCTTCATTTACAATCATAACACACTTCAATTCTTTCGTTGCAGTTTCCTCCATGCATGCTGGTACTTATTTACTGTCTTCATTTATGATCCTAACACATTTTTATTCTTTTGTTGCAGTTACCTCCCTACATGCTGGTGTTTATCTGCTGTACGTCTTACCGCATCCACTCCATCTTTGTGTTGCGTCTGTTTAACGACCCCCTGGCTGTGCTCTTTCTATATGCTGCCATCAACCTATTCATTGATGGAAACTGGACACTCGGCAGCCTCGTATACAGGTACAGTCTAATGGAATACTAGTGGTGGTGGTGGTGGTGGTGGTAGTGGTAGTGGTAGTAGTAGAAAGAGGAGGAGTAGTGATGATAGAAGGAGGAGGAGTAGTGATAGTAGTAGTAGTAGTAGTAGTAGTCAAAGTCAAAGTCAAAGTCAAAGTTAAAGTAAAATATCTTTATTTTGCCTTAAAATATTACACTAGATGTTAGTATGAGTGTTTCTTATTGTCTAGGCAAAGCTCCTTGAATTGCTAACCATTTTTAAAAAGCTTTTTTGTATTATTAATGTCTAGGATACCACAATTTAATTACTCCTTATATTATTGCAGTTTTGCCGTTTCTATCAAGATGAACATTCTACTGTTTGCTCCGGCTCTGCTCATGACATACCTACACTGTCTGGGACTCAAAGGCACCATCAAACAACTCACCATATGTGCTTTACTGCAGGTTAGTCATTATATACAACACTTAATTATTATACTGTATACACCACTAGGCATTCATTTGTTTCCATTAAGTTAGCATTAAGTAACTATCCATCTTCATACCAGTAACTCAGATGAATAATAATTTCCATGTATGAAAACTTCTACAGTACTGTATTTCCTTCGTGATTGCTGTCCCACCTCTATATTATTACCTTAGATTAGCAATAATTTCCATGTACAGTACAAAACCTTCTATTTCCTTAAACTAAAAGGGGCTTTCACTTCTCCAACTGTCCCTTTTCTTTTCATCTGTTATCTTTGGTGCTGACTGTCCTACATCTCAATCCCCTTCTTCCTCAGGCACCATATGACCTCACTGTTGCAGTGCTTAGTATCAATCAGTCAATCAATCTATTTCCTTCATGCTTACTGTCCACATCTCTATCACCTTCTCCCTCATCCTACAACATCTTCCAAGCCTACATGAGTCATCTTTTACCCTCAGTCAATCATTTACTTTAACATTCCAGTTGGCATTAGGGGCGCCGTTCCTCATAGCCAACCCCATAGGCTACATCCGGATGTCGTTTGATCTCGGCCGCGTGTTCCTCTTCAAGTGGACAGTGAATTGGAGGTTTCTGTCCGAGGAAGTGTTTGTGAGTCCTTGGTTCCATCTAGGGTTACTGACATTACACCTGGCTCTCCTGGCGTTCTTTGCCTATACACACTGGCACAGGTTAGTCTCTATACTTCACTAATAACTATAAGAGGCAGTGAGAAAAATAATTACAGTTTAATCTTGTCACTTCAATAATAACTATAAGAGGCAGTGAGAAAAATAATAACAGTTTAATCCTGTCACTTCAATAATAACTATAAGAGGCAGTGAGAAAAATAATTACTGTTTAATCTTGTCACTTCAATAATAACTATAAGAGGCAGTGAGAAAAATAATAACAGTTTAATCCTGTCACTTCAATAATAACTATAAGAGGCAGTGAGAAAAATAATAACAGTTTAATCCTGTCACTTCAATAATAACTATAAGAGGCAGTGAGAAAAATAATAACAGTTTAATCCTGTCACTTCAATAATAACTATAAGAGGCAGTGAGAAAAATAATAACAGTTTAATCCTGTCAGAGCAAAAACTAAAGACAGACTAACTATACATAATGAGAATTATAATTTCATCTTATCACAGCAAAGACAAAAGAGCAACGAAATTGACCAACAAAAGATTATTATGAGTTTTAAATGAGGAGAAATCATAGGCACTCAGAAAGTCAATAATTACCGGTACATCACCAGACTCTCAGAACATAACAGCACTTAATAACAATCAATCAATCTCAGAACATCAATAATTACATCACCAACATTTCAGAACATTATTAATTGCATCACCAAGCACTCAGAACATCATTAACTTCCTCACCAACATTAAGGGAGTATACTGTATAGCACATTGGTTTAAGTGATAAATCTGGAGCAAATAATTCCTCCAAACTATTCCAGGCAACAGGATACCATTATTTTTCTTCATCCAGGTCTGTTTCCTAGCATACTTTGAAGGACTCGAGGTGCTCCAGTCAAGCAAACGTATACTATCCCCTTAATTATTTTCAGATACCTTGCCAACTACGCCACACTGCTGACGTTGGGTGTGGAGACTGACAACATGATGTGTCAGCTGCTGCTCCTTCCTCTCTTTGTCAGCAATATGATCGGTATGGCTGCCAGTCGCTCCCTACACTACCAGTTCTACATCTGGTATTATCACAGCCTACCCTACCTCCTCTGGTCCACACACTTCTCCGTTGTATTCAGGTCAGGGTTCAAGAGTTTACAGTAAATCCCGCAGTGGTTTCAAAAAGTAAAAATAGTTTACATGGTCATACTAATGTTGTACTTGAGTTTTATTTCTAGAACTTCTAATACAGTGATGATGATGATGATGATGATAATGATAATAATAATAATAATAATAATAATAATAATAATAATAATAATAATATAACAACAATGATAATAATCTATCTATCTATCTATAGCTCTGACGCCTCGCTCCCTCCGGGAACTCCCCCCAATAATAATAATAATAATACAAATAAAATTAATAATAATATAATTATTATAATAGTAATAATAATAACAACAACACCAACACCCCCATCACCATTGCAGGTTATTAGTGCTTGGCGTAATCGAGCTGTGTTGGAATACATACCCATCAACCTGGTGGAGTTCTGCCCTGCTACATTGTTGTCACCTGGCCATCCTTGCAGGCATCTTCATCAACAGACCCACAGACCAACGCACTCAGAGGCTCAGGAAGGCATTGGAGAAGACCGATTAATTAAGAGACCCTGTGATGCAGTCATAAAATTGGAGGTATACGAGTCCTTCAAATATTGCCACGAAACACCACATATATGGCCTGCCCCGGGGGGCTATCTTTATTCTCTGAATATTTGCCATCCCCCACAGGGCTAGTATAATGATTGTTGTAGAATCTGGGCACTTTCTAGTGGATTTGACAAGATCTGCCCACGTGAGGTGTACTGCAACTGGAGGCTCTTTTTTTTTTCCCCCACTGCTGTGTGGACCACCAGTACACGGGGCTGCATTATCCCTTTGTATACAGCAGTGTAAACTCCCCCCCTCTTATGGTCCCTTCAGGGTTGGCCTCGTGGAAGGTGCAGCCCCACTTGTAGCTCTTGTGATAATGTGGACTTTGGCCCACAGCACTGGCTGTGGGATCAAAGACCTTCCCCACCTTCCCTCCAATCTTCTTGGTGGTCAGAGGCCCCCAGACTCCCTGGTTCAGTGAGCTCTGGTCTCATTTCCCTGGGATGTGCTTCGGTAGCTCAGGCATATAGGACCAATCCTTGATTTATTTTAATTTGTTTTATTCACTGCGACCAGAGTGTACCAGGGGTGTGTGGGGCAGGAGGCCATTCTGCCCAGGGAGAACATCAACAACAACAACCACCTAGCCTATATGGAAGGAGATTGTTTTGTGGCATAGTCAATGGGGAGGTGGTGGCAGAGTGAATACAGTAATGGACTGAGAATGACATGGATCCCGTGTTCGAGTCCACTAAAAACATCTGGGGTTTATCCAAGGTGATCTGATGGGTCTTGCTGTTCATTAAATATCGTGGCTATGCCAACATGTCGAGATAATACCCCCTACATCATCGTCAACCCAGAAGTAAAGCTACCAACATCACCACAAAGCTCCTCTCTTTCATCTAGTGCAACACCCAACAATATCGGGGCCTCTCAAGAGTCGCGGGCTACTGACAGCCTACAGTCCCAAGGTTGAAGTTTTAAATTTAAAAAATATATATCAGAAGCCTCTAATTTTCCATACATGATCACAGGATCCATAACAGGAGATTTTTTTGTTAGAGAGTCTTTGATTCTTCCCAACATGCCATGAAACAAAGTTTGGTGATAAAGCTGAACAGGGGATGGATGTTTTGGTGATAAAGTGGAAGAGGGAATGAAAATAAAGAAGTGCAAGAAGAGATGTTTTAGTGGTGCTACAGTGAAGAAGAAAAATACAAAATACAATGTCATTAACCCTATAAAGGTGGGCGGTCTGGAGTGTGGCAGCTCTCTTGTCCGGGCCTTTATCGCTCACAATCGCTATGTAAACAACACATATGACAGCTAATAGCGTGTAAATTTGTAAATTTGCGGTCAAAATATTTCTTCACCCGCAGTCCTCCACACTTGGTGAAAGGAAAAAGAGAGGTTGTTATTGTAGTAGTGTCAGTGTGATGAAATGTGTTGTTAATGATGATAGGTTTACAGTGATGTGATGAAATCTTTTGGAATGTACAGTATATAGTTTGTGTTAATGTGGTAAAATGATGATGGTGAGTGGAGTACTGTACTGTTTAAGGGGATATTCTTTTGTTGGTGAATTCAAGGTCTCCAATTCCTCCAACCTACATCAATAACCAGATTCCCTATTGGTACCATTGAGGGCATCTGATTTCTGGCATAGTTAGGAGGAATCAGTAGCTTTCCAATTTGCCAACAAGAAGCTCTCGCCTTAATACTATGGTGAAGAAAGGAATGAAAAGGAAAAGAGAAGACCGCAGTAAGCCTGGAAAACCCTGTAGCACGAGTGAAGGAGAATGTAGTGAAGAGGTTAAGAGTGGTATTATTAAATTACTACTTCTAGGTAAAGCACTATTCGTCGCTCAATTCCTATTATTGAGCGACGAAGAGCCTCTTTCTCAAAGAAGTTGGATAATAATACCCTAATATGTTTACTGGCCTTCAAAGTGGTGGCAAAATAGTGTGTAAAAATGTACAAACCACTGTGCCTATATAGTAATAATCTTTAATATATTTAAATGAAGCTCCCCAATACAAGACATCAAACATCAGGCCATTATAGAGTTTTAAAAAAAATCCAATGGTCGTATCTTTGAGTACCAGGTACAGTACTTAATTATTTTTTCATTAGCTATATTCTCTCTTGCTTTGGTTTCATTGTTATCCTTTTATGGCGATTTAAAGTGCTATATGCAAAAACATCCGTGGTGTTGACGATGGCGTGGTACCGGTGCCATGGCTCTGTAGTGTGTCTATGGAATCGTCGTACTGGTACCACGCCTTCGTATGCACCATGAAGGTTCTTGTACTGTATATGGCCCAGTGTTGCATTGCCTCGGTCACATGTCATTAGTGTGTTGTTATTGTGTTGTGTTGTTTGTTTTATAGACAGTAAAGTGTGTGTTTAATTCTGTATTATATTAAGTAGCTGTATTGCCCTAGTTCTGTTGATTGTTATTTTATCTATGGTAAAAATGGAAGAATAATATAATGATGAATTGTGGTTGTACAGTACTGTACTTGTTGATATTCTTAGAATATTTTGTAAACATATTACTTAACCCCATGGTTCTTGAGGTTAACCATGTACAGTACAGTACTGTGATGGGGTGGTGATATGGCGAAGGGAATATTGTTTAACATTATTCTAAAAAAAAGTATACAGTGTAGTGAAGGAATGAGGAATAAAGCTTGTACAAGTGCAAAGCTGAGAGTCAACCAAGTTGCATTATCTATGCAAGTCTGTCAGTGTATATATGAAGATGTGGGGCCAAATTGTACTGTAGTGTGTATGCTGTTCTTCCTTGGCCAAGTACGGTACAAGATATTTGTGTGGGATTGGGACTGCATCTTGACATATTTGCTCATTAACATACATAGTTTGGAGAAATTAGTAGCCTTCCTTATTCAGTTTCAACTACCCGAGTTTAATATGCAATTATTGTGACCACTCTTCTACCCCGTCCACATGTTCGGGCAGTGCCCGGTAGGCAAACATTTTTTTCAAAAAAACAATTCCAATACAACAAACGTTTGGTAGGTGGGTGGCAGGCACAATAGTGTACTGTAGATTGCCAGGATCTGCTCCATCTGGTAACACTGCTAAAGAAGCGAGAAATAAGTTCAGCAGGCAATGCATGCCGGGCCTTACACTTACCAATATACAGTTAGAACCATACATACTTAGTGTTTGTTATGTTTATTGTAGTGGGTAATTTATTTAGAAAGTTTTTTAACCTGGATTATTGTATATAATTGTGTCAGTTTGAATGATTTAAAAGTGCATTATAATTCTAGTCATAAAAATTAAATGCCTTGTTACCGAAACATTATTCAGTGTCTCTTCTGTCTGACATGGAATACACATGAGAGATGATGGGGGTTCCTAGTGATGTTTTAAGTCACTTGGAATTTGTTGAAGTGCATCATTTAGGATATAAGCTGTGTTTTATGGATTAAATGAAATATTTATTACCCTTTGTATATCAGTACTACTTCCCTCAATTAAAAAATGTCTATTAATAGTTCTATGTTATCTCTGGACAAAGGTATATGGGAAGAACATTATGTATACTGTACTGGAAAAACACAATTTACAGTATATACTTAAGTATTATATTTATGTATTATTATTTTTGTATAAGCTGCAATGTAAATTATTCATCAATAGCAATTTCTGATAAATATATGTATGGGTGCAAGACAAAAACACAAACCAAATATTTCATCCTGGCATATTTTATATATATATTTATCTGTATACAAAATACTACCTACAGGCTTGTGGGAGCATTTGTTCATGACCACCAGAATGTTATCAGATGCAAATAAATAATGAGATACAAAGATTAAGGAGGGGATGAAAGACTAAAGACAAGGTACTGTAATATAGACCGTACAGTAAGACATCAAAATTATGCTAACATAATTATTTTGTTATATCAGCGGCCCAGTAGATCACTTAATCTGTATATACGGTGATGAATAACAGAACCTTGGAGAAAACACTTGGTGGGTACAGGTATTCATTAGCGTACTAGTAAATAAATTAATATATAAATGAAAATTAATCTAAGGCATTTCAGTGGTGGACAAGGGGGTTACAAACATAGTAAATCTGTGGTATCAAATCTTTACATCAAAATATCATGTCTGGTATTGCATTCTGTTGGGGTATCTTCAGGTTAACAAGAGGTGGACAGGATGATTTATGTAATTTGGAGACTCCAATTAAACTGCAAACTGTGCCAAAGAAAATGTATACAGTACTTCAATATATATATGGTCTGTTTTAGTACAATAGTTTGGGGGTATCAATAGCTTTGATGACCTTCCCCCATAATATATTTCCCACCTTTATCTTGTCAATGCCTCAACAAAATGTAACACAGTATATATTTTAACTTATGTACAGCTGGGAGTAAAAATTTGCATCAGGTTAACATGACTAACAAGTCAAGTAACACCTTTTGCTGAACATATTCCAATTGATGTATTTGTACAGTTGGCAGCATCAATTCAGTTCAATCCTACTATATGAGTGTACTATGACTTTGGTGATGCTGTAATTATTCTTGTCTGATGAAAAGTTGACAAACAGTACCTTATTGTAATCAACTTCTGTTCAGTGCATGGCCGATATTTGTTTAACTTTTGTCACGTATGAATGAGGCAAATTTTTACATACCCTTGTCTGTACTAAGTAAACTCTATATACATAATAAATATTTCGTTATTATCACAATTACTATTAAATATCACACTAACATGGAAGTTGCATTATCTTCACCTCTTATTCTGCTTTCATGTAGTGTACAGAGGGAAGATGATGATGCCATGTTGCCGGTTAATGATTCCTCACTCTGCCTTGAGAGAAAACACTGACAATGAAGTACTGTTCCAGACGCATGAAACAGGCACTTTTCTAACAGGCCCGCCCCTATCAGGCATAGTATACGAGTAGTACGCACCTCTTAACACGTCTCATCATACACCCTATGCTCAATGTGGGGCCCCATTTCAGGTTATCTGTTTCATATTTCTGCAATTGTACCTTCTTTCTAGCACCATGAGCTGTACATAAAAATCTGAACCAGTAAGTAGAACTCCATTGGTCTGAACACTCCTTTTCCGACTTTGTAACTTGGGGGAGGATTTGGGTTCATACAAGATGCAAGGTTATACAACATCTCCGGTAACACCCTCAGAATGACGGCAATATAACTATAGCTCAGTGTCTAATATAAATATCTAACCAGCTGAACTTCAACCCATGATGATCTCTTGGGCACTAAAAAAAATAAATAAGCTGGCAGAAAATTGTTACAGATGTTCAAGTCTATTCAATCTTGGGTTTGGCCGATAAATTGTGTACTTGTATGGAACTATCCAACCCTGTGTCAATATTGGGTGGCTGCTCAATGAGAACGGTGCGAGACATTGCCGTCTGGGGTGAAGTGGTGGTGATGTACTCACGACTTGACCCCTCTCCCCCTGGCTCGCTGAACTGCTGACCTGGCTCACCCTTGTTGTCCACTGGGGTCAGGTCATAGATGTGCTGTGTCTGGCTGATCTTGTCCTGCTGCTGTTGCTGAGTTAGGTCAAAGCCGTGCTGAGTCTTGGTGTCCTCGCTGAAGTCGTATCCCCCGTGTTGCTGCTGACTTGCTGCTGTTGTCACCTTGGAGGCTGAAGGTGATGGTGAGGAGAAAATATCACCAGTGATGACCTGACAAACGGATATAAACATTCATTATTGACATTACAGGCTGAAGGTGATGGTGAGGTAAAGATATCCCCAGTGATGACCTGACAAAAATATAAACAGATATAAACATTTACTACTACACTGACATTACAGGCCACAGACAGTACAGTATCTTTTCACCCTCAAGTACAGTACAGATCTTTTTTTCATACAAACCACCAAAATATAAAAATGACTTTGTTACTCATTTGATATTCAGAAAACAATAGAGGGAGAAATTATGATGACTATTAGTATGATGATGATGGTGACAATTATGACAAAAATAATGTTAACTGTAAGGTTCATGATGGTAAGTTGGTAACAATGATAACTAATGATAATGACAAAGCATATCATTATTATCCCGAGGTTGAGGTAAAAAATAATAAAAATAATAACGATAATATAAATCAAGCCGAGTCTGACCTGTACAGCCCCGGGTATCTGGTCAGGTGCATCTGGTGAGTCAGCGGCCACAGTGCTTCCTGAGAGTCGCACCGGGTTGGAGAAGACCGTGGATATCCCGTCGATAGTGATGACATATGAACTGTACCCGCCAACACTGCCCTCGCTGCTTTGTGGTGCCGAGGCGCTGGTCATCTGCAAATATATGTACAGAAATAATACTCAACAATTTTTACCCTGTAAACTACAACACAACATGGAAATACCTTTCTCCATTCACCTGCAAAATAAGCAGATACAATAGAACTTTTACCCTGAAAACTACAACATATAATTGAGGCACCATTCTCCTTTCACTTGCAAAACTACAGTATGCACAAAAATATTGCAACTTTTTACTCTGATAACTACAACACAACATTCAACTGCAAAAATATGTACAGAAAGCATACAACTTCTAACATGAAAACAAAACCACTATATATATATTTTTTATTTAGTGTTAAATATAAAATCCGTTAATAATTTACAGGTAAAAAGATAATAACATTTCTCATACCCAAAGTAAAATACAGTGCAGAAGCCATTAAGTGTCCTTCAGGAACCAAAGAACAATACTACAGTAATACTCACGGCACTCTGAGAGATGAGGGTGCCGGGTGGTAGTGCGTCGGTGGATAACCTATGGAAGGCGGCGGCCACTTCTGCTGACCCTCCTCCAGCTCCTCCCCCTGTCCCTCCTCCAGACTGATCCACACCAATCAGTCCTTCATCCTGTATAGTCATAATATTATACATGCAGTAGGCACTAGATATAAGATATACTGTATATTTAGCACCATCCTTTTAACATAGGCTCAGTAAATCACTTTATCTGTATGGTAATGAACAACAGAAGCCTGGGAAAACATTTGGTGGTCTTCAATGAGGGACTGAGTGTAAAATGAAATGGTGAGTACAAGTAGTCTTTCAGTGTATTTCAAAGGTCTACAGTACACAGCCACCATACTCCAGGGCCATCTGATTGTTAAGCGGCTTCATGCCTTTACTTCAGTCCTTACCTTCCTTAAAATAATCAAAAATATAATGCTACTCTTTCCATGTCGTCACTGAAGGAAATAAACACAATATTAAACTGTATTTAAAGTTGAGAATGTATCATGCAGCACATTCATTTGTGTGTATAGCAAGCTGCTTCAAAACTCAATCAAAAGATAACTTGGCCCTGCTTGTACAGTATTAGATCTCGCATCTAACGTGTTTTAATCAAACTAATTCGTATCTAACGACGTTTTGGACATCTACCTATATTCTCATCTAACGAGTATAGTTTCAAATCTAACGAAAAAATCCTGAGTGAAGAGCGAAAAATCCCGAACATACAGCTCCCTCCCTCCCGTAATTAGTGTTGCCAGGTCTGTTTGATGAAATTTCCCTCAATTCAACATCAGAAATTCCCTTTTTATCTCAATTATTCCCTGTTTACTCTTGAATATTGATGGTCTTTTTGGTATTACATCTGGTAGAAATTTCCCTGTTTACTTTTGAATGAACTGTATATTATTACCCTGTGTGGACTCCAAAATTTCCTAAATTTCCCTGCACCTGGCAACACTAGCCCCGAGCGTTGCCATCTGCTCCGCATTGTTTACATCTTCGTCTGCTGGTAATATGGAGTAAAAATGAGCGGAAAGTCGAGTGTGACGTCCGTAGTGATTCAATTTAGTTTTTATCTATCAATCTATTTAGTATTGTTTTTCTTTCCCGTACTTATTTTCGTCTCCCATGGACCCATACTTTAAAATTTCATTATCCAATATCTATTCCAACAAGAGAATGCAGCGGCCAGTGTAGCCTGGCGCCTGCTGCCTCAGTGACTAAAGTCCTCGTGCCGTTGGAAAGGCAATAAATACTCCTCACTCCTCGCCCACCAACTGACTGTATAATTTCCCCCATATGGTATGGTTATGTATTCGCATCTAAGGAATTCATATCTAACGCACCTTTTATGGCACCTATTATTCGTTAGATGAAAGATCTTACTGTATGTACCTGTACTGTACCCACCTGCACAACAACACTGAACACATCAGACTCCATCTTGCCGGATATCGCTTGAGCCATCTTGTGTTTCTCGTGCTGCCTCATGTGGGACCTGACAGGGGGAGGGGCAGCTCAGTTACACACATGTATTCTATTTATATGTGTATATGTTTTATTTATTTATTCTATGTATGTCTTGGCACTGGACAAAGGTCCGATGTCCATCACTGAGACACAGTGTAGAAACCAATAACAGACGTCATAATATTAGTGTACTACCCACTGTAATAACAATAATATGACTACCATAATTCAGTATTAGTGTAAGATAACAAGTCTGTACAGTACTATTGTGTATATGAATCCAACAAACACTTTCATATTACCATATTAATGAAGCATAGTAGGTCCCCAATATACAACAAATGAATTTAGCACAATCCTTTTAACACGGACCCAGTAACTCTCTTAATCTGTAAACTAATTAATAACAGAAGTGTGGGAAAACATTTGGTGGTCTTCATTGAGGGACCAAGTGTAAAATGAAGTGGTGGATACAAGTACAGTATTTATTCATTGTATATCAAGGGGCTACTGTATAAACTGACAGAGACCAACCTGTACGAATCTTCTCTGACGAATCCACTCCCACAGTCACCGCACTTAAAGTTACGGTAGCAGGAAGGACGCCCAGCACGCCTGCCCCCCACTCCCCCGGCCATGGCCATCGTCCCGCCTCGGCCCCGTACAGGACAGGTCCCACGCCTCCGCCCTGACACCTCACACCCGTGTTTGTTCCGCATGTGGTACCTCAGGTTACCTTCGGAGGGGAGACATCATTATTACACATTTCTCTTTCTTTTACAATTTTAACCTCAAAGCGTCAACAAGGAAAACTGTCTGAGAGGAGTACACATTTTTTTTTTTAAATGCATAAGTTGTCAGCCATTATTATTATTAAAGACTACTTTCAGTGGCTTAAGGGAATATTGTAAATTGGAGGGCTACTGATTCCTGATACCAAGTAACAGAATCCCCATTAGAAACATTAAGGTCGTCTATTTCTTGGCATAATTTGAACAAATTAGTCAATCTCCAATTCATCAAGAGAATCTCCCCTTAAAATAAACTATGGATAGAGAGTGAGGTTAGCAGGGACTGACAGACTCACCAGTGGTCTTGCAGGTGAAGGCACAGTAGCGACATTGGTACGGCTTCTCTTGAGAGTGTATGAGCATGTGTTGTCTAAGGCCTGTGTTGCTGGTACTCACGTGGTCACATAACTCACACTGTAGTAACACATCTGTAACACAAAAGAAACACATCTGTAACACAAAACTCATACTTAAGTAACATGAAACAAACTCATACTGTAGTAATAAATCTGTAACACAAAACAAACTCACACTGGAGTAGTACATCTGAACACAAAACTCACCCTATTAACACAATTATAACATAAAACTAACACTGTAGTAATACATCTGTAACACAAAACTCACACTGCAATAACACATGTTACAAAACTCATACTGTAAGATATCTGTAACAAAAAACTCACACTGTAGTAACACATCTGTAACACAAAACACACACTTGAATATGTGTGTGTGTGTGTGTGACAACAAGGACTTACTAGCATGTGATTTTTCATGATCCTTGAGTTGTTTCCGGCTGTTGCCCAAAAATTCACACTTGGTGCAGCTGAACTTTGCCCCTTTGAAGTGATTCAGCTTCATGTGGACTGCCAAATTAGCTGAAATGTAAAGATATGAAGGTTAAGAGGAGATTTTCTTGTTGGTGAACTGGAAAGTCTATAATTTCTCCAAATGATGCCAAGAAACAGATGCTCTCAATGGTACTTATATGGGATCTATTTCTGGTATAGTATAAGTAGGAGGAATCAATAGCCTTGCAATTTACCAAAATGAGAATCTCTCCTTAACAATTGAAAAATAATACTGTATAAAACCAAGTAACAAGAGATAATAACATGTTTGAACAACAATCACCACCACAGGACAGTGAAGCTTCATAGAAATACAGCATAAAACCAAACAATACACGACAACAACATATTAGAATAGAAACAACAACTGGACAATGAAAGGCAGCAGACTCACACTTAATAGCACAGGCGTAGTCACAGACAGTACATTTGTAAGGCTTCACCCCGGTGTGCAGTCGCTCGTGTCGCCTAAGGTCCGAGCTGGTCTTAAACGCTGCAGAACAGTTGGGCTCTACCATACACTGGAAGGGAGTGTCTCCTGTTGCACCAAGAGACCATAAGTTTCTTACAGTAGGCCCTCGATATAGCACATGTATCCTTTTAACATAGGCTCAATAAATCACTTACAATAAACCTTCAATATACTAAAATATGAATAAATTTTGCACTATCCTTTTAACACAAGACTCAGTAAAGCCCTTACAGGCCCTTGATATAAGGTGAATAAATTTAGCACATACAGGTATATCCTTTTAAAACAAGCTCAGTACATGTACAGTATATCACTTAATCTGTATGGTAATGAATAACAGAAGCCTGGGAAAACATTTGGTGGCCTTCAATAAGTGACAGAGTGAAATATGAAGAGGTGGAAACTACTGTAGTACCGGTATTCATTCATTGTATGTCAAGAGTATGTAGTATTAGGTTTTCATTAGTCTTACTTCTTGGTCACAGAAGGAATCTAGAACTGAGGTAACTCTGCTTGGAACCAGAGATCTGAACACACCCAGGCACTTCTCTATCTCACATTGAAGATAGAATCACTTGCACTAACAAAAAAACCAGCATTGTATTATTTTTTTCACTTTGAAAACACTAGCAATAAAGGCTTTGGGTAGAAAAGGAATGTTGGAACTATTGTATGAATTTTTTACATTCTGGAAAAATTAGAAATAAAGGGAGGAACAGTTGATTGAAAGAAACTGATCACAGTGGATGTCCAAAGAGCTTATGACATGGAAAATTAAGCGATGCTTACCCGTGTGAGTCCTGAGGTGAACAGTGAGCTGTGATCCATCCCGAGCGCTGTATGGACACAACTGACACCTGAAGTACACAAAATCACTTATTTAATATGTTCAACGGGGTAGAATATCCATACAATCAAGATGGGTGACAAGCAACAGGAAGTGAAAAATATAATAGATAGGTATAAACAGTACTGTATTTTTCAGAATATATAATGATCATGTTACTATTGTTGCTAATAATAATTTACTCTATCCATACACTGATGCCAGGGATACATTTCTTCTATGTCTGATAGCGCATAAAATGTCCAACACATACAAGAGGGCCGAGCCTTACCTGTACGGTCGTTCATTGGTGTGAGTCCTCTTGTGTTTTCTGAGGCTGCCGGAGTCTATGGCACGGTATTGACAGCCAGCCACGTCACACCAGTATGGCCGCACGTTGGAGTGGATCCGGGCATGTACCTTCAGTTTGTCCCCACGAGAGAAGCTGGTCCCGCACTCCTCACACTGGAACGGCTTCTCACCTGAACATATCATAAGAGGTACACTTGAGTCCACAATTGACCGAGAGTGATATAATTCCCTACTAATGTTAATACCCTATTATGTGCCATTCAATACTATCTGGTATTAGCTAATAAAAAATGTGAAACTTATTACCCGCTGTTCATGAGTTGCAATTGTTTATGAAGTGTTTTCAAGAATTGATGTGAGAAAAGAAAATTAATAGCAAACATAATCCATCATCACTACCAGTTCAAATGTTGTGCAATGTACTGTACTCATAATCCTTTTATAATATTCTACAATACTGCACTCATATGCATCAGAAATTTACAACACCAGCTGTAGGTTATATGGCAAATGAGTCGGCTTCCATACCGGTGTGTTTTCTGATGTGTCGGTTGAGGTCTTTGTTGTGGTATGTAGTGAAGTTACAGTCCTTCACCGGGCAAGACTTCTCTTTGTGAATACCGTCATGCACAACCAATTTCTACACACACAAAATAAAGAAAATCAATTCATATTCTCAATGGATAAATCATAAATAGTCCTTTCAAAAATATATTAATTATTCAAACAAGTTTAGGTCAAATAAGACTTGACTTTTTTTTCCATAAGGTGATAATGGAGTATTCATATTCTTTAAATTAACATCATTTGTTAATCCATTTTTCATTACACAAAACTTACAATACAGTATTCCCTATTATATAATCATATTTTAATCTCTCCATAATAGAAAATCTAACACTATTAATCATACTACATCACATTAATAAAACACAGAGCATCTACATACATGGAGGATGTTAGGTTTGGTGTCAACATTCATGGAGTTGGGGTCATGTGTGATGGTGGTGTTGGTGGAGGTGGCTTTTGTGGGACGACGGCTGGACCCTGATCCTCTCCCTGTCCCACCACTGAATGAGTCCACCTGCAGGAGTACAGTACATAACACTACTGTAGCCCTTAACATAATACTAATATAATATGACATTTTTCATAGTACTTTTAATTATAATATATTAATAATACTCTTTTGTTAAATTAATTTAAATATAATGCAATACTTAATACTGTACCTCAATATAATGCTTTTCATATAGGACAAGACATTTTGATCATTTAGGCTATAACAAATCTATTTAGTACCGGTACTTGACATTTCATACATGATAATTTGATTGCTTACTTCATATAAAAATTAATCTAATCCTTTTCACAATCACCATGGTAAGCAATACATTTGGAGGTCTTATAAGAGTAATTGAGTGAAGAATGAAATGGTAGAGAGCAGTATGTATAAGTTTCTGTTATAACAAGAGTCTACCTGACAAAAGGTTGGATGGAACATTAGGTTGCTCAGAAGATACAAGAAAATTAAGCATTGTGATAAAGTAACAGCTTAAATACAAGAGTCATTTATCATTAATTTTCAATACAGTACAGGGAAATTGTAGGACTGGCACAATACAATATTCAGTTATCCTTTCCATGCAGGGAGATTATAAGACTGGTACAATATTATAGTTAGTGATCATTAATTTTCAGTACAGGGAAATTAAAGAATTGGTATTGTTTAAGTGGGTATATAGCACATTGTTTTGGGTGGTAAATCTGGAGCAAATTATTCCTCCAAACTATTCTAGGCAACAGGATACCATTATTGCTCTTTATCTGGGTCTGTTTCCTGGCATACTTTGGAGGAATCAAGGCTCTCCAATCTTTCAAAAGTACCGTATACCATTCCCCTTAATTCACAAACACAAGAGAGTTATATACAGTACTAACCTGTTGCTGATGGTGGTGTAGAGGAAGGTGTATGTGGTGTACCTGTGACTGTGGCTGTGTGGTGGTAGTAGTAGTAGTAGTACATGCCAGGTCACCACCATCACTTCCACCATCCATCACCACACTTGACATAAGATGTTCACTCACATCTGTATTACCAAAACAAATTTCCTTAATAAACCAATCACATCCACACATAATAAAGAAAAGGTAAAATCATATGCCAAAATGGAACGAGAGAAAGTATTATAGGATTAAAAAGAAGTGAAGTGATAACAAGGAAAGGTCAGATATACTGAGAACAGAGAGTAATGGACATACTAGTGTTGTGAGATGGAGCTGCCTGACTAGCCAACTGTGTAGCAAGGAAAGTGGCCACATCCTCCTCCTCTGTATGCATGGTGCTAGATTCTTCCTGTCCTCTGCTATCACCCTCCATGCCTCCCCCTCCACCGGGCCCGGGTCCTGTCTCCGAGGATACTGAGGAAGAGCCACCACTCACTCCTCCGCCACTGTTGTCGTCTAGTGGTGGTGGTGGTTGTTGTTGTTGTTGTTGTTGTTGTTGATGCTGTTGTTGTTGTTGTGGTGGGTCATCAATAATGCCCCTCCCATCCTCACCTCTTCCAGCCTCCTCCTCCCCTCCTGTTCTTGGGGTGGGTTGAGCACTATGCCAGGTGTCTGTTGTCTGAATAAAGGAAATCAAAAGTAAACAAGAAATTCCCAGATTAATTTTTCCAAGTTTTACAATGTATTCAAAAAACATAATATACTTTACAGCTCTCCAATGTCAAAAATATTTACAATAAGAATAAGTAATTATGAGAATATATTCAAGTCTCCAAATTTCCATATCCTCCCCAGAACAGTATGGTATGTTAGTGGTAACCTGCTGGTGATGTGGTGTGTGATGTGGCTGGGAGTGTGGTGAAAGATGGTGATGGTGATGTGAGGTGATGTGGTGTGACTGGGGTGAGGCCAAGTGTGGTGTGGCATTGGTGGGGGCCCCAGAGAGAGACTGTGCCAGCATGGGTGTTGGGGCCGGAGACGAAGGCTGTGAGGCTGGAGGGGGAGCCACGCTGGGTTCAAGGACGATGCGATACACTTGGGGTGGTCCCGTGGCTGGCTGTAACACCACATGAGGCATTCCTACTGGTACACCCATCTGTTACACACACACAAAGCTGTTAGCAGTGATTTGTATCTACTGTACATTACTGTATATATCAATTTTATTATTATAATCACTACTGTTATTATTAAAGTGCTAAAGTTTCTGTCATTCTTAAATTCATTTTGATCATTAAAATTACTGCTATTATTACTTCATCATTACAGTATTTACGGTATATAAATACAGTATTATCATTATGATTTGAACTACAGTATAACACTTTCTCTCATAAAGATAACCCTAGACTCACCACAGATCCTGGTGGAGGATGTGGCTGAGCGACAGTAGACGTGTGAGTGAGTTGTGTTGGTGTGACTGTCTGACCGCCCGACACATTTGTAGCATGACATGACAGACGTTTGTGTGTGATGAACTCTTTGATCTCGGTGAACTGTGCACCACACGCACCACAGATGTGAATGTCTCCCCCGCCCCCGCCCCCTGCATGCTGCTGCTGCTGTTGTTGTTGTTGCTGTTGTCCCGGCCCCAAGGCTGTGACTGGGGTGGGGCCTGATGACAGGATTGGAGGCTGGCCATTCTGAATGATGGCTGAAAAATTGAGGGATAATATTTTATAAATGAAATGCTGTGTGGGTAATTTTTTATATATGAAATGCTGTGTGGGTAATTTTTATAGCAATTACTGTACATTTGGACTTAAGTCTTGTACAGGCAACGGCAAATGTCCTGCCATATTATCTGCCAAGTCATAAATTAAGTATGAAAATATTTGCTTCACAGGCTCATAAACTAAAAAAATAAGAGAGGTTTATTAATTTTCCATGTGGATAGTGTAATTCTGTATTGGTGAATGAGTTTTTCTGATGATTAGCCCTTATATTATCCTTCAACAAGCACTGAGAGAGGCGACAGGATATTTGCCGCCAACTGTACATATCACTCCAGATCTAACCTGGCTATTTAAATTATTCTGAATGCTAGGAAGGTTTCTGTTTCTTTACAAGTTAATAATATGACATTTCATAAATTATAATGTTGTTCCAGTAGTCAATGAACCGCAGGACTGGACCACTAAAATTCCTATAAAAAACCACAGATACAGTATATTATAATGTATAATATGTACACATTAATACAACCATCCAAACAAATGTCAGTAATTCCATACAGTACAGGAGTTCCATCATTCTCATTTTTATTTCCTTTACTCATAATATCTTACTCCTTGATAACATTTTATTTAAGCGCGAGATATAGGCCTACTGAGAGATTTACCAGGTAGGATACTGAGTGAGGCCTTCTCATCATTATTATGGGGAAGACACTCAGAAATCATGAATATTGGGGTAAGGAAGTGATAAATGGTATCAATTTAAGGGGGTAATACATCGCTGGTTATTTTATGTATGTATGTATAATAAAAATTACACACACACACACATTACAGTTGTGATATACTATACTGTACTGTAACGTAGTGTGTAATGGTAGGCTACTCTAGTGTATACAATAGGTAACCAATATACAATACTAATAGCAAGGGTGAAATGAATTCTATAATAAATTTAGTGTATGTAGTGTGTAAGTAAAATCAACAGTCACACACATAAAAGTACAGTTAACAAGTGTGAAATAAGGCTAGTTAATACCTGTAGTTGTTTTTTTAGTGTGTGTGTGTGTGTACAATCAGCTAACTGTGTGTGTGTTAGGTAGTGAATGGAACCTATATTTTGTTTATCAGGGCCTAACACTACACCATCAATAATAAACACACATATACCCTTTTATTCCTTTAATGTGTGTATGTGTGTGTATAATCAGCTGACTGTGTGTGTTGGTCATCGTAGGTAACTTATTAGTGAATGGGAGTTGGGACCTATACCGAGCATTTTGTCTATCAGGGCATAAGTGACATAACACACATATAATTATATACCCTTTTATCCCTTTTGTGTTTATGTATGTATATGTGTGTGTGTGTACAATCAGCTGACTCTGTGTGTGTGTGTGTGTGTATTAGGTAGTAAATGGGACCTATACCGAGCATTTTGTCTATCACTACTATTATCAGGACCTAACCTATCTTGTTTCACCCTACACCATCAATAATTAACACATATATATCCTTTATCCCTTTATTTATACACCTGAGGGGCTCTATTATATATTCCTAGAGTATTTTCCGAGGTCGTGTAGGGTTATTTCACTGGTTATGTCTTAAAACTAGTGTGTGTGTGAGGTCCATTATGCTCGCTCCTAGGAAGACATTTATAACCAACACATATATACACTTTTATCCCTTTATTTATTTAGTTACACCTTTATTTATTTATTCTATCCCCCTATACATACACCTATATGATTTCCCGAGGTGATGTAGGGTTATTTCACTGGTTATGTCTTAAAATAAGTGTATGAGAAGTCCATTATGCTCACTCCTAAGAAGACATGGGAAAATGGCTATAGAGGTCGGCCCTTACCAGAGCATAACAACATTTATTCCTTATTATTTAACCCTTTTTCTCCATTTTGGCAACTTTAATTACTCACCATAGCTTTGTGGGTGGTTTGAGGACACTGGTACATTGACGTTCATGCTCCTGGTACTTGTGTAATGCGTCAATTCACATTATTAAAAGGTAATTCCCGTGGCCGTGTGGTTTGTGGGGGTCAAGTTGTCAATACACACCACCACCACCACAATAATCAGGAAATATGTGAATAGTCTAAAATACCCTTATTATAGTTCACCATTATATTGTTATCATTGCTTACATGCACTTAAATGTACGTATATCGATCTGTCTCCACATTTAAGAGTATAATACACAAAATAATTAAGTTGCAAGTGGAGAAATGACTGTCATTTTTCATCCGAGGAACAAAAATGTATTTATATTAAAAGTATTCATATCACAATATAAATTTAGTATCATATCTTCAAACGTTAATGAATACATTTTTTTAATAATATATCCTCCAATATACAGTTTCACATCATGTAATATAAATTTCTACATTTCCTGGATTTTCATTGGGGAGTAGGGACAAGATTTTCAGCGGGTAACTTGAATATCATATGAAATGGAATATGGCAGCAGCAGAACCGCACCATATTATAACAAAAAGGAAAAAGAAGCTCTCCCCATTCTGTATAAGCGGCCCTCATCATGTGATTAATATTTATTGGCTATATATTAAATTTATCGTCAATACTTCAACAGCAGTTTCTTTAAGTCTTTGGGCCATATTAAAGATCGTTTACGGTGCATACGATGGTGTGGTACCAGTACGATGGCTCTATAGACAAAGAACAGCAGAGCCGTAGTACAGTACCGCAGCATCGTATACACCACGGATGTTCTTGAATACGGCCCACTATACTGCTGTATAGCTACTAGTATACTACTGTATACTACTAGCTACACCCCTACAATAGTTATCAATATATCTTGCAAGCAGGATCTCCAAGATAGCATTTATTAATTTTATATTTTGTTCGTTTATAAAGACTTATATCGATATGTTTCCATGGATGTTATCCAAAATCTGTGTTACCCATCATATTAACCCTTACAGTGCTGCAGTCATCATAAATTATGATGATTGCTACAGGGCACTCCCCAGTGCCTCCGACATCATAATATGATGATTGACGTAGGGCAAGACAAAGTGGCATCACGAGGGCTGCTTATACACAAAAACGTGGAGCACAAGTGAGGCGCCTGAAAGGGTTAAACAGATTGAAAATTTCTCGGTGAAGGAAAATGCTCATTCAACGTTCCATTATTTCCTAGTTTAGTATTTGCATCTATCCCATGCTGCTTTGAAGGCCCAATCCAGTTTTTTTTCTGTATTGCCACTGGCAGTTTTTTTAAAGTATTTTATTTCCCCATTATTCATGTAACTATTGTTGTAACACCGTGACGTTTTATAATTAGTAATAATTTCTTATACAGGTTTGATTGGCTTTTATTTTTGGACGTAGAAGATTCAGATAATGAAGAAACTCACGTATTTGTCAGGGAACAAGTATGCCCAGTCAAATTAATCCTTCAAAGTAACCTTCATGCTCTAGTTACTAGTATTTGACCTTCAATTTATAATAATCTCATTCAGACTTGCGCAAACATCTCTCCTTACCTTACTCATTAAATTTTCTGCCAAACTAGCCTATTCTATTTACTTACTTCCACCAACCTCCATTTTCAAGTTTTTATTTCCCTTTCACCAACAGCACATTCCTTATACACCTTCCTCCTTTGCTAAATCTCAAGACTTAATTTATCCTCCCACTCTTTACTCCTTTGTAGTCAGCAGCACTGCTGCATGGTACAGGGGCTCGTTTGAAATTTAATTCCTTAAGCAAGAGTTCACTACAAGAGCCAGTGTATCTAGGATACTCCATCTCACTTAGATTATTTCAAGTGAAATAATCAGCGGTGCTATATTTCTGAATAAAAGTTGGCCCCTGTAGCCTACCAAGCAACAGTGCTAGCAGAAGTGTACAATGTACCCAACCACTGAAACTGCAGTCCTTGTCACAATAAATCTCTTATAGGAATATCAAGTCATAATCAAGTAATCCAATATCAATTAGTAATTTATTGTAAGTCCTGTTTAGCACCAGAATCCAAAATACGTGCCAAATCAGTTTCTTTCCAAGCAATTAAAATGTGCAGGCAATTAAAAAGAAGTGACATATTTACTACCTACATGAAGGTTTAAGAAAAGTAGTAGTAAATAAACTGTTTAATAGAAAGAAAGGTAAAAATAATTAAAGATAAATTATCCTATCAGCTATTTACCGTATAGCACTATAACGAAAAAACATAAGTCCGGAATGTGGGAGACAAAACTACATGGTAGTTAACTGAAGTAGAATGAAATGTATTCATTTTGTTCCTCTTAAATAATACTGAAAACCGGCAGATCTTTAACCCAACATTAGCAGAAAATTTAATCATATTCTCCCTCCACTTCCCCACCTTCCTCTTCAAACTCAGCCTCATCATCAGCAGTGGCCTCCTGGTACTGTTGGTATTCAGACACTAAATCATTCATGTTTGACTCTGCTTCAGTAAACTCCATTTCATCCATACCCTCACCGGTGTACCAATGAAGGAAAGCCTTGCGCCTGAACATAGCAGTAAACTGTTCACTAACACGCTTGAACAGTTCCTGAATGGCAGTCGAATTACCAATGAATGTAGATGCCATCTTCAAGCCACGAGGAGGAATGTCACAAACAGCAGTCTTTACATTGTTTGGAATCCATTCAACAAAGAATGAAGAGTTCTTGTTCTGGATACTGTACATCTGATCATCAACTTCTCTCATAGACATACGACCTCGGAAGATGGCAGCCACAGTAAGGTAGCGGCCATGACGAGGATCACAAGCAGCCATCATGTTCTTAGCATCAAACATTTGCTGTGTCAACTCTGGTACAGTGAGGGCACGGTATTGCTGTGAACCCCTGGCAGTCAGAGGTGCAAACCCAGGCATGAAAAAGTGAAGACGAGGGAAGGGCACCATGTTAACTGCCAGCTTCCTCAAGTCAGCATTGAGCTGACCTGGGAATCTCAAACAGGTTGTTACCCCAGACATGGTGAGAGATACGAGATGGTTAAGGTCACCATAGGTTGGGTTCTGAAGCTTGAGAGTTCTAAAGCAAATGTCATATAGTGCCTCGTTGTCAATGCAGTAGGTTTCATCTGTGTTTTCAACCAATTGGTGAATGGAGAGGGTAGCATTGTATGGCTCCACAACAGTGTCAGAAACCTGCAAAGATAGGGAGACAAATGTCAAATACCTCATCAGAAAGCAAAATAGTATTATGGAGTCTTCGTTACTATCAAAGGTTTTAACTAAAAACATCATGTTTTGCAACTGTGTGTATAACAAGATTACACTATTTTAAATTTAAAATTAAATTAATTAAAACCGTCGTCAATAATACATCTTCCTAAGAAAACATTTAAATACTTCTTAGTACCAGTGATAGCAGTGGTTCCATAACTTCTTCCCCAACAGTACATCTGAACTAAAAATAATAAACTTTGGCATATAAAAGTAAATAAAACAAATAATAAAGAGACAGACAATCACCTTAGGAGAGGGCACAACTGAGAAAGTAACCATTATCCTGTCAGGGAACTCTTCACGGATCTTGGAAACAAGGAGGGTACCCATGCCTGAGCCAGTGCCACCTCCAAGGGAGTGAGTGAGCTGGAATCCCTGCAGACAGTCACACTTCTCTGCTTCCTTCCTGATGACATCTAGCACTGAGTCAACGAGCTCAGCCCCCTCTGTGTAATGACCCTTGGCCCAGTTGTTACCCGCACCACTCTGACCTGTAATGTTGTTATAGTATTAGTCATGTACAACTGGTAAAGCTTATGAAAATGTCACAATCAATGCAACAGAAAAGTGTGTGAATTATTATTCACCATAAAATGGTGACAAAGGAAGTATGAACAAAAATATAAAGGAGAGACAACTAGGATAGAAAGGACTTATTCTAGAAAGGAGAGACAGCAAGCACAAATATAAAAGAAAGGATTGGACAGTTAAAAACTGACTGGGAGTGGCTTGGGTATGAAGGGGTGCCAAACCCCATAAAGTACAGTACAACTCACATCACCATATCTACCCTAATAGTATACACCCAATGCATCTTTTTATAGTTAATTAGCTGACAAGTTAACTTCTGATTATAAATGGTAACTAAGATCGACAAGCTCACCACCAAAAGAAGCTAAGAATATACTGTATATTTGCAACCAATATTTACTCTAAACAACAGAAAAAGATATATATGAATGGCATCTTAGCTTACCAAAGACGAAGCTGTCGGGCTTGAAGAGCTGTCCGTGGGGTCCAGCCCTGACGCTGTCCATGGTGCCAGGCTCCAGATCCACCAACACGGCTCGGGGAACATACTTGCCCTGGTTCCCTTCATTGTAGTAGACGTTGACGCGTTCCAATTGAAGGTCCATCAGTTCCTTTTCCACCCCAGCTGTGTACTCCCCCGTTGGCTGAATGCCATGCTCGTCACTGATGATCTCCCAGAACTGGCAATAAGGGATAAAATTAGTCCCATACATTTGTACTGTAATGATCATGGAAATGGGATCCATGTAGACATCAGGTCTAGGTACATCATTAAATGTCAAATACATCTCAAACATTAAAGGCACAGTATATACCACTGGTAAACATTCAGTAAAAAAACAATGTTATGCTCGCCAATAATTTCTGAAACTGGTCACATCAATAAAATTGAGAAGTATCTGGAGATGGCTACCGGACTACAGAATTTTAAAATGTTTTACAAAAAATATAGAATATTGTTTTTCAAACACCCAACTTTAAAGTGGTCCATATTTTCTGCTTAATGATGAGCAGCCATGGCAACTTCTGGTGCTTGCTGTACTGCAAAGGATTAAAATGTCTGCCTGACAAATCCTACCTGATAAAACTACAGCAATTACCCATCCTTGTTAACTAAATGGCAAAGTTAAACTTTAGAGAAGCAGTTTTACCAATCTTGTGAGAATCCAGAAGTAGATTTGGTTCTTACTGCAATCCCTTGCATAAAGCCCTCTGGAATAATTTTATATCTTGCTATTTTGGATCATTCAGATAAACCTAATGTAACACTTGTTCATTATTTGTTAGTTACAGTGACTAAAATACCATACACAAGACAGGTACCAGAACTTAAATTGGTGGTGGGAGGAAGACAGCTTCAGTACACACCCTAAGTGAACCATATACAGCACGTAAGGAATGCACTAACGTCACCAGAAATCCATGACTGGGAACCAATAGTATGCAGTGGCAGGTAAGGCGAGGCAGGAAAATATTTGGGAAGAGAATATACTGGACAGGTACTTAGATGAGAAAGGGTTAGAAGGAAAAGAAAAGAAGAGAACTTTTATATAAGTGTAGAGATTGAAAAAGATACAATAAAGGTTGGAAGGAATAGAGGGCCAAAAAAGAAGTAGGGTGGAGAGGATAGCAAGCGAAAAAATGTAAAAAAAAAAACTGGTGGTACTTAACATGACTATATAATAAATCAAAGCCAAGAAGTGAAGGGAAAAGAAGCAAGAGATAAAATGACATTATATAATAAGCCCACCACTAAGGAAGGGGAAAAAGGGGATAGTAATATGACATTTTATAAGCCCACACTACGAATGGTGAAAAAAAAGCAAGAGAATTCAATATCGGGGGGAGTAAAGGGAGGGGAAGGAGTGGGGTGAGTCATGACTGGCTGGCTGGCTGCTGCAGACATATGACTCATTGACCTGCACCACCAGACATGTTGCCTAGAGACATGAATCCATAACAAAGTCTCCCCCACCTTCCCTCCCGTCGCCACCCCAAATATGTCGTGACATGCCACTGTCTACTTGCCTACCATCCTGCCTGACTGCATTACTGGCTAACATATATATGTGTTTGTTTATGTAACTGTGTTGACCTTCCCTGCATAATTATGTAACCCTGTTTCTTTGCATTGGGTGAAGAAATATATTTTTAGTACTTAACCATGATCGAATTGACTATGTAACCAGATTGGGTATAGTAATTTATTGTTCATTTTCCACCCTTGGCTCGAGAACCCAACCTTCATTAGAAAATAGGGAAATGGGGTACTGACAAAAAAAGTCTTACAGATTCATGGACTTGTTCCAAGGGATAAGTATAAAATCAGCAATGCCAACAACAGGACCAACAGGCCTTCTGCAGTTTCCTTAATTATTAAGTTCTATATCACCTTCCCAAACCTGACAAGCGTAGTGATTTTTGCTCAAATTGATCTTGGTAGATGATATAGAAGCAATTGGTGCCTAATTAGTCTACAGCATTTTTTTCTTTATGCATGGAAGTTTTCCATAGGCTGCCACATTAAATGTTTTAGAAATATAAGGTACAGTAATAGTTAAGACGAGCCACAGAAGTCTAAATTTTCTTCATATTCTCATTGGTGGTGGTTTTTGTTTTATAGTGTAATTTCCCAGTGAAACTCTGCATTCTGACCAGGTTTGATTTCCCCCCTGCAAAGTCAGAGCAACTCTATAACATAAATATTACCATAACTATTTAATTATTTACTTGTTCTTTCCTCTCAATCCAGCTTCTTGAGGAATGTGAAGATCATACAGTCAAAATACACTGTTGCACTTATATTTCAACACATAAAAACTGGGAATGGTGGATTATCCAAAAAATAGATGGAAATAGTTTTCGATTACTGTGGATCTTAACCTTTACCCAAATTTATAATGCATGCAACATACAGTACCGGTATATTGTATATCCTGATATATTATACAGTTACAATTATGAACAATAACTTACGAATTTCCATTGCAGACAAATGCAAAATCAGTGTCTTTGAATGGATCATAATAGTAATTCTACAAAAGTACATAACAGGTTGTAATTAGGTGCCACAACAACGAGGTCATATAGGGCCCGTGGAAGGCCACATGCGAGACAGTAAGACCAGAAAATACCATGAAATTTACAGCAAACATGTATACTGGGGAAGTATTCGTAGCCCCCTAACTAATTAACTTACCACAGGGAATGAAACAAACAAAATCAGAAACCCTAAGATACGATCAGTTTAGATAACCATGGCAACCGTAAAACAAGGGCCCGTATGCAAGAACCTGTGTGCCTCTGTGGTGCATACGATGGTCCTGTTTGTCCATGGACTCGTCGTATCAGTACCACGCCATCGTATATGTACTTGAATACGACCCAAGGCTGCATAATGTCACAGCAATCAACTTTAAGAATTTGAACAACAGTACTGATTTCTACTTCAATAAATAAACTCAAACCATTATCTTAAATTTCCTTTCGTATGGCTTTCTGACTCCCTATAAATGGATTCAGAGAGCATTAGCAAGGAAATAATAAGAACCTGAGCTGAGACATGGGTACTGTAACGAGAATATTGATAAAACATGCAGCCAGTCATGCACCAGAGATAGAGATAGAGAGAGAGATGGCGAAGAGAAAGTGGTGTAACATGGCGACGAAAACTAAAATCCAAATAATGTTATATCACAACCCCACAAGAATCTCACATAACCATAATACACCCCACAACCCCAGCCATCATATTTCCATAACCCCGTGAATGTATAAGAAAGACAAAGGCAGGATTTGGGCGGGGTTACAAGAAGCGCGCGCAGTCGGGTGTGACCGCCACCATCACCACCACCACCGGCCTCCATATTTAACCCACCAAAAAACACATAAATACCCCATAATTCACACATATAACCAGGTACATAGATTAAGTAAGTCCTTATTTACCTTGGTACCGATCTGGTTTCCACACTGTCCCGTCTGGAGATGCACAATTTCCCTCATGGTTGGTGTTGGTGTGTAGGTTACGTCTACTTGGTGTGGTTCCCGTTGAGTGTCTGAGGTAACCCAGTACGGTGTTGCCACTTCTATCAACTCACAGAACACGCCAAACTAAACACATATTATAGCCCTGTGTGTGTGTGTGTGTTGGTGGATGAGTAATTCTATTTTCTTTTGCTTTTTCTTTTCTTTTTATCTATCTACCTTGTTGGGGTATTGTGAGTAGGCTAGTCAAGCCTTTTGTGTTCAAGTTGTTTATGCTTATTTTCGTGATTTTATTTTATCCAAGAAATGGTGTTTGGTATATTTTGAAATCGTGATAATTTTTTTCTTCCGCCCAAATATTGAGGGAAATTAGCTCAAAATATAACTTAGTGAGACTGCATACTACTTCTCCCTTAATAGTTTGATATTCCTTATATATTACATTTCTATAATATAGTTATGTTACGCTTCTCAGTTCATGATAATGGAGGTTGAAAGTAACCGAGAACTGGAACTTTCCGGAAATTTTCCGCCCAGGAACTCGCAAGTAGCCCAGTTGAGCGTTGAACCGGAGATGTGGCACCTCTGTATTACTCAGCTTGAATCATCGAGCAGGAGGGACAACCGTTACCTCAAATCACATTCCCTTTATATTTATAAAATCCTTTGAAAATATTCTATTAAAGGTTATTTTGCAGGTATTGATTTTCTATTACATAATTTACTTATTGAATTACAAAATATTATGGGTTGACCTACACAATACATTTACATAATACATTCACTTTAGATACTCAGCTTACTCCAATCAAGAAACTGGCGGGAACAAAGGGTACTCACTGAATATTTTGGTTCTCTTATTATGCTATGGAACTATTATGATGTCATGTAATGGCCACTGATTATTAACTATTTTCGGACATATATATATTATATATCTTATAAATTTTGTCATGATAGTACGATTGAATGTAATGGAGCGGAAGAGTACACATTAATAATTCATGCTCCTATTCTATTACATAACCAACTCAGAGATAAAATATCGTTATAAACTAAACTTATAATTCACAAATAGCAATAAAACAAATATAAGTAGGATAGAAAATGCTTTACAATGAGTTAAAAGATAAATATTCTAGTCATAAAGCAGCCAGAAGGAATGTGTAGGCTACACGACGTAGCCTAGAGCTATATTTGTCAACTGCTGCTGTTCAGACATATCGACTTTCTACAGCATATTAAAAAGATTATCTGTGACATAAATATCCTTAAGGGGGTGTGGGAGTAGGGGACAGGCTTGGGGGGGGAGCGGGAATAGGGGGACAGGCTTGGGGTGAATAGAAAGCCTGTCCCCCTATTCCCGCACCCCCCTAACCCCCCAAACCCCGCCCCCCAAGCCTGTTCCCCTATTCCCGCACCCCCCTAACCCCCCCAAGCCAATCCCCCTACTCCTGCACCCCCCAAACCCCCCCAAGCCTGCCCCCCTATTCCCACACCCCTTTAAAACTACCTATACAAAGCTTTTGGTATTTATTAGAAACGGAAACCATAGATATGGAAATTATAGCCTCTAAGCCTTAGTCAGAAATCATCATAATCTAATTAATTCCCCCAGTGATGTTGCAGTAAGAAAATTGGAGGCTGGGGAGTCCTTCAATCATTGCCACGAAACACACACACATACATAAGTTATAGAGGAATTTAAATGTATCGTGGCATTATGTCAGGAGGAAGCAAAATAAATCACCAAAGGTCTCATATATACACGATCATTGTTCCTTAATATTCTCTTGCCACGAAACACACATACATTACATTACTTATTAAATAGAAATGAGCTATGTTTCGTGGTATATAGTCAAAATATAAATCAGAATTAAGCCCCCATGATTCACGGTCTACCACCAGCAGCAACAGCAGCAGCAGGTCTCATAAAATACATGATCACAGCCAGCCAGAGCCTAGTAGAGTTCCTTATAATTCCCCACCAGTTCCCTACAGCACGTATAGAATATAAAATCTCATGAAGGTGTCTATATACTGTAGCTGTGACCTCATTCCTTCCTTCCTTTCTTCCTTCCTTCATGTATAGCAGCTTATATTATTTATAGGAATTTTATATGTTTCAACCTATGAATTTTGTACTTTAACCATATAATATTATTTATTTAATTTTATTATGATCGACGTCATTTGTACTGCAGTAGAATAATAACTGTGCGTGTTGGTTTTGCCGCATGGTATTATAATTATTATCATCTTGCATGAATAGGAGATGTGGTGTTATACTAGCTATTATAACTGTTATTGTGACTTACACAGTAGGACCTACCGGTACGTATTATAATTAAAGGTGTAGTGTAATGATGGAGCAATTGATTCCTCCAATCTATAATTATATTCTTCTAAGGCTCTAAGCAATACCTAGGACATTTATTTTTTTGTCATTCAGCATCTTGATTTAAAACCCATCCTATTGAATCTATAATTATATTACGTATCTGTCCAGCCTATTTTTTAAACTATTATAAGTGTACGTTTTTTTGGCTATTAATTTGCTTGTAGAAGTTTAATATTCCACCTGTTCTCTACTCTATAGCTATCAACATTTTGTATCAATCATTACGTGTTCTGCTGCTGCCCTCTCTTGTCTCTCAACAGAAATAAGACCACTTGGCCATTATATTTCAAGGTAAAAGACACACACATATAAGCCTCACTATACTACATTGCTGTATAGTGACTCACAGCAGCAGCAGGAATCAGTCACACTTGGTGAATATACGGGACTTACTCTCTCAACCTGTACAGTCACACCCAATGATTCACACTGGATGGTGCAATATCAGTGTGTCATATTTACTACCTGTAGGCCTAATAGGAAGGACAGCTGGGACAGGTGAAAGAGTGAATGTGATTGACTTTAGGGTCCAAATGATGTGGCAAAGAATTAGCTTCATAGGGATTATAATGATACAGTAGAGTAGACCCTCGATATATTGTAAAATTATTAAATATTTACTTGTATCCACAAACCACTTTATCTTACACTCGGTTCCTCATTGAAGACCACCTTATGTTTCCCCAGGCTTCTGTTATTCATTACCATACAGACTATTATCAAAGATTTACTTACCCTGGTTATTATAAAGTTGGTGCTAAATTTAATCATCTAATATCGAGGGCCTACTGTACTGTACTGTATTATAGGTGTCTCAATTCTGTAACTCATAGAACACATCCCACGACCAAACCAGCACATAAATTGAAAGATTATGATTGTGTAACTCAATTAGGGGGATTATTATGTACAGTACTACTCTCTTGATAAATTAGAGTGCCCCCGATTCCTCCAAAGTATGTAGGGAAACAGCAGAACCTGCAGATTGGAATAGTTTGGAAAAATCAGACAGTTGCTACAGATTTACCAGCACTATACTAACCCCCTAACACAAACTATAAATATAACACACACTGATTAAAACTTCCGGTAGTGCATCCTGTCAGCTATGATAATACACAAAGTTCCTACAAAGTGTGTTCTTATGCCTCAGATAAACACAGTGACAAGGGACAGATTCTGAAAATCAGACAATACTGTACTGTATATTTAACACAATAGAAGTCCTTATACCCAAATCAATACTGTAATAATGTTCATGTTTTATAGGATATATTTTACATGTCTCTTAATACAGTAGGCCCTCGATATAATGATTAAATTTAGCACCATCCTTTTAACCCAGGCCCATTAAATCCCTTACTCTGTAGTAGTGAATAACAGAAGCCTGGGAAAACATTTGGTGGTCTTCAATGAGAAACTGAGTGGATAATGAAGTATTGGATACAAGTACAGTATGTATTCATTGTATATACAGGGTCTACAGTATCATGAAATACAACGGTTAATATACTTTGCTTAGGGGAAGAAAAACAACGTCAAATGCTGCAACAATTATTAATGAGCTTTACAGTATAACATTGAAGAAAAAAAAAAAATTACTGATGAAATGAAAAAATAAGTATTTACGGCGATAAGGTGACAGTGGCAGCCTCCCGTTAGTGGTACGTTTCTCCAGGACTCTCCTCAGAAAAAAATAAAAATATATATTTATATATATATAATATAATCATGTCAACACTTGCCTTCCCATTGACTGTGAGATTGGCTTCATTCCCACCTTCAACACTTTCACTTTGGTAGTACTGTACGCAAGAAGAGGCAATAGTGATATCAACGACAACAACTAGGGTCATATGCAAGAACATCCGTGGTGTTGACGATGACGTGGTATTGGTGCGATGCTCTGTAGTGTGTCTATGTTGTTATTGTACCAGCACCACACCATCATTGTTCTTGCATATGGCCTGATTCCATACATAGACATCAAATGGGACACAAACATATTCATTACCTACACCAAACTCATGATTTTTCTTGCAGGCACCCATTAGTACTGCCAGTCATTGCTTTCCCATACAGTGTGAACTCTAGGCAATCTAAGCTTTCTCTTTTCCCTGCCCTGCACCCTCCTTCATCACACACACAGTTTCAAATATTCAACTACAGTATATCTAATTTAAACAGTATTCACACCGTAAGGGAAGGTATAAACTAGGTTGGTTGAATTGTGTGGGAATGGAGTCAACTGCAGATATAGGGATACTTATTATATTAATCTAAGAAACCAACACCAACACAGCCAGTACTTGAATATATGCCAGGTTGGGTTGATTACATCATTCTTGTCACCGTATGTATGATTATCCGCGGTGTTGACGAAGGCGTGGTAACTGTATGATGGCTCTGTACTCTGTCTATGGAGTCATCGTACCGGTACTATGCCATTGTCAATGCCTCAAACGTTCTTGCATACTGATCTTCATTAGACACCCACTCAACCACCCTTTATGCACTGTACCCGACATTCATTACAGTCCCGGTTCTGTCCAGTGGTTTCTCCATGGGATGTATTGTAAATGGCAACATCAAGTCCTTATCACTCTCACAAAAGAATAGCAGCTGAGGCCGAAATACTTTCGTCTAAACTACTATTTGTCCCTTGTAGCAAGACATGAATCACTTGAATACCACCCACCCTAGACCCTACTTCTGCCTAGTGTTAAATAGCGTCAATTGTAATCTTCAATTTGTAGATATATTGCACAAAATAAAAATGTATAAAACTTAAATTGGAGGCTATTGATTCCTCCAAACTGCAGCAAAAACATATAGCCTTGTTTGTAATGAGGCAATGTGTTATTTTGGCACAGCTTCGAGGAATCATTGGACTCAAATTCAACATCTGTCGGGTGACCCCAAGAAAAATGCTTATAAAAAAATTCCCTGCCACCTCATGGAATTCAAGTTGTAGAGAATGGCACACAAACTTCCTGTAATTGGGCACCAATTCATAGTAAAGTTCTCTTAACTGATGGTACGGTCGCTGACAAAAGTTTAAAGCTTGTACTCTCGCTCAAAAAAATATCCTTACAATTCCTTGCCAAGATTATATGACAATGGACATAGATTTAGAAGCCCCAATCAGAGACAACATGAGCTTAACTGTAAATTTCCACATGTATTTAACTCCCCCACCCCCCACAATGAAACTTTTGCTGGTTGGTACAGTATAATAAAACATTTCAGAGTTAGGGAGCCGATGGCATAAGGCACCAAATTAAAATATATACATTAATGCCACATGAAAAGTCAGGGTGCCATGGTCTTGGAAGGAAGGCAAAGCGAGGTCATTACAGTACACAAGTAATTAACAAGTCACAATTTCAACAGAGGGAGACTCTGGAAAACATATGACTGCTTCACTATATTTGCATGGATGTTGAACTCTAAGGAATGAACTAAGAGATGCTTCAAATATAATTGTGCATAGATACTTTTCCCGTGACAGTACTGTACATGAAAATAATGGCCAAATTTATGAAATGAAAAAAAAATCACTTTATGTATTGATATTTGTGCCAAGACTGAACACAATGCCAGTTAAAATGGAGGCTATTATATCCCTCCAACCTATAACATCAAACTGATGAACTTGGTACAATACAGTTTAGATGGTCTGCTTCATGGTGAAATTTGGAGGATATCATATCCTCCAATATGGCAACAAAACCACAGCCCATTTAACTGAATACATTGTGTATGGGAATGAGATGCAAAGGCATGACCATGTACCTTCAGTTAAGAAATAAACAACCTTCAAACCATGAGGTATAGTCATAGGATATTAGACTAATTAAAAAATGAAAAATTTCATGACATTTTAATGATTAGAAATGATTTAACACCCTAAGAACATCAAGGGTAAATTTTTATAAAGTACTAGAATAAACAAAATAACTAATTCAATTTCTAACAATAGCGACTGTGATGAAATTTTTTTACCAGTTTTATTTCAAGTATCTATGATAGATTTTTTTTCTACTAAGTACTCCAGAAAAAATAATTCAGAGTGAAATGAACTAGTTTAATAACCATGATTATGCATATGTACACTCTTCAAGACTAGCTTCTGTGTCAACTAGTCTATCACAATATGGCCAAGGGGATAACAATATGATTAATGTGTGATGAACTTTAATGTAAATTATTAAACCTATGATAAACCTCCGTTGCGAATTACTTCCCCTCACCAAGGTCTGTCCGAGATCACAGTCTTAGTAGTGTAACTCCCTAAGGAATAATAATAAAAAAAAAATAAAGCCGCCACACCACAAACATGCACAGAGATTGAAGCCTCCTAAGAACATTCGCAATTGTAACAGAATTTTGAGTGAATGAACACCACCATAGAAAATATTGTATATAAAAATTTGAGAAAGGTTTTACTGACATCCTGCCAACAGTTACAGACTCATCGAATCAGCACCCAGGTGTCATTAAAACTTCTTCTCGACTGGACTTTATTCTCTACAATTCTTTCAGTTTTACGTAACGACCATCTCTGTGCATGTAAGATATCACCCACTGCCACACTCACTAGATGTTTGTAAATGAGTAGCGCAATAATTCTTGACAATAATAATGGTTTACATAACACAAGAACCCACAAGCTGTAATGATATATGTTTCAGCAGAGTTTTAAAACACTTAATAATGATGGCTCCTGACAAGACGCCCAAACACCAAGTACCAGAGTCCCCAAACACTGAGGCCACAACCAAACATTTTGCTGTGCAAGTTGTTGTTCTCTATTAGTAAACAGACCGTGAATAATCCAGTAAAAGAAGGACAGTCTGCTTTGCCACACACATTAGTTTAGTCTTTATGCAGAAAAGTTTGAGAAAGGCAGATTATCATACTGCCTGAGAACAAACCATTTATATGAATCCTCTAAATTATGAAACTCAAAGCTTTTTATATTGTATACTGAGAAGGTGGTAGGTAGGACAGTAGGCACAGAATCATTTGTGGGTTTGCAAGACTGTGACCACCTCACTTGAGAAACTTAAAGCCTGGGAAAACGGACTGAATGTGTGTGACCAAAACTGTGCATCAGGCAAAGTCAGACTGTGTCCTCATTGCAAAGGGACTCAAACAATGTAGGAGACGAGTGGTATACACGGGAGGAGAGGAGGAGGAGGAGGAGGAACCTAACTGCATCTACCAGTCAGTGAAGGGAATGTTCATGGTCTCCCTAAACTAGCAGTCACAACTTTGAAATGCACAGCGTGACCTTTACAATGCTACTAAAAAGCTTTGTGTGATGTTATAATATACCAGTACATATACAGTGTATAAGATATATATATATCTGAAATTACATTCCAAGCTTTGGCAATTTTTTTTTTTTTTACTAAAGAAGCTTTACCTGAAATTACACCATTACGTTACATATGCAACTCAAGTAGGAAATTACACTGATAAATTACCTAAATGATTAAATATTCAGCTGCACATTCTAAATACAGTCACTTGAGTTGTCTGAATATGGGAACTACCATGACAATTTGTTGAGACAAGAACCGTTGATGGAGACGGGAGTCAAACCTATCCTGGCCGAGCATATGTTCCAATATCCCCTCATGGTAAACAGTTACATTTTTTCTTTTCTTCTAAGGGAAATCACCTCTTGTGACCAACTTAGACAGCTGACTCCATCAAACTATACCAGGAAACAGACTAACACCTCATTAATACAAGCTGGACAGCTGTTCGTAGGGCAGTCTGGAGGAATCAGGATGCTTCCATGTAGCCAACAAGAGATGACCAACAGATGTTCTTCAGAGTAAATCACATCTAGTATCTTCTCAGTTGTTGTTGTTGACGATTCTCAAGCTGCCTGGCCGAGCAGCCTGGTAAATACTCCTACTTGCTATACAGTGTTCATGAAGTGCTCACCTTGAATGGATTTCAGTCCCGAATCTTTCAGCGTTATTAGTTTGCCAACAATTCATACACTTAACTCCCTTTATAGAATCTACGATGCTTGTGCAAATCTTGGTATCTTATGCAGTAAAAAATATAAAAAAAGAAAGTCTCTAATAACTTTCAAGGTTGGAAAATAATTGGGTAATAAATTTTCCGCAAATAATATCAGGAACTAATTTCAACATGTTTTGAATTCTTAAAACATACTGCAAAGCTGATAAAGCTGCAAAAATATTATATGCATAATCTATTTTGTGAAAAATAGCATACCCTTTCAAGAGCTGCTAATTTTGCTATATATTCAACATTTTTAATGTTTAAATTACCAAAAACTTTTACCAAAACCCTACTAAACGGAAAAAAACAAGCCAAATGAATAATAAAAGTGTGCTAGTGTTATGGTACAACGTACTCCTCCAGTTCATAGGTTTTACCAACATAAAGATGGCTTTTCACTGGTGTTTGAACATCAAGTTGTACCTGGTAACTACCTGCTGCCCAAAATAAATGTTATGTTCTTAAGAAGTAGACTATAAATTTGATATTGATTTTCTCAAATTGTGCCAATTAACAATCACCTCTAAATTAAGCTTAATATTTTTGTTTTGTGGAACAGCTTGGAAGAATTAGTAACTTCCAATTAACCGAGAGAAACGTACCCTTTAATCATAACTAAATTAACAACATCCCTTCACAGAACACTTTACCCTTAGAATAAATCTTACACCAATTGCCAATATTAATTACATCAAAGAAAATCAAAATACTATCATCAAAATTGTTCCAACTAAATCACGATCAAAGAAAGTCAGCAAAGCAACAATAATTTATACAACCTTGAGCTGAACATCCAGAATCCAAATGTGTCTGTTTCCAAGTTACAATCTTAGTCTTTCATTAATTAACAAAATTATACAGGACAAAGCCAGGACTGTTCAAGGGCATGAAGAGTGCAATCACCAGGCAAAATTTGACAGCACAAACACCAGGCCCATATGCCTCAACCACTGTCAGCCATTTTTTGAAGTTTGATACGGCCAAACCGAAGAACATCTTGACATGCTTGTTCAAGAGGTTAACTTCGGGTTAGCTGCAAGCAATAAAACTTCAAAAAAACTGGCTGAAATGCATGTTTATGAGCTTACATTGATTAATTTACAAGTTGTCAATATCCAGGTCACTGTCATCCTCCTCCTCTTCCTCCTCTTCCATGTTAGGTGCCTCAGCCACCAATGGTTTGGTGTCTAAGGCCTTCTTGGCTTCCTGCTCCTTCAAGCTGTCATTCTTGGCATGGATGTCAAACTGCAATATCAAAACAAACATTTTCATATATACCTTTAACAATAAAAATAAGTGTATTTTCCTTCACACAGTAAGGCCAGAATAAAAAAGACAAGAGCAATAATTTACAAGTACATTCACGGTGTTGATGATGGCAGGGTACCTGTAAAACTTTTCCATAGATATACCACAGTCATCGTACCAGTAACATGCCACAGTCAACACCACAAATATTATTAAATATGGCACATAGTCTGACCCTCTACTAACCGAGACAGGGCTATCTTCCTCCTCCTCTTCAGTGGTCTCCTCCTCCTCAGCCTCCTGCAGCCACTTGAGGAAGGGTTGGGCCTTGGCGTGGATCTCGAGAGCGGTCTCTTTGCTCACGTACTTCTTGGACACCTTCTTGCCCCAGTCCAGCAGTGTCTCCTCCTCGATCACATCATGGTCATACATGGCCTGTGGGACATTATTATATGGTATAATTATAAATATCCAAGACCCCAATCACCCCTATTTGGTGACGTGGGGGTGGGGGGGGAGATGGTTTAGTTAACTCATTGCAAAGATCTCATTTCTCCTTTATGGGGAGAGTTATATCTATCCATCTATGGCTCCAACGCCTCATTCCCTCTAGGAACTCCCCCCAAGGGGGTGGCCACGGCTGAAGAGTCTACAGTTTTCCGTTCCAACACTCCCTCCTTACTCGATCAAGCCCCCCCTCTGACCCTTATGTTTCTCTCCTTTACATACTCTTCCACATAAAAAATTAAAAAAAAAGAAAATATGTAAGTATATAATTAATAAAAATAAATTCAAAACAAGAATGAATGCTAAGGGGAGAATGTCTTGTGGTCATAGTGGAGGTGGAGGGCTACAGTTTCCGTCAAACTATGACAAATATCAGATCCTCCATTAGTAAGCACCAAGATCATACGTTTCATTGGATAGTTTGAAGAACTCATCAACACTCCAATTCACCAACAATTGATTTTTCCCTTATTGACATTCCTGATCAAAGGGGTATCAATCATCAGCATTACACTACAAACTCACCTTGAAAATAATTGGAACCTTGGCCAGTAACTGATCCTTGTTGAATTCAATCAGCTTCTCCACGGCTCCAATGAAATACTTTTGGCTCTTGGGATTACCATGAGTGAACAGGAGCAGAAGGATGCGGTACAGAGGAATCTGAAAACCGGATAAGAGAGATCTGAGGGAATTGTACTGTACATGCAATATTTTAAGTTTTGTCATTGTAACTATAATAATATTCTGGTTTCCTAATGTTTTGAAATTGCACAGGATATTGTAGACTAACTAACCTGCTTGATGACATTCGTATCAAAGAGCAGCTCCACCAAAACCATGATGGCCTTGGTTTCCTTTACATCCAACCTCTCTGCTTCACCAGCAATGTCCTTGAATGTAGCAATTTCTGCCCCAGGCTTCAGCAACCCCTGATCCTTCTTGGCCTGTAAACATAAGGACATAAAATAAGCCTATCTTCATTATCCTGCCCAAAAAAATAAAACAACTTTGGGTTGTATTATTAAACTTCTTCAAGGAAAAGGTGTTTAGTCGCTATATTTGAACGGCAAAATAATAGGAACTTGGCAACAGAACTTTTCTTCGGAGAAGTAGTTCAACAATACCATACCACACCTAGCATCAAACATCGTCCACCTCACCTTACAATAATCAAAGAAGACCTCCAGACGTTCACTCTGTGTCTTCTCGATGTCGTTGGACACAGTCAGATTTTTCACACCAGCAGTCAGGTTCCTCTGTCTCTCCTTCATTGCTTCTTCACTCACATCAAGACTCCAGTCCTCCTGAAATTATTCACAAAAGGTAAGGCCTCCTCCATTTCCCACATTAACCCTTAATTCTCAGGTGTAGTAAAATATCTACACTTGCAACAAGTCTGGAGCACCGTGGGTGTAGCATTCACTCGACAGCAGTTTTTACATTTGCAGTCCCTAACAAGCTATAGTCTGTTCAAAATTTGTGTTCCACTAGCCTCTATCTATCTAGCTATTTCTATCTAACTATCTATCGCTATTTCTATCTATCTAAGCATAAGAGGCCAAAAGGAACAAATGTTTTGAAGACTATAGTTAGTAACATTGAATGGTGGCAGCCATCTATGCCACCACCAGTCAGTCAGTCTCTAACAGTGAGGGTAAACATATTTTCATCACTCATCTTTTCCTGTAATTACCATATATGTACGTAAAAACAAGTGACATAACTGACATTATATTTCATATTGTGTTAAAAAATGTGATTCTAACATGTATTATAATGAAATTTGAGTGTGAAAACTTAGATATATAAATAGTGTGTAAAAGTGAATTTTGAGTTGATGTCATTGTGAGGTGGCTACCCATCCTACTGATTTCATTTTAGTCTTCACAAGTACATCAGGAGACAGCTAAAGGTTTGTACTTCAATATCCTGTATAATTTATTTATGTAGCTTGAGTGGTATACAAGCTAGTAGCTGTCAAATGTGTGGTTGTGCAAAAGGAAATTGCAATCAAATAATCAGATAGTCTATAACAATAATTCCCCCAAAGCTAAAGAAATTAAGTACTGTATAGCAGAATAATAATGAATATTGAATAAAGCATTAAACATTTTCCCCACTCTTTCGCTTATGGTACACCTACTCATTGATCTAAATTAAAATTCCCTTTTCACTAATGGTATAGTCATGGAACATATTCCTTGGTCAGACTTCCCCTACACCCTGGTCAAGGACTATGGGCCACGCCTGTACACTGACTCACATCCAAGTCCTCTGCATCGCCATTCATGTCATTATCAGAGGCATCGGATTTGTCAGCCCGGGGTGAGTTTGGGCGGAGGGAGTCCCTGGCGTGGCCGTTCTCGTTCTTCTTGGTGCGGTCCTTCCTCTTGGTCAATGCTGAGCCTGACTGGTTGGGCTTGGTGTCTGTGGTGAAGATCAGAAAATGGGTTTACTTTAAAAAAAGTTGGTGCAATTCTCTAGTGAAACATTCAAACACCCAAGATGATGGATACAGAAATATAGCTTGTTTATTCCCAGGGAATCATGAGCTGTGCTGATCATATACAGAACCACCATGCCCCTCCTACTCCATACTTTTTTTTGTACATACTGTAGGTCTACCAGTATTAATTAGAGTATTCTTTCATTATTTACTACTACAAATTAAATTATGAGCAAGAACTCCCACACAATTATACAAGGTCAGGTAAGGGAGCACCAATAATTATTTCTTTTGCACATGACTTGGCACTAATTCTAAATGGGGTTGTATGTTGATTAAGTGAAACATTGTGGCATCTTACCTGGAGGGTTCTTGAGGATAAAGGTGGTGAGTTTGTGCCTCATATCCAGCATGCACTGATATCCACAGGCCTTGCAGGACTCCTTGATAATTCCTTTCTTCTCCTGTAAAATAGTAAACATATACAGGGTTAAAATCACCACTGCTACCCAGTTACTAAGTGGTATAGTACCATTTATAACAAAGGAATTCTAACAGTATCAGACTAATAATAACTAACTAACTAACTTACTATAACATCAAATGTATTTGGTTTAAAACTTGCATTAATCATTACTATTACAATACCAATAAAAATAATAAACCTTGACTTACATTAGGGGAGAGTACAGTCTCAGGATTTTCACACTCAGGGCAGAGAACAAAACGTTTAATGAATCCATCAAGGAGGTCCTGGAGTTTAGCTGCGTCATGGGAGCCGTTGACGATGTAGCGGTCATTCTTGGTGTCAAACTGGGTCTGGGCACCCAACTCACACCCAAAGTACTTGCAAGGGTCTGGAGGAAAACAAAGAAATTACCTAGAGCTGTACAACATACCTTAAAAAATATACCGATGTGCTGACAATACAACGTGACTGGGCTTATTAGAAGTTCCCAAAACTACGGGGGAAAATTTCAGACTTATGTATGCTTATATCATTATGGGTTTACAGCAGCTGAAGGATTAAGTACAGTGTTGGAAAACCTGGAGTAACTGATTCCCCCATACTATTCAAACAACAGGCCACAATTATTTTTGTGAATCTGATCCTGTGTACAGGCACACTTTGGAGGAATCAAAGTGCTCCAATGTACCAAAAGTATACTATGTCTGTAAGATGAGACATGAAACTAACATGTAGGAGGGCGACCCAGAGCCTTGGCCACATCAACCATGTTGACCACTACAGTTTTGATACCGTTCCCTTTGCCCTCTACCTTGGCCACCAGTTTGGGCATCTTGTACCGGTAGAAGGCATCCATCACGCCACGGTTCACGTTGTAACTCATCTGCAAGTAGAGTGAGAAAATAATTAAGGAGACTGTCTTGTTGGCAAATTGGAAAGCTACAGATCCCTCCTAACTATGCTACAAAACAGATCCCTGCAATGGTATATAAATAAGGGATGTTTCATGGCATAGTTTGTATGGAGGAATCAGAGACCTTCCAATTCACCAACAATAGGATCTCCCCTAACAGGCACAAGGCCCACTGTATGACGTTGAATTAAGACTCTGCACCAGTCATGCTACAAACCAAACAAGTGAATGACTAAATGAATAATCAGCCCACAGTCCAATGTAAGCTGTTAGACACTCGGGCACACTTAAGACGAGTAGCAGAGAAGCTTTTATCACTATCACACATGTCCAGTAAATCACTTAGTCTGCACAAGGATTCTACTACTGGGGGACGACAGACCACTCAAGTGTTATTTTCGGGTACTTAGTCTGGCTCGCTCCAATGGTGCCACCTCTAGTGACCGATCGGAATCATCACCAGCTCCTGTCTGCTCATTTTTCCCTGATTATTTTTAAGTTGGGTTTTCTTTTCTAGTAATGCACAGGAAGTTTGATAATAATTATTGACTACAGAATGAATAAAATCTATTTATTGTAAGAATAATAATGGCCCTATGCCGTTAGTGATTCCTATCAGCCGCTAGGTGGCTCTACTGTACCATGACATCCCAAATTCCCATACGAGTGGTCTGTCCTCCTACACTTCACAGTAATAAAATCCTTGGTCTGTATGGTAATGAATATCAGAAGCCTAGGAAAACATTAGGTCTTCAATGAGTGACTAAGTGTAAATGAAGAGGTGGATACAAATTATTTATTTATTTTATATCCAGGGTCTACAGTAGCAGGTATTATACAGATTGGAATATAAAGTTTAGCCATTATGAACTTGTGTCTAAACAGGAAGCTTACCTTGGCGGGTTGGTTGGGCTGGTGTGGTCAGAGTAAAAGCAGCAAGCTGTGGCAGTGAAGGTGTTGATTCAAGTAACAAGGCTGAACTGGGCTTATTAATGCCAAGATGGAGCAGGAAGTCAGCGACAAGGGATTTTAATCAATGTGTTTCTCATGCGGCTTGGTAACTCCACACAAGCTCCTGTAACAAATCAGAAGGTCTGCATTAGGTCTTGCATAATAACGGATGGCCCTTGATATAAGATGATTAAATTCATCACTATCCTTTTAACACAGGCTCAGTAAATCTAAAATTAGTTTATATATATATATGGTAATGAATAACAGAAGCCTGGGAAAACATATTGTGGTCATTAATGAGAGAGTGAGTGTAAAATAATATGGTGGATACAAGTATATATCCATTGTATAACAAGGGTCTACAGTAATACACATTTGGTACATTTGAGCACCTTGATTCCTCCCAAGTATGCCAGGAAATAGGACAAGATAAACAAAATTAATGATGAACTGCTTCCTGGAAAACTTAAGAATAACTTGCTCTAGATTTTAAAACACCATATCACCCATGGAGGTATAAAATATGGAGTCACAGACTTGAAGCCAGTTTTCTATTGGTCTGCTGTCAAGTACACCCAAAGCATTGGTCAGCTGATCCTGGAGGACCTGGACACATCTTGTAGCAAGTGATATTTTCTTACTTTTTGGACCCTTATCCCTGCCTATGGATGTGCCATCCATATTACATAATGTCAACAAGAATACATAGAATATTTTTAATTACAGTCAACCACAAGGAAACTGGCATCTGAGGTGGGGGCCCCACTGATGGGTGAAGACATGGGCAAAATTACCTGAATTATTCTATTTTTTCTAGATCTGAAGGAAGATTCTTATAAGGGTACATTTATCATTTGGTAAAGTCATCTGTTTGCAGGAATCACTTAATTTCTAAATAAGAGAATCTCTATTTAATGCCTTTTACATTTCAGGGTCAAGGTGGAATAATCAGTTACATTTGGTTGTGGAGAGGTTAGTGTGGCAAGTGGTTATAGTGATGTATGAAGTGGAGGTAAGATATGATGTGTAGTGGAGGTAAGAGGTGATATGTAGTGAAGATGTTAGTGTGGCAAGTGGGTATAGTGAAGGTATGTGTAGTGTTTAGTAGAGGTAAGAGGTGATATGTAGTGAAGATGTTAGTGTGGCAAGTGGGGATAGTGAAGGTGTGTGCAGTGAAATGGGGATAATGGTGATGTGTATTGAGTACAGTATGTCTACAAGTTGAGGAAGAAATAAGACTTACCTGTGGGAGACTATGCCAGTGGTTTGGATTGAAGGGCAGGAGCCACATTAAAGAGCTTAAGTGTCGGGTGTTGGCCTGATGGAGGAAGGGCCTCGCGGTGTTTTCTTCACCTCTACTCTAGTCACTTGTGGTTTTATGTACAGCATATGTGGGTCCTTGGTGTCCGTCTCGGGACAACAGCTACGACAACCAAATTAAGCGCACACACAACAGCTGAAAAGAGTCAGACAGGAAAAATTGTCAACATCAACCGTTATTATACGCATGACAAAAATCTATTACAATTTTCATTGGAAGAGCAGAAATCTTAGTGCAACCTCACTGAGGGAAACAATAATATCTGATATATCTTATCTTATCTTAGTATGTATAAAAATAAAACTTTTCTGAAATGATAAATATACATAAAAACAGTCAAAACCCGAAGTGAAGGTCGATCCCAGGGTGATTCCGTGACAATGTATTTTATGTTACAAATGTCGGTTAGATAAGAGTTAACATCTTCACTATTGACTGGAAGAGACATTGCCCTTTATATTTAGCAGAGATAGGTATTATCATCTTCACTACCCAGTGTGACAAGATAAGTGTTAACATCTTCACTATTGACTGGAAGAGACATTGCCCTTTATATTTAGCAGAGATAGGTATTATCATCTTTACTACCTGGTGTGACATCTGATTGGGGGGAGTGGGTGAGGGGAGCGCAGCGAGCAGTGCCCGCAGGCAAAAGCACCCGCAGCGGGCGAAGCCCAGTGCTTGTCTAATATAAAAAAGGGATGAAGCTATAATATCCTTCATCGAAAATGGTTACAATGATGTGGACATGAATGACTACATAACTTACCTAGTGCCAGCAAGCAATGGGATGATGTCTTTTAGGGTGGGTGGCTTGTTGAAGTCACGAAGTCCTGAATGGCTGCAGTTTACGATGCCGATTGCTTGAAAACTGCCTATTTCTGCAAGTTGAATAAAGCCATGCATTCAATGATAAAATGAGAATTATCCTTACATGGATGCTAGAACCAAAATTACATCATATTTAATAAAGCTAATCATAAACACTGTACATCCTCACTCCCTTTCAAAATAAAAAAAAATGAACAATCAAATTTCCAGCTATTAAAAAAAAGAAAAAATTACTTCAGCAATGTCTTAATCAAAGTTGCTATAAAAAAACAATAAATAATAAAAAAGCCAAATAGACTTTAGCACTGTCATGTAATCTTTTACAATAAAGTAGTACCCAACTCACCTAATATCAAGGGGAGAGTCTGAGGCGCACGCACACATACAAGACTGTGTCAGCAAGCCTCCCAACGGCTCCACTGATAATATACGATTCCTGGGGGATATGTGTCCCTCTGCAAGTGGAAAGAACACAAAAAAATAAAATTAATGAAACAAACTTACTAATACAAAAAATTATGAGTTCTTCAAATGGATTTTTTCAAGTCTCGTCCATTCTATATCACCAGATACACAATTTTTACCCTTTTTCCTGATTAATACTTCAGGATTACACAAGCCAGTATGTTACCCATGTTCATGTTTACCTGGTGTGTGGTAGATAGTGAAGATGTACTACTCTTCATCCTAAATAACCACCACTACACTGCAGAGCAATTTCCATTTATCACTGTCTACACCAGTTCGCCCACAAGGTATTAAATATTAATTTCATTTTTCTAACTGTCTAGTATATTTGTCTGGCCTGGTTTCTTCCATGTAATCAGGACAAGGTTCAATAGATATTTTTTTCAATCCCCCAAGTATGTAACACAAAACACATGTAATGAAACTGATTTAAAAGCTTAACTTGACAGGGTTACCACACAGTCCAAACCAGTCACCATCAGGAACAGATTATTAATTAAGTGGGTTTAAATGTTCTCAAGTTGGGTGCTAGTGATTTGTCATAAATGTGTTACAAAACACATATAATATTCAATTTACCAATACTATCTCAACACTTCAATCTTACATCAATGACTGACAAGTTCAACATTTTTCTAACTGCAGATAATTTTGCTTGTCAGAGAAAAGCACTCCATATAAGCAAAAGCCAAAATAATTTCAAATAACTCATCACCTGATTATAACAAGATAGGCATGAAAGAATGCCAGATGATATAAATCCTCAAACAAAAACCACCAAAGTCCAGAAGCAAAAGCATAACAAAGGGTGTGTGTGTCAGTGTGGGGGGAGGGAATATTCCACTCTACCTCGTTGCATGAAGGCACCTCGCTCCTGGGCTGCCAAGGGCTCGACTGACGACTACTCTCTCAGACACTAGCCAGCCAGCCAACTCACCTCCCTCCCCACCTACCCATTCAGTCTGCCCTCTTCCCCTCCTTTGGACACCCGTCCACCCACCCACTCACCCAGCCAGCCAGTCTGCTCTCGCTCTCTGTGTCTCTCACACTCCTTCCATCCCTCCCTCTCTCCCCATTTGTCTCCTGTTGCTCTCTTTAACTCTCTCTTCACCCTCTCTTTTCACAACACCAACTGCACTGGTTTTCTATTCATGGGTTTCCTTCCATGAGCTTGCCAGTGGACTACATTTCTTTGCTCTTGGTGAGTTTCTTGTACAGTCCAGGGTGAAAAAAATCTCGCAGCACACTGCTACCTTTTATCCCAGCGATAAGAAAGGCTACTGGGAACTCCCCTGGCAATGTTGACAATTATGGCAATGAATGGGAGTGGCTTGTGTTGTAACCCATGTAACAATTTAGGAAAAGCATGACTCAATGTTTCTCATCCAAAACAGATGGTATAGGGTAGAAGTTTATCCATTTTTAGGGCAGAGGGTTGCTTGATGCCTCCGGTTAAGTGTGCAGGTCCATTGTTCCAAAAATGTACCATTTACTCTCACTTTAAACCACAATATTTACAAACAATACACTAAAAACAATAGGGTTGGGTCGATAAGCAATTTTGCCAATTATCATACTGTACTGATAAATTGGCAGTCCACAACCAGCTGAAATCCAAACTGAAAAACAGGCTATATTCTGTTTTAATGTCAAGGCTCTACAGGATTTCCTCACTCCGCTATTTTTAGAATACAGCAGACACTCTATACAATGAATAAATGCTTGTAGCCACCACTTCATTTTACACTCAGTTTTCCCAGGCTTCTGTTATTCATTACCATACAGACTGATTTACTGACCCAGTGTTAAAAGGATAGTGATACATGTATTCATCTTATATTGAGGACCTACTGTAAATATTATGCAATATTCTTCATACTCTGCTTTGTGTGTGTGTCAACTGATACTTTCATTCACCCTTTGTTTTCACTCAAATGCTAGTTTCATCTGAAATTTCATACATCTCCTTTCCCCACTCGTTTCTCCTATTCATCCTACTCTCCCTCCCCTACCATTTCTCTCTCATGCTCTCCTTCCCCTACCTCTCTTGCTCTCACCCCCATCCTTTCCCTCTCGCTCTCTTTCCCTCCCCCACCCTTTCTCCTCTTGCTCTCCTTCCTACCTCCCTTCCCCACCCTCTCCCTCCCTCCTTCCCTACCCCCTCCCCACTCTCTCTTTCACACACTTACGGTACTCTTTTCATTCACCAGCTGGAAGGGTTTTTTTATTCACAGGTTTTTGTTCAAGCCTGGATGTTTGTTTACCTGTGCTGTCTCATTTGGATCTGTTTGGCAAAGATTCTGAATTGTGGTACAAAGCCGCCATCCACAAGTGTACCGGGTATAAAGACCGGATTATATACCAGCATCCCAAATACAGTACTTAAGGAGTAAATTACAAAGAAAGATAACCATAAATAGCAATAACAAGTATGACAATATGGTACAAAATAGCAATAAAATGTAATAGGAAAAATAGCATGTGATAAAAACAGAATTCTAAGACAAAAATTGCAAGTGATAAACTAGCAAACAATAGATATATATATATACAGCACTCGAGCAATAGAAATATAAAGGAATAGAGAGAAGGTAATGATGGACCAAAATAGGAATATGGAGTGATAGACTAAAATAGAGGAATGTTCGAGATAAGAGTATTCAAGGGCACAGGAGTATTGATCCCCGTGTGAGCCAATGCCAGCCTGTGAACTCACTCTCCAGGCAAAGGGACGAAAGAGAGGAGTAAGGGGAGGGGAGGGAGTAAGGGGAGAGGAGGGAGTAAGGGGAGAGGAGGGAGTAAGGGGAGAGGAGGGAGTAAGGGGAGAGGAGGGAGTAAGGGGAGAGGAGGGAGTAAGGGGAGGGGAGGGAGTAAGGAGAGGGGAGGAGAAAGGGGATTGGGGAGGAGAAAGGGGATTGGGGAGGGGAGGGAGTAAGGGGAGGGGAGGGAGAAAGAGGATTGGGAACAAACAAGAGAAGTGCAGGCAGGGGAGGGAGAAAGAAAGGGGGTTGGGTTGGGGATGGGAGAGAAAGGAAAGGAGAAGGGTATTGGGGACGAACGAGAGAAGTGCGGGGAGGGGAGGGAGAAAGGGGGTTGGAGAGGGGAGAGAAAGGAAAGAAGGTGACTGGGGACAAAAGAGAGAAATGAGGGGAGGGGAGGGAAGAGAGAAAGGGGGTTGGGGAGGGAAGTGAAGGGAGGAGAGGGAAAAGAGAGTGAGGGGAAAAAAGGGGAAGGATATTGGAGGAAAGAGAAGTGAGAGGAGGGAAGGGTGAAAGGGGGTTGGAAAGGGACTAAGTGAGGGGAGGGGTGAAAGAAATGAGGGGAGGGGAGGGGAGGGAAGGGAGAAAGGGGACGGGGAGAGAAGGAAAGAAAATGGTGTCACAAAAGAATAGACAGAAAAGATACGTAGGAGGGGTGGGGATGAGAGGGGAAGGGAGAGAAGCAAATGGAGTGAGTGACTGGGGAAGAAGAGGAGGGGAAAGAGGAGGGGAAAGAGGAGTGGAGAAGAAGGGGAGAGAAAAGGATTGGATATTGGGATGTGGTAGGAGATGACAGAAGGGAGGTGTTAATTTCACTTTGTTCTTGAAGGCATATACTGTACTGTACTATGCAATATGTGTTAGCCTTCTCTTACTTGCTAATGTCATTCCCCCAATAGCTACTGAAGTTGAGTGTGTGCCCTAGTCAGTTACTTCACTCTTAGGTCATTCCAAAGCACCTCACTCCAGATAGGGGTAAGGACAAGGGAGGTGTGAGGAGGAGGAGGAGGTAAAGAGGGGACAAAGTGGAGGGAGAGGAGGTGGGAGGCAGCCACTCCTGAGCAAGAGAGAGGTGGTCGCCATGGAAACGGTATACGCAACAGGCACCAGACGCTGTGTTGCCAAGACTGAATTATATCACACCAACCACATGCCTCACAACACAACTCACTCTTACAACAGGCTTCCTCAACCCTAATCAATACAGACATGCTGGGGAGTGGCAGAATATGGTAACATCTCTCCAAAAATCAATAAGGAGTATGTGAGGGAAGATTATCCTATCTGGCAGCACAGATCCCCTCTCTACAGACGTCAATACTGCCCACACACTAACCCACATACACCCACGCAACTCACACACTGGTGGGCTTACTCTGTCACCTTCTTGAAAACCCTAATGGCACTTTCATTCATCACCAACCCATAAAGGGAGAATCTTTTGTAGGTGATTTTGAAGGTCTCTGATTCCTCCTAATTATGCCAGAAAACAGACACACTCAATGGTACTAATAAGAGATCTGTTTTCTGGTATAATTTGGAGGAATCAGTAGCCTTCCAATTAGCCAACAAGGTGATCTCCCCTTAATATCAAGAGCCATCAGTTCATACCACAAACACAGTTCCTCTCTCTGGATAAATATTAACATCAGGTTTATCTTCCACACTGGGTTTACTATGATGCTTATGTAACCTAATGGCCTTTTCTTTCATCACACCCACCAAACAGTATGGAGAAACACTGTGTTGAATTAATATATTTCCTCTCTCCAAACTATTTTACAAAATTATCAACAGTAAACTCATTTCACTCACTGACTGGGGTTACTAAAATACTGTCTAATCTAATGTCGCCTAATGGAACTTTCATTGATTAAAGGGTCGGGAATAAAATAGGAAACAAGTCCATGTTTTGCACACAACACAGCTTAAAGGTTCATGACCACAGCCAACACTAAGCTATCGTATTTTGAGCAAGGTATAGTATACATATCATATAAGCTTCAGTTGCAACAGCATCATGAAAACTTTCATGCTTTCATTTCCAGTATGGTATGTTAAAAATGCATATAACATTTATGTCAGTAAAGTTTAAAAATATACTGTACATTAAAGCTCAAAAAATATAAAAATGTAGCACATGTGGCTTTAACTTAAAGGAGCACTATAAGCCTGCAGCAAAATGTTCAAATATTTCTTTCTCAAATTGTACCAACTTAGCTCTACTCTATCTACATAACGTTTAGTCCACCACGGACATTTGCCAAACAGGAAGACAACTCACTTTTGCTCTCCTTTCTATCATCCACTCAGTCCAATATGCAAATGACAGGGGTGTTGGTTGTGGTTAAATGTACAATTAATGAGCATAAAAAATAATGGACAAAAACTGATGTGTTATGAATATATTGTAAATTATTAAGAGATGGACATACATGTTCCTAACAAATGGAGATTAAAAATAGGTAACTGAAGTGGCCAATAATCCTGGACAAGAAATGTGATTAAATACTTTAAATTGCCAAAAGCACTATCAAGTCATTTCAACACTGGCTAATAGTACTGTAATCTGCTTTGGGTATTGGGCTACCAATTTCAAACAATACCAGGACACAGGAATATTTCCATATAAAACTAGGGGAATTGTGTTTGGATGGCTCAACCCATGTCGAGATAAGCGGGTATGATCAGAGGACATGCCCGTCATCAGACACTTTCGACTGGCAAACCAACGAAATGCCAGTTCCTGTGTTGAGCTAAATCAGTGCCAGTTCCTTATGACTTGAGGAGCTACGACATTGCCAGATGTAAGGTATCATCGGCGATCTATACAAGGCTTGCCTTACACTTCTCATCTTGTTTTAACTCTGCAGACACCAAGAACTTATATCTAGCATGAAGTCCTACAGTGAGCCATCCAGCAGTTGATGGTCTAAATCACTTACAGTTAAGTTGATACAGCTTTTATCATAGCTCTTGTAGGATTGTTGTAGTACTGGGTATGGCTCCCCAAAGTATTTTTATTTTATTTAGTCATACAGTACTTTGCACTTCCCCAAAGCATTTATTCTATCTATTCATACTTTGCACAAGTTTTTTCCCCTCCATATCAATGCCACACAATACTTTCTTTAGTAGTACTGGACACCATGTTTATCGTACCAAACAACAACCTTCTGGCATTGTCAGGCACGTCTGCCCACTCACCAACTCTTGCCGTGTGGACAACATTCACAGGCATACCCTATAGAAATTGTCAACTGCACTGTCCTTCAGGCACGCTCATTCATCTGAACATCGGTTAAGAAACTCCAATTTGCAAATAATTGTTGGTTTTGTATAGTGAGGGCTGAATGATGCCTGGGTTAGGACTGTTAATTTACCCAAATGATACTATTACCTGCATTAACTTCCACACCCCTTCTCTTCATTCTCACTAACATCCCATTTAACAATTGGCTTTCCAAAAACACAAAATTATCCACCATTATTTTCAGTATTTAATCAAAGACCAAAACAGCTGCTGATTGATCATGCCAGGAATGCTCTCCTTCAAAGAAAACTAGTTTGGCCCTATAGTCAACCATACGGAAACTGGCGTCTGAGGTGGGGCGATAGTTGAGGATCTCATCCAAGCAGCGTTGCCACATCTATTTGTGGTCTGTCAGAATTTCCCTTCTCCCGCCTTTCCTCTCTGCATTGTGTGTGTATTAATCTTTTATGTGTCTGTCCATCAGAATAGTAAAATGAACATTGTATACAAGTATGTATGTGTGTACTTTCCATGGTGGTGGCCTAAGGAGAAATGACCTGACTGAATTACGGACACCGCACTGTGTATACAGTACAACGCTGGATGGCAACACTGCCACATGCCAGTTTCCTTGTGGTTGACTATACAGTAATCAGAATACTAAGCACACTATTCACTTAGGGATTATAGAATACCAGCCACATTTTCTTAACATCTAATACAATTTATCACTCACATGGAGTCCCACCTTAGTGAACAGCAGTAAAAACTACAATAAAAATTGAAATAATACTTTTAACTAAAGATGATTAACTGAAAAACATTGTCAGACAACCTTTTCCTCAAACTAAAACCAAATGGTTATTCTCACCAATATCCAAAAGCTAATAAATAATACAAGCTTTCTTATAAGAACAGCTGTTTTTTTTCCCATATCTTATACTGTACAGTCATGCCAGATGTATAGTATTGCCAGTCACAGGAAAATTCCAGTCATTCCAGGGTAAAGGGGAAATTCTTTTGTTGGTGAATTAGGCCACTGATTTCTCCAAACTATGCCATGAAACCGATCTACTATTAGTAGTAGGATTAGCCTTCAAAATTAAATAAGAGAGTCTCTCCTTATAAAACTGTATGGCAACCCCATATCATTCACAGCTAAACATTCCTCTATAATCAACCTACTGTATAATTATCAATATGTAATGGCAATATCAACAGCTGTACATAAACATTCCACAACAAATTAAAATCAAAACTCTTATACATCATTTTACAAGGAACACAGCTTCATAAATATGTCACAAGAATATACAAATGTATACTGATGCTTGTATTCCTTATGACTACGAAAGCAAATCCCAAAATCTCCGTAAAATAATATAAACACATTTGCCATCTGTTGTTGTTCACCTTTCCCTCCCTTCAAGTCGAACCTTAATCCCTACTTACTCATTCAAAATCAGACTAATAAAAAACCTCATATTCACTGTCAACCATACCAGTTCTTTATAAAAATCACGATAAAAAGATTACTGTATACCAAGACGTTGAAAATGTTCATAACTTTTACACACCCATTACCAACCCACACATGCCAAATTATACCAACACTTCTTTATATTCATTGTGTCAACTATAACAATAATTTAAAAATATGTTTACAAAGAATAATTAGTTACATCAATATTTTACTATGTTAGTGAATCTGTTCATTCCTTTCACTCACACATACATACACCATTTCCAAAACACCATGCATACCAAATCACACCAATACGTCTTCATACTCACTGTGGCAGAGATAAGTATCCTTTAAAAAAAAAAAAAAATACAGCATTGGATTTTTTTTTTTGGCTACGAAGATTATTCCATTCATGCCTTTCACTCACACACTTACCTTCCAAACTCACACATGCCATATTATACCAACACGTCTTCACACTCATGTCAACTATAACAACACAATGAAAATCACGATAATAATAAAAAAATAAATGAATACAACATAATTACAGCATCGGATAATATTTGCTACGACGTTGAATCCATTCCTACGAGGCTTTCACTCACACACAAACACACACATCTAAACTCACACATGCCAAATTATAGCACCAACACACACGTCTTTATACTCACTGTGGCAACTGAATAAAATCATGAAAAAGCCGTCGAAGGCTGAGTGTGTGTGAGAGATATGATGTGCTCAGGAACCAGCCAGCAACTGCGATGATGGCGTCCCCCTGTCTGTCCTTCACACACACAAACAGCAGATGTACCTGCAATTAGTACCCTTAATGAGCCAATCACACCTTAATTAGTCTCTCAGATGGTGTAAGGATTGGTGGTGTGTACGAGGGTGTGTGCTAGACCGGGTATGCTTGGCTATAAATATATATTACATGTTGTAATGCATTGGGAAATCGAAGTTGGTCTGAGCATGCGCCTTCTTTAAAGTCGCATTTTATTCATTAATTATTCCCCACACCAAAATAAATTGTGGTCTAATATATGTACCCTATATTCCCAGATACTATGGAGTGTTAGGAGAGGACTTACCAGCAAAAATACAAGGTGTAAATGCAGAGATGAATGCAGAACTCGCCAGATATGGCTGTCGACGACAATGGTTGAGGAATTGGTTGTACACTTTCATCATTTTACATATATTTTGTATTATTTTAGTTTAATACCACCTGTAAAATACATAAATAGAGATGGCATAATATACCAGAGTGATGTATAATTATACCTCCTAAATATATATATATTGATTTACAATAAATATTTATATATATATATTTTGAATAAAACTATATTAAAAAGGATAATAAATATTGTATTTTTAAATACATATTAACTAAATAGCCAGTCACACACTTATTTTGATGAAAAATGCATTTATAAAATTTGATAGATGTATAGCCAAACTCTTGCGTCATATTTTGACCTTTATTAACACACAATAAAAAACATATTTATTAATATAGAATAAATTACTTAAATTATTATAATACTATTATAAATGTGATGATTCCATTTATACAACTATATGAAAATAGGGATGTGGTGAAAATATCCAGAAATGCCTTTGGGCCTTGGGAAAAGTTACGTAATTGATTGCAAAAGCGACATATTAATGGTATAATTTAGTTACTAGTAAAGTACATACATAAATATTTAGCTTATTTCATCATACATACACTATACTCGTTTGTATATATAAAATATATGGTACAGTACAAGGTGCGAGTAGAGTTGTTACCCCATGTTTGGATATGCCTATACCATGGAGGTATAATCTAACAATTTTCACCTATTTTTTCTCTTCTACATCACATTCATCTCTCATAAAAAATAAACAAATGTACGAATATCTTGCATGTTTTTTATTTTATCTCTCATTGGAGCCGAGTTAGCTTTGAGTGCGAACGAGTCTGACAGCAAGGAAAGTAGTGTTGCCAAATACGGGAACAATTCCATGTGTTTAGAGTAATTTTAATTAAGTCCATACAGGGAAAATATATATACGAAAAATGCTAAGGAGTAAACATGGAAATTTCCTAAATGTATGACCATCTTCATGAATATAAACATGGAATTTTGGAGGGAAACAAGGAAATAATTCAGAAGTTAATGCAAGGGAATGAAGGGATATTTCGTCAATCAGATCTGGCAACACCGACGAGTTATTACACAGAAGGAAGGCGACCATCACACCACATTGACACAACAACAACAAACACCATCTTAGAACCCACATTTTGTCTAGATAATGTCTGCCTTCACGTGTTTAAGTTGTCATGTGGCGTTCCAGAGCTTCGAGGGGCAGAGGGAACACTTCCAATCGGACTGGCATCGGTATAATTTAATGAGAAAGGTGTCAGAATTGCCACCCGTATCAAGAGAAGTTTTCAATGAACGTGTGGGACAGATGAAAACAATACAAGAGAACACACTGGTAATTATTGCTATTTTGTATTAATCTTATTACTCCTGTGTTTCATTGTTTATGTAGGAAATATGAAAAGGAAGGAAATTATTGGTAAAAGTACGGAAGTACTCCATTCACTAAGTTATAACTTATTGTATATTTTGTTATCATTACCCACTATTTTGGACCATACTAAGACACTTCATCTATGGTGTTTCTCTGGGAGCTGCCCTGTGTTCACCCCCAGTATAAACATGGGAGACCTATGGGCTCTCGTCATCCACTCTTCCACAAATGCTAACGTTAGATCTTCAAGATAAGGTATATTCAAATGGTTAATTTGGAAATTAGTCTGACTTAACCTAACTTAGACCACAGCAGACTATCGGGGCATAACCTGGGCAAACTACCGGGATTCAGCCGGTGTAAACTATTATAAAGTGACCGGGGCAAATTCCCAGGACCTAGCCGGATGTGGTAACACTGCACAGCCCTAGCCAATAGTTTAAGGAGTAGCCTGTCTACCACCCGGAACCTGCGTTATCCAACGCCTCCCCATGACGGCATGGGTCTGTAAGAACGTGGATTATCACCATAAACAACTAAAATAATGGTAGGAAGTGTATTATAAAGGCAGAACCATAGTGAAATGTGTGTTTTCCCCGACCCATAACCCTGCATTCCCACGGGTCTCCCTTGTTTGTATTGGGGGTGGAAATGGGGCATATCTCTAAAATGGGTACAAGTAGTCTGCTGCGGTCTTGGTTAGGTTAGGTAAGGTCAGGCTAATTTCAAAATTAGATTATGCCCTTTCTTGGAAATTTTCCAAAGAAAATACCATAGAAGAAAAGTGTCTTAGAATGTTATAGGTTAATGGGTAAAGAAAGTTAACACATTGTAATACCAAGCGGCAATAGAGTAGATATTTACCCACAATTTACGCCAGTTTTCATATTTTACATTTTTGTTTTTTCCAGAAAGCACCAGAGAAAATACCTTGTCGAATATGCAAGAAAACCTTCACCACTGACCAAGCTTATGACAATCACTTGCAGTCTAAGAAGCATATGGAAATGTGTCTCTCAGAAGGTATTATACATTTAAGGGAGAAATTTTGTATTGGTAAATTTGGAGCTACTGAATCCCCCAAGCTATTCCAAGCAACAGAACACCATTATATTTGTTCATCTGGTCCTGTTTCCTGGCATACTTTGGAGGAATCAAGGCACTCCAATGTAACAAATAAAAAATTACCCCCTTAAGTGTTGGGGAATTGGAAGGTTTTTGATTCCTCTAAAATATGCCAGGGAACATTCCCCTATTAGTACCACTGAGGGCGTCTGTTTCCTGGTGTAGTTTGAAGGACTCGGAGACCTTCCAATTCACCAACAAGAGGAGAATTTCCCTTAAGCTGTTTATGTAGCCCTAATTCCCACATGAACTGGCTGCTTTGTTAAAATATTATGTAGAAAGATATATATACCTGTACAGTAAAAGTCCCTTTATCCGGAAGGTAGGGGGGTCTGAGACTTTCGAAATAGCGAAAATTCCGTGTTATCGAAATATACCCCCCAAAATACGTATAAAATACTCTTATTACTTTTAAATACAGGTTTCTCTGTCACATGCAATTTATGAGGGAGGGAGGGGGTGGTGGTGGGAGGATCACAGCTGTTGCCAGGTCTGATTGATGAAGTTTCCCTAACTTCACCTTTAAAATTTCCCTTTTTGCCTCAATAATTCCCTGTTTATTCAAGAATAATTATGATCATCTTAGTACTTCATCTGATAGAAATTTCCTTGGTTATTTTTGAACTATCTTTATATAATTTCCCTGTGTGGACTTCAAAATTCCCTAAAACAGATAAATTTCTATGTTTTGGGGAATTTTGTAGTCGACACAAGGAAATTATATAAAGATAGTTCAACAGTAAACAGGGAAATTTATACCAGACTAAATACCAAAAATAAAGACCGTCAATGTTCAAGAGAAGAGTAAACAGGGTTTTATTGAGGCGAATAGGAAAATTTTGTTGTTGAAGTTGGGGAAATTTTGTGCATGAGTCCTGGCAACACTGGCTGTCACACGTAATTTATGAGTGTCGGGAGGATCGTACCTGACAGTCTGACACTCGTAATTTAATGTCTTAGGAGGTCTCAACTTCTTTGTGGTCTTCTTTGGTGGTTTATTAGGAGCCATAATGAGTAATGTAGACACTCACAACACTGAATTATATCCTGGGAGATTACTTTTTTTTTTTTTTTTCCCAGTAATTTGGGATACAGTAATTATGGGTAAAATTGGTGAGCCCAAAAAGTTTAGTGGGAGCGAGCATTCCAAGGTATAGACCTCCGGATTAAGGGACTTTTACTGTACTGTATTGTAATAGCTTCTAATGGGTATGGGACATCTGTTCATGCATTGTAACTGTTTTGAATGCTGTAATGCAAGCCTAATTTACCATTGATATTTTTACTACTGTACTACTACTGCTACTAAAATTGCTACTACAACTGTATGGTATTTTTTTAGAATCAAGAAATCATATAAACAAGAAAAAAGCAGCAGCGGCAGCTAAAGCAGCAGCAAAAGCTAAATCAGAAGATAATGATGAAGAGGATGAGGATGAGGATGGTGATGAGGATGAAGATATGGAGGTTTGTATACACTTAACTAAAATGGATTCTGGTTATCTGCGAGTGGGGCTATAATAACGAGACATAGATATTGCCATGTTATAATTAATAGTGATAATAGAAGTGTATTATGGTTGTGATAAATAGGTACCGTACTCATTTTAATTTTTACTGCTGTAGTATATAATTGTTTTTATTTTTAGTTGTGGTAATTACTTCTTTTTTTTTCATTAACACTAGGTTGAGGAAGTGGATGATGATGAGTGGTATATGGGTGAAGCAATACCACTCCTGGATTGTCTCTTCTGTAACCACCGCAGCAAGAATGTGGAGACGGAGCTGCTCCACCTCACTGACAAACATTCCTTTTTCATCCCTGACCTTGAGTACTGTGTCGATGTGCCGGGTCTGCTCACATACCTCGGACAAAAGGCGAGTTTTCTCTCTCACCAGATTGGTGAGGCAAGATTTCTTTACATACAGTAGACTCTCGGTACAAAATAAATAAATTTAGCACTATCCTTTAAACAGTAAGTCTACTTAGTCTGTATAGTAATGAATAATAGAAGCCTGGGAAAACATTTGATGGTCTTCAATGAGGGACTGATTGTAAAATAATATGGTACAGTACAGTCTTGGTAAAAGAATCTAGTACATCCATCCATACTTAAACTTCAAATGTACAGGATATGATTTATGAGTCTAGACGTCTTTCACTTGCTGTCAACAGATTGGATGTGGTTTTGAGTGTCCAGGGTGCCAGTGGACAGCCAGGAAGACCCCCAACCTTACCTCAGTCCGCAAGCACATCAACGACAAGCATCACCGCAGGATATTACTGGAGGGCGACGGCTTGGTAGAGTATGCGGACTTCTATGATTACTCCTCATCTTACCCTGATGCAGGTTAGCTTTGATCCTTAAGTGTTGGTGGTATACAATTCTGGATTACTGATTCCCCTCCAAACTATTACAAACAACAGTACCCATTATTTTTGTTAATCTGGTCCTGTTTTTCTTGGCATACTTTGGAGGAATCAAGGTACTCTAATGTATCCTTAACTGCACTTTTCATTGGTACAGTTTGTAAATGGTTAATGAATGAAAAGTGAATGTCAAGTCCAAATTCAGCAACAGTATTTATAGCAACACTTGCTTCTCCTAGTAAATGTTGGGGCTGGCAACCCTATTTTTACTTGATAGTTACATAAAGTGGCTCCTTCAGCGAAGTAAAAATTATTTTGTGCATGTCTGCTTAACGAGAATATTTTTTGCTGGTGAATTGGAAGGTCTATGATTCCTCAAAACTATGCCAGGAAACAGATAAACTTTATGTTACTTGAATGAGGGATCTGTTTTGTGGTATACTTTGGAGGAGTAAGTACAGTAGCTCACCAATTTAAAAAGAATGTTCCCTTAAACTACTACTGGTGGTATTCTTCATTACAGGTCAAGGTCCTACACCCGATGATGTGGTTGATCAGAATGTACTGTACGGAAATAGCTACGAACTGGTGCTTCCTTCAGGTGCTGTCATTGGTCACAGATCCTTGAGGCGCTACTACAAGTAAGAACACTCTTGTCTCCCATCAGTGCAGTAAAAAAATATACAGTATATATATTTGAGTACAGTAGGTAGCTATATTATGGATTTCAATTTGGTCTATTTAGGTTGAAAGCCTTAAAAAAGAATAAAAAAAAGTTATAAATTTCCAGTAGACTTTACACTACAGTACTGTGTTTTTACTTTCTGTAGTGCAGTCACTTCATTGAGGATAAGTTTTCTTCATCACTCAATTCCCATTCTTTTGAAATGCGAATTTAGTTGTGAAATGCATTTTCCTCAAAGAAGTTTAATCATTCAACCCATACTCTCTTCCCATCGAGGACAGATAAGGAAATTTAAAGCATCCCTTTTCTTACCATAATAGTTTACTTATTTTTAACATTACAAGTGAGTTGATATTCAAACATCACAATACAGTATACCAGCATACAAAAAAGACTGTGGCTGTATAGATCCAGTTATTCTCACATAGTGGTAAAAAGTTATTGTAATTGTAATTTGACTTGAGCTGAGAAAATATGCCATTTCCCTACCTTCCTGTACTCAAACTATCAGATCTGTATGGTGAATTCACAACTGGGATGCCTACTGTAATAAAAACACATCTTTGAATATTACCATGAGGATGTAGTTGTATTGAAAATTTATTGATAGACCAGTATTGAAGTTGTAAATCCCTATTTCCTCAATTTAGCTAAAATACCTAGACATTTTCAATGACTACTTACTGTATATGAATTTCTTTACCTTCTTACTTTTTTAACATTTCTCTCCTTTCTCTTTTAACACATCCTTCACCCGGTGTAAATTTATTGATTAAATATGATACCGGTTTCCCTGCAGACAAAAGTTGGACCCCAAGAGTATGGCTGTTGTACAAAGAAAGAGTACAGGGGCATCCATGCGCAGTGTCATGAACAGCTACCGCATGCTGGGCTGGCAGGGATCTACTAAAGTTGAAGTGGAAAGGTGAGTGTTGCAATTCCATAATGTATTATAGTGTAATGTACAGTTGGCCACAAGAATTCTTACATATGCTATATGGAAAGAGAGGTCATTCATAATTCTGGAAGTACTGCAATTAATGGTCTACCAAGTGACTTGATTACAAAAAAAACAAACTAAATAGTAATGTTGTACTGTATTACAGTTACCGTGTCATATATTTTGTATATGTTGTAAACCCTCGAGACAACAGCTCTTTTTTTTTTTTTTTTTTTTTTTTTAATCGAAAAGAAAGGAAGGAAAAATAATGACAATGAAAACAAAGTACATGTGCCTATTGGCATCCTTATTTCATATAGTGTCTGTAACAGTTGGATTTAAATGACTGAGGATTAAAAACTGGTGGAAAACAGTTTTGAGGAAGTGCATTCCATAACAATGTGGTTCTGGGAATAAATGAGTTGTGATAAGCAGTAGTTCTAATAGCTATTGGTCTGTAGTTGGTTGGATCAGATGAGGTGCCTGGGTGGATATTTGCTTCTTTCCATGTTTGAGGTATAGAGGCAGTCCGAATACATAAGCATAAAGGTTTGGAAAGAATGGGAGCCAGTTCTGAGGAGCATTCTTTTAGGACAACAGGAGGGATTTTGTTTAGGCCAGAGGCTTTTTCAGAAATTAATTTATCTACAGTATAATTCTTTTAACATGTTTGGGGTGGATCTTCAAAGTGGGAATTTCTGGGGAATCAATATTGAAAACAGAAACATTCTGTTCCCTATCTTCCATGGTTGAGTTAGTGGAGAACATGCTGGCAAGGATATTGGTTTTTCCACGTTGGTCAATTACTAGTACAGGTCTCCCTCACTATACAATGCATCACTATACGATTTAACTACTTTGATACCCTTGGCTCTTTAAACGATCATTTTCACTCGCATTTACGATCTCCCGCTGCGCAAGGTTACTATCATTTGTTTGAGCGAGCGATGACAGCGCCACCCAAGCGTAGCGACGATTGGAAGAACTGCGTCGTCTGCGTGTTTTGAACTGTTTTCCCTTGTCTGACACAGCATGGACAGGGGACTCGGGAGAGTCGGGAGATAGAGAGGGTGTAGTGGAGAACGAGAAGGCTAGACAGTGTGGCGTCTGAGGGTGGATGGCATGGGAGGGGAGGTAGACAGTGTTGCCACAGTGGATGGAGAGCGGGATGGCTCAGACAGTGGCAGACACACCGAAAACATACACTCGTCCTCGCACACAGAAAACATTCACTCGTCATTATCAGACATTCCGTTTTATTATGTCCAGCTTAGACTGCAAGCTCAAGCTCTTCCTTGCTTTTTTGGACTTTACATCACTAGGAGAAGTGGTTGCAGGTCGCTTAGAAGCCATAACGAGACGAATGAATCACTCGATAATAAGAGAGGGGCAGTATGATAATGGTAGCAGTGGGAGCTGTACTGAAGGAGAAACTTGTCTCCTTCAGTACAGCTCCCACTGCTACCATTATCATACTGCCCCTCTCTTATTATCGAGTGATTCATTCGTCTCGTTATGGCTTCTAAGCGACCTGCAACCACTTCTCCTAGTGATGTAAAGTCCAAAAAAGCAAGGAAGAGCTTGAGCTTGCAGTCTAAGCTGGACATAATAAAACGGAATGTCTGATAATGACGAGTGAATGTTTTCTGTGTGCGAGGACGAGTGTATGTTTTCGGTGTGTCTGCCACTGTCTGAGCCATCCCGTTCTCCATCCACTGTGGCAACACTGTCTACCTCCCCTCCCGTGCCATCCACCCTCAGGCGCCACACTGTCTAGCCTACCAGTCTGCCTTAGTACCTTCTCGTTCTCCACTACACCCTCGCTATCTCTCGACTCTCCCCTGTCCATGCTGTCAGATGATGACAAGTGAATGTTCTTTGTGTGCCTGGGCCTAATTTCACAAATTACAATACCGATATACTTAACTGTAAGTTAAATAAAGTGATTAACTGTTCTTAACGTTGTTTGTTACCATTAATTATATATTATGGTAGTAAATAGTGATGTTATGGTCATAATATACGAGTCTTGGAACGTAACCCTATTTATCCCATTAAACCTTAAGCTCATTATACGATCGATCGCTATACGATTGGGTTTTGAAGAACCTAACCCAATCGTATGGTGAGGGAGACCTGTACACTGTATACCTATTGGAGATTTTAAAGTGGGTATGAATGATGCTTAATTGAAATTGAAAGAGTTAAGAGTTGACCAAAAACTTTTATTGTTTGCCTGTTTATGGAGGAAGTTAGATTTGGCCAGACCTGTCATCACATTAGCATGATTTCTAACAATTTTGAAATAATTATATGAATCTAATGTTCTTGATTTTGTGTATGCATTATAGGCTATTGCTTTTTGTTGTTGTTCTCCCGGGGCAGAATGGCCTCCTGCCCCACAGACCCCTGGTACACTGGTCGCAATGATTTTTGTGATATTGCTCGGGTGCAATTATGGTCAAACCATTTTGGGGAGTCGGATCTTTTGTTGATTTTCTGGGATGGTTTGAAAAGAATAATCGCCAGGGAATATCGACTAGATAATTTCTGTATCCCTCTCAATCCGCCCTGTAGTAGTGCCACTTTGTCACCGTGACGCGTTCGGAGTGGGTAACAGTTTGGGATGTAGAGAAAGAGGCCTTTATGAGGTAGTGGTCAAATGTACTGAGTGGTGACAATACTTTTGTAACCTAGTCATTTGGGTTATTAGATAAAATATAGTCTAGTATGTATGGGTTATGGTCAGGGTTGTCTGGTATGCGAGTGTGTATGAATCCTGTGGACAATAGCACATAGTTTCTCTGCTCCATCTACTAGTGAAGAGCTGAAGTTAATCCCCAAGAACTGAGATCACTCATTGCAGTAGAATTATCATTACATAAACTTAGTGCTTTATGTTACACATTAATATTGCTCATGTATCATTTGTATTTCTACTTACATAGGCTTGTCATTTAATATACAGTACCAGGTATTAATAATTTGTAATTCTTATAGTTTACTCTTGCTTTAATTTGTTTTCATTTGTGTTTCCTTATTATTCTTCCTCCCACTAATATTTGTCTCACTCTTCAGGAAACGCCGTGACATCAAGTACTGGCATCATGTTCGCAGCAAGTTCCAAATGCAAGTCAGTGTCAAAGCCAGCAAGCTCTTTATCCCTAGAGCTTCAGGGATCATGCTTTAAAAGGGTCATTTTATGTCTGGGAATTGGAGAGCTACTTACTGATTCCCTCCAAAATATGCTACAACACACGACCCCAACTTATATATTGAAGTGCTCTCTTCCCTACCCTAGTTTGGAGGAATCAGCAGCACTTTAATTAACCCAGAAGACAGTAATGTTGTCTATAGATGACAGTCAATGCACACAGGATAAATATTTCATAAAGTCTAGTTGGGATTGGTTGAATTTCTCCACCTGTTTGTTAAGATTCCAGCATGTCTGTCATTAGACACCCTGTTGATATTGACTGTGGACAGCTAGAGAAAACCAACTCTAGGTGGTACTGTACCTCGTATAATATATTACCAATGCCAGTCTTATGAATATATCTTAGGTCTTGTAATTCAGCAAACATCACCTTTTGCAACAGGTACAACAGCATAAAGGTGGCACAAAAAAAAATCATGAACTGTTAATATAATGTTTTAGAGGTCCTGGGAGTATTATATACAGTATAAAATTGTTTGTGACACTTTGAAGTGGATTTTTTAAACAATAAACTGTCAACCTGATTGTTAATGCCCACATGGAAATGTTCTGTATTGTTGGCATTACAGTATAAAAATAAAATATATTTATAAAAGGTGCTTTTTTGGTAGGTTTGAAATCACCATTTCTATTAGTCTAGTATACAGGTATGTATAGGACACCTTCCCAGTATTACAAAACATCACACACGCCAAAGAACACCCATCACACATTATTATACACACTCTTATTCCTCCCACTTTGCCTACCCCAAAACGACTTCCAATAGCATATCTGTACTCCAATTACTCTGTTCCATCCAATCACTCTGCAACACTCAGCTGTATACATAGGGTTGTATTATTAAAAATTCCTCTTGGAGAAGGCCTTTCTTCTCTAAATTCTCATTGTAAAATACTAGAAATTGACAGGAGACGAGTTTTTCCTCAAAGTAATGGCTACCTAGACAGTCTGTGGTGTGGGAACTAACCAGACTTCCCCACTTCTAATCACAATCTTCAAAGCCACCAATGTACAGCTGCTTTGACTGCTCTGTGCTATCAACCTTCGCCTTGGTACTCCTATTACTAATTCTTGAGGGACAAAAATGGTATGTAGAATACACACACCTGAAATGGGCCCAGTTATCAAGCACCAAACCCTACCTGATTATGAAGGGTCCATTTATAGTGTATGTACAGTTGCAAGCTGATGGAACGGACACACTTGAAACGAGCCCCACATCAAGCATTATGCAGCTCACGCCACTACACATCTTACCTTATGCTCAGTGTGGGGCTCGTTTCAAGTGTGTCGGTTCCATCAGCTCGCGACTGTACCATGTGTCTAATATTTGACCTTATCCTAGTGAAAGAGAAGAACAAATAGCAATGAATAATTATTAATCAAGAGATCATATAAAAGAACTGCAAGTAAAAGATATTAATTTATTACAAGACTTAAAATAGAGTTACAAGAACAATTTCATAATGATCTGATGACAAGGCAAGCATGCATTATACAATGAGACAGTTCATGGCAGAAATTCACCTCAATCTTGAGTGCATGATATGAGCAGGGGATAGATATCTGGATCTTGATAATCCAGTACTAGAATGACAAGTCCTGCATTTTTCTATCACTATTACAGACAACTGAAGGCACGATGTCTCCAGTATGTATCTAAGTACAGTACTACCATGAGATGCAGTTCCTCTCCACAGAACCCCGGTGCAAATTGTAATCAATTAATAAACAATGCCCCTGCAGCCCTGTCCAGAGAAGTACTACTGCCAAGGTCTTGAGGGATTCAAAGCATTGCCTGGAGTCTTGATTCTTGCAGATCTTTGTATATACCATTTCTGATCTAACATATTCTATTCTGTCACCTATAGTAGCTAAATGATGATATCAAATAGTATTTCAGTACTTTCATTCCTTCACTAAATTTTCTTTCTGCTTTTGGATGAAGAAGGAATCAGGGATACCAGCGAATTTCAAGATGGTTTAATCATATGAATGATGGAGCATATGAATGAAAAATGCAAATTATAGTCGAGACAGGGAAAGTATAAGGACGGGTGAACCACATAAATGAAGGTAAAGATTTGTTATTGAGTTTCTCTTCTGATTAAAGTTGTGGTTCATTTTCTTTCAACACTTATGACCCGACTGAAAGGAATCGCAGGATTGAGTACTTAAAAATACTTCACCATTCTACAAATATTACGGCACCTTTTACTGTATCTACTTCTTCAACACAACGGATAAAAATTTATAGGGACCTACACAGCATGACTTTCATTTCCTTTCAAAAATTCCCCTGAGTGGTAAATTGTCACTACAAAAAAAAAAAAAAAAATTGCCCTGCTTCAATATTTGCACAGAAGCATTAAGTGAAATTATGTCACAAACCATACAAAACCAAGAGAAGTGAACTAGAGGAGAAGGGTGTGTTATCCATCGTTCTTGCTGCCTCCAGTCTGAGAGAGGTGCTTGATAATGTCGACCCAGTTGTGGCCTCGCGCTCGCTCCCCGGCCGCGTTCTGACGGTCCCAAATCCGTCGCTTCTGGGCCTTGGTGAGTTGTTCCTTCTTCTCCTTCTTTTGCTACAAGATGAATTAGGAGTGAGAGGATATATATAACACAAGGAATTCATTAAAATACTCAAATGTTTCTTCTTTTGCTACAAGATGAATTAAGATTGAGAGGATATATATAATACAAGGAAATCATTAGAATACCGGTACTCAAAATGTTTCTGCTGCTACTGTATATGGGGTAAATGTCATAGAAGGTATTGTATAAGTTTGACTTATACTTAATATACTGTATTTTGGTTAACAATAATCCTTTCATCAAACTTTGGGCCCACCTCTTGGAGAAAAACAGTTAACTGAGAAACATAACAACAACAACAATAAAACGATGCGATCAATGCATAATTATGATATTCCATTATCTAAACATGACATGAAAGTGCAAACCTCTCCATGGTCTTCGACTGTCATTTGAGCAACATCATTAGTGACTTCGGCTGTGATGAGAGGCAGAGGCACAGATGGCTGTTCATCCAAGAATTCATCCTTGGCTTCTTTCAGCCACTCAAACAATGTGAAAGTCATGCTCATACCAAGGTTCACCTCTGCCTGCTCTTTCAGTCCAGATATGATCTTCTCCTTGACTGAAGATAATCTATTCATGGGAAAGAAATACAGAACTGGTAAAGAAATGTGAAAATAACAATTATATATTGTACATAAAGTGAACAAGGCCATCTGAATTGAGCCTCTTTTGGCAATGCTTTGTTAGTCAGTGCACTAACTACAGTTCTGTGCTGAGTTTTGACATGCAAACCAATTTTCTAACATAAAACAAATTGATAACAAGTCTGCCTTGGTAACTAACATGTGTTTATTGTAGAACACGTCGAGGTTGATGGTGGGAGCTTCATCAGGATATTCTGGACCCCAGCTGATCTCTACCAAGAATGATTTATTATCCCCAGCCTCACCGAACTGCAGAGGAATGAGTTAACATCATTAGGTTCAATACCCATTCGTTCAGGAAACACATAAATTCACATTCAAGCATTGTATTCGACTTCTTTCCTCTTAATCTAAAATTATTACATATTATGTCTAGGCAATCTTCAGTTAAAGATAAAGTACAGTATATAGATACAGTACCGGTATTATTTCCGAGTTATACATGTGCGAGTTATTTAGATTTCGGTATGATATACGTGATATGGGTTGAATTTCTGCTACAGTACTTTGATAAAGGTCTTACTGTGCACAACTCATTTAATGGAAATATGGACCCCCCAGAAAGACAAAATACTATTTTTCCAATTGTTTTTCGTGTGATTCATGCAATTTTAACAACCATGAATTGCAGAAATACCCTGCTCTGGCATTTGGTCCTGGTAGTCTGTCCGGGTTAGGTCCCAATAGATTGCCCGGGTTAGGTCGCAAATATTTTGCCCCGGTCAGGTTAGGTCATGTCGAGTTAATTTTTAAAAACTGACTTGGATTCTTATATTACAGCATATCTTTAATTTCACATTTATTAGGCTAATTGCATCTTATATCATCTTCTAAGTTTTCTCACAACCAAAACCCCTAATTCCCAGGCTCTCCTTTATGATTGTTGGGGTGATGGAGTACAGTACTGCCAAAGCAGGAAATGTTCGCAATAAATTGATGTTAAACTTGTATGAATCACACGAAAAACTGTAGAAAAACCATCTGCTATCTGAAAAACTTGCGTAATACTGAAAATTTATAGAAATATTTACCTGTCAAAATTATACAGCATGTTCTATCAACCTTTCATTTCATACTGCAGCACTACTGTGTAATATCCCTTAGCTCATATTATGCATGTAAAGTCAAAGCAAAAACATAAAAGATGATTTTGCTTCTAACATTAAGCCAGTGCATGAGCAAATAATTTTTTAAACTATCTGCAATTGGTAATCAAACAGAACTTACCTTATACTGAAATGTAGTATTATTAATCATACTAAAACTTGAGTCTCCTTCGTATATAGACTGCAACACTTCCAACTCTTCTTCATGTTCCTCTCTCATGGTTGTTATTTAAAGTACAGATCTCACCTGAAATACCAGCTTTTTATAATCATACATTTCAATACACTCAAATGTTTACTGTATTAGAAGTTAAAAGTACCTTAAAAATACTATTAATTAAAAGCACAGTACAGTACAGGTATGATGAGGTACCAGTAATATTTGCACTGGTAATAGTGAAATAGAGCCACAGAAAAGGAAGTTAATTACCAATTTCCTTCATATTATTGTTGGTGGTTAATTTAGCCTTATGAACTAATTTCCCATTGTGACAGTGTATTTTAACCATGTTTGATTTCCACCCTATGTTTGCTTCCACCTTATGTTTGCCCCGGTTTGGTCCTAGTAGTTATCATGGACATGGAGAATGAATATGATAGGGTTGATAGGAAAGATGTGCTAAGGATTTACAGTGTTGGTGGGCACTTAGTGGAAGGCATTGAGGCCTTTTATAGAGAAGCATAAGCATGTGTGTGGGTAGAGGGTGATCTGAACGAAATTTTTTATATTAGTGTAGGGTTGAGGCAAGGGGTGTTTAGGCCTATGTCACCATGGCTGTTCAATGTCTATATGGATGACTGTTTGAGGGAAATGAAGGCCAAAGTGGAAGGCCTGGGAGCCAAGCTGAGGCTGAATGGAGTAAATTGGTACATGTAGCCTAGTTGGTGGGAAGCTTGTTTGCTGATGATACTGTGTTGATGGCTGAGAGTGAAAGGGAGTTACAGACGCCAGTGGATGAGTTTCAGTCTGTGTGTAAATGAAGGAAACTGAAGGTGAATGTGGGTAAAACTAAAGTGATGGTATTTGAGAGGGCAGAAACTGAAGTGACTGACTGACTTTGCCACACCCTACTGAGTGGGAGTACCAACTGGATTAAATGTGAGATGACTGTAAGGGGTGAGATGATGGAGGAAGTGAAGGAGTTTAAGTACTTGGGAACAGTTCTGTGTAAATATGGAAGTATAGAAGGAGAAATTTGAGAGAGAGCAGTAAATGGTAGACAGGTCATAGGATCACTGGGGAGGATAATGAAGGGTGTTACTTGAGAGGAGCATGTGGACGTACTAGGTGGGATGGAGACAGTAATGAGAGATGTGGTATGAGTGAGAAGGCAATTGGTATTGAGTGCAGAGTAGGGGTGGGCGTATCGATGCCAAAATATCGATATTTACGATACCAGCTATTTACACTGAAATATCGATACTAATGCCCAAGTATCGATATTTTAAATTTACTTACAATTTGGTATTTTTTTATACAGTAAAGATGGGATAATTTTTGTATGAAGAAAATATAATTTATTAATAATTCGTAAAATAATGCAGGGTATATTTTTGTGTTTGGCAGCCCGGTATTGTTGCCTGTCGTCCCATAATAACACTATAGGAACATTGATGCCTGAAAAAAATTATTATACAGTACTGCCGACTAGGCAGTCGCATTAATGGACACTGGGCACTTGTATACCTTTATTTTACAAGGAGGGTTACTGTGAAATAAAAGGAATCTTGTAATAAAACAATGTAACTATATGTACTGATAGCAACAACAGTTTATTTGTATTATATTTTGCTTCTTGCAACTAATTTGTATGTTTTTAATCATACATGCAATTCTGTAACTTAATCATCCTTTAAAACATTCTTATACAGTATATGGTTCGAGTAACATTACATAAAAGCAACTCAATGAAATATTAAGCAGAAGTTCAAGGTATCAGTATTGTATCGAAACCATCGATACTAGGTACAAAAATACTCGGTATCGTATCGTTTAAAAAATACTGTTATCGCCCACCACTAGTGCGGAGTTTGTAAAGAAGGTGTATGGAAGTGAAGTTGTGGCACCTGGTGTGAGAGACAGACCACCAGTTAGATGGCAGAACAGAGTGGAAGAGTATGTAAAGTAGAGAAACATGGGGGGAAGAGTAGGGTTTGAACAAGTAAGGAGGGAGTGTTGGAACAGGGAGGACTGGAGACATTTCTGCCATGGCTACCCCTTTAGGGAGAGTTCTCAGAGGGAATAAGACATCAGAGCTATAGATAGGTCCCAATAGTTCGCCCAGGTCCAGATTAGGTTAAATTTGGTCAGGTAAAGTCAAGCTAACTCGAACACATATAGATATAATTTTCCAATGCATATTTTACCTCTCAATCCAGTCTCTTTGTAGGGAGAATCCAACATGGTTAAAATACACTGTCCTATTCACTCCTACTATTATCTAACTTAACTTAAACTTATACAAACCAGTAATATTAGATTATCGAAAGAATATTTTTTTATTTTTCAGCGGCTCTTTTTTAATTTTACTCTAAGTTAGCATTATTCATACATTTTACTTTACATTATCATCATTACTGTTCATCTAAGGCAGCATTGGCCCTACATGCGTATAATACCTTTCATACAATAAAAATGAACTATGGTATTTAATGGGTCACCAGAACATATACAAACCTCAAATACCAATCACAGTTGAAATATACAGTAAATGAAGCCATGATAAATATACATACCTGTCTTTCACTGTTTCATAAGGCTGTCAAAATGTGTACATACTTCTTGAAGGACGACTTGTGTTTACATTACCTCCTCGTTGTCGTCGTCGTCGTTCTCTACATCACCACAGTATTTAAGGACAGTCTCGATAGGTCGGCTTTCATACGATATATCTTGATGAATAAAAGAGGGATGAAAAGGCCTTGGTATATTATAAGAAAATAATTATTGAAATGAATTGAGTTGAAAAGTTTATGATTGTAAATGCATACAACAAAGGAGAGGACCAGCGCCTTTTCCATGATCTTCTCTCAATATGTATTCCACAAATTTCTATGAAAAGTGTTCTTTAACACTACAGCCTGTATTTTACAACTGTATCACTGGTGAATAATTTTTTTCAACATGATCATGCTTATCATTCTGCTACATGGATATCTTGTAGTTGATCTATACTTTTGCTATATGAAACTACTACTACTATACAATCACTATAAACCACTTTGGCACACTACAATATTACTATTATAGCTATCTATTCACAATCTCTATGATATATAGTTCTTTCATACTAGACAGTACTAGTTTCAGCCTCAACGATGAGCTAAATTCACATTGCTAAATAATAGGAAATATATAAGCTTTGAAGAGATCTTTTCCTGGGAGTATAGTAGTTTAAGCTGAATTTTTAGTCTTTATATATTTTCTGAGGGAAAATACTTCCATTTTTTCTACTTAAAGTATTATGATTTTGAAATTAGCAATTCCCCAAGTCCAGCAGAGAAAGAGGCAGAGATTATGGCCAGTAAACAAGGGAAGGAAGGACAGTAGAAGAGAGGAAAGGCAATAGTTTAAGGTCCAAAGGGGCACCAAAACCCTTTTAAGTATGATACTGCAAAATATTACAAAGTGATTATTTAGTGATATTTGTAGCCCATAAAATAATGCAGTAGTAACTATGTGGGATAATAAATGACACTTATGTCTGGTATAACATTTATTTTAAACTTTTACAGTACAATATAAATAAAATATTAGCACATCAGTACTAATCTTCATAATGCAAAATAACATCACATATAAAACTATTTTAGACTCTGCTATTTGGTACAATACAGTTAAACAGAGCAAACTTACAGAGACTATCCTACATCACACAAGTACTGTATCATAATCAGGGAAGTTGTATACATCCAGGAGCTTAGGAGATTGTCCAACAATGGGGTGATGCACTGAACAGCTCTGAACTACATGTTTTCCACTTAAAATACATGTATTGCGGAATTCCAATATAATTTTTTGTACACCCTTTCATGTCTTTTACTAAAAACAGAATATTGTACTCATATCTTTGACAGACACTCGTATGGTTTGTAAAGTGATTCTTAAAAAAAATAATATCCCGTAAATAAGGTGAAAATCATATCCTTGGAAATGATGTCTAAACAGTTTAATATTCAGTAAATATCCCATATAACTGGTTTAAAACGCTAACACATGATAAATAATTGAAAAAATATCTTCATGTAGGCCTACAAATATTAATTTATTTTAAAACTCCTCACGGGAAAAAGGTACGTATGGCAGAGGGGAGTACCAAACGGATGTCGAATGGCGAAATTTCTGATTAAGTTTCATCAATGTTTTAAAGAATTTGACATTCTCATTCTCTTATTTGAAGGGGATTTCATCTTTATACAAGAATAAGGTGGATATTTACACATAAACACATGTTCATACTTCCCTAGAATACCCAGGATAGGAAGGGGAGAGGAGTATACTTGATTGTTATTTTATATCAATCCCAATTTCTTTATACGGCTATGAATAGTGTAGAACCCTTAGTTTTGTTACTAAAAGCATGTTGCTTATCATTGCAACGATCAGTTGTACTTGCTTTTGGATAAAATAATATCCATTTGTGGTAGCTACAACCCTTTGGTCCGCCGATTCTGAAAAGCATGTACAGTAGTTCAGAAGTGGCCACCAGATGGCAGAGCTACTCACTGCATCACCCCATTCTCCAGCTCAGGGTATATGGTGTTAGTCAGAACAGAATCACAAAACACATCACTCACACTCCATTAATTCTATGTACAGTACAGTTATCTATTCAGCTTGTTACAAAATTCCTTGTCTGTCATGTAAAGTGCAGTATACTGTACAGTATTTCATATAAACACACACAATTACTTCTGTGCAAAAAAATCAGAACTTAGGACCAAGGAAGAGGATTAATACTGTGCTGGGAAACATCTCAGAACTCTTAAATTAACTTACGTACAAACAGCATTGAAGTGGAAGTGGGGGTTACAAAATCTTTCATCCATTTGTATCTCCTTACTGTTAAATGAACACATAATGTAATCATAAATACAAGTATAGTATAGTCGGGGAATAAAATTCATGAAAGACGAAATGGCAATACAATACCAGGATAAGTCGACTAATCACACACTGCAATACAAATGTTACTCTTCCATTCATGAATTTTGTCTATCAGTGACGTGTTTAATCCCGGGGTTGTTGCCTGAAGCTGCCAACAGTGTTCAGATATCATGTTCCCCAACTGTACATGTTGAAATTGGCAGCCTCTAGTTTGTAAACAGAATCTCACCCCCATTAAAGATGATCATACAGTACTTTATACTATCACTGAGCCACGACCTTATTAGTCTCAGTATTGCACCGCTCATCAGTGACCCAGATTAATTTAACATTAAGGTTGTGTTTGTTGACGTGTGAGCGGAGGAGCTGGTACTGTTCCATGGTAGAATCAGCCATGTGACACAGACGCCCAACATTGGCCAGCCGGTTGTCCTGTTTCAGCACAAGAGCCACTGTGGCCAGGGTGACGGTGGTTGACACATTGAACCACAACTCCTAAGGAAAAAACAAACAAGTTACGGTAATATTGTATATAATATTTTGATTCACGGGCTTCTGCCTCCCCTCTCGTCTGTTTCACAGGCTCTACTCCCCTCAAATATATATAGAAGTGTCATTTGATAAGAGAAAAAAATATTGCATGATATTACTAAAATATATATATTTTAAAGCATGATTAATTATAAAATGTTATGAATATACAAATATAGTTTTTATAGGATGATTAAATACAGAATGTTATGAATAATTGGAACATTTTATCAATGGTGAGAATGCATAATAGTAAATATTTGATGTATATTAAAAGTGTGTCATTCATTTTTTTCATCTTTTTCACCAAGACATAATTTGAAGAGACATTACCAGTACATCATCACCACTAACTAAATTAATATCATTAGCCTAAAAAAAAAAAATCCTGAAAAGTTTGAAATAAGAGAAAATGCCAATTTAAAATACTTACAGTAGGCCCCCCAATATAAGATGGACGAATTTATCACTATCCTTTTAACACAGTCTCAGTAAATCACTTAATGTGTATGGTAATGAATAACAGGAGCCTGAGACAATATTTAGTGGTTTTCCATGAGGGACTGAATGTAAAATGATGTGGGGTTCACAAGTAATTCCTCATTATATATGGAGGGTTTAATGTATATAGTTACCTCAAGGTGTGGGAGAGGGTTGTGTTGTAGTGCCTCGGTGAAGGTGGCATCATGAAGCCATTCCAGCTCTCCATCCAGGTGAAGTGTCTGGAGGCTGGGACAGTGAAGCAGCATGAAGCGTAGCCTCTGGTCGCTCACTACCCCAGTCAGCTTCAGATGCTTTAGCTTGGGGTGCGCTGGGCTCGGGATCCCCAAATCCAGCTTGTCGTTACACTCCTCCAGCGTGTGGCGAGCCTGTAGGTCAGTGTGTTAGGTGTAATGTTGTCTATAATAGTGATACTGTATGAACTATTCAACGCGACAATCAACTCCATATTTCAACATCAGGCAATGGAGAGATAATGTATCTTTAAAGTGTCACACAATTCAACCAGTGCTCTAGAAAGGCCTGTGCTTTCAAAGGCTTAAACACTCGTTTTTTGGGGAATGTTCATGGTATCTATATCTACCAGTCTTACAGGAAAAATTGGTTAATGATTCCTGGTAGTAACATTGGTTTCTATGACATTAAGACTATAAAACTAGGATACCTGTTCTCAAGGTACCAGGTTTGAATCCATAGGAAAAAACTACAGCAATAACTATGATGATGATAACAAAAGATATAATTATCGGTCACTGGAGAACTTGTGTTCCATGACTTTATATTTTCTTGGTCTTAATGCAGAGTGGGGAAATTAAGGACCTGAGGAGAAGACAGTACCAACCTTAAAATACAGTTACTGTATATCACCCACACTTTTCTTCTAAACATGCAACCTGGAATTAATCAGTGTAGATCAACTAATGACACAGTTAACATCAACAATTATGACTGATTTTACACTACAGTACTTAAAAACATATTTAACACCATCATGGTAGAAGAGCCACCAAATTACCACATCATCAAACACCTACAATTAGCAGTCAGTCAAAGAAAGAACTGATAAACACACAAACTAAAGATATTTAAATAAAATGTACACATATTATATTAAGAACATCATACCATTAAATGCAGCATTGTTGTTAGGACCACAAAGGATTAGTATACTCTGGTATTAACAAAGGCAAGATAATGTCAGCAAAATATTGACTACCATTTACATTGAGGTAATCTGTTTGCTGGTCCAGATAGGAGATAATGACAGCCTTTAATTTGCTGACAAAATCTTATATTCCTTAAGGGGATAATACTGTATAGTGTTGGTAAATCTGGAATAATTAATTCCTCCAAACTATTCCAGGTAATAGGAGACCATTATTTTTGTTAATCTGGTCCTGTTTCCTTGCATAGTACAGAGGAATCAAGGATTTCCAATATACCAAAAGTGTATTACCTCCTTAAAGCAAAGTTATTCTCTGCAAAATAAATAATAATATGATACAGTAAACATCAATTTTCAGAACATAAAATGTAGGCGAGTTATAAAAATATGCGAGTTATTTTAGCGGAGCTGCAGCGACTTGTGGAGGTGATCTCTTACCCTATCTGGTCTCTCTCCATCAACCTAGTAAAGTAGCATTATATTATTTTTATATTTATCATTGCACATGAATGGTGCAATACTTTACTATAGCCTACTCATTCAACAGTCTATCCACACTCTAGGTCTGCAAACTGTGCCCCTGTAGCTAAATTGAATCATTACATCTTTCCTTTTTTTAACAGTCTGATATTAAGACAAAATATATTTCATTCCACTATTTAGAAGAGATGATGGGCTTACATTTAACTTCATAAGAAAATACCATACAGCAGTTATTGGAACATTATACACGAGTACTGCATAATATAAAAGAAAAAAAGGACAGGATTAACTACCTATTATTATGGGGAAATTCTTCTGTTGGTAAGTCTGGAGCAACCGATTCCTCCAAACTAGACATCCAGGCATCACCATTATTTTTGTTAATATGGTCCTGTTTCCTGGTATACTTTGGAGGAATCAGTAGCCTTCAAATTTACAAACAAGACAGTCTAATTAAGGTTTCAGAAAGCCAGGTGTCTGAAACAATCATAGGTAACCTCTATGAAATTACTTGTGGATATTTACCCGAGCCAGAGAGAAACAGATTTACAGCACCAACCTTATAGTCCCCGGAGAAGGTGAGGGTGATGAGGTTAGGACAGAATGTGGCCACTACGTTGTGTACCTGCAATACAAACAATGATACGTACATAAAACAATCAGTAACTTAAAAGCTCTTATTTTGCACAGTATCAAGTGAAGCCCCATAGAAAAACTGTACTATAATGATGCTATTGCTGTTGATGATGATGATGATAATGATGATGATGCTGATGGTGACAACATTGATAAAGACATAAATCACAACTCCTGTACAGTATAATTGCAGACACTTTTTTTGCACAGTATCAAGTTACACCATAGGGACTATTGTATTATCATGATGCTATTGCTGATGATGATGATAATAAAGGTGACAACAGAGACTAAGGACATAAATGACAACTACAGAAAAAGTGCATACCCTTTTCTTGCACAGTATCAAGTAAAATCCATTGAACTACTGTATTATAATGTGGCTAATAACAATAATAACCACAATGAAGAGGACTTATATGATGACTAGAATTACAAAACAAACTATAATTACAATACCAAAACCATAAATTACAACACTGAAACCACAGCAAAGATAGAGACAGTTGGTGACCGACAGCTCACCTGGGCAGCATAGAACCAGTCGTCGGCGAGGTGGAGGTGTAGACAGGTGAGGTGAGGACCGCAACCCTCAATCATTTGGCTCACTAAGTCAACGCTGCATCGGTCATAGAAGTTCACCTCTAGTTTGTTCAGCTGGAAAGTTGTGGAAATGTTTATAATGACCAGTCAGTATTCTAAACCTTGGTGATAAAAGGTATCCGATAACCTAATGACATTATAGTACCTTACACTCCTTAACTTAATAAGAGACATGGACTGGTATAGTAAGACAGATAGAAAGGTCATTGCTGTATCAGTTATAAAAGTGCACCTCAGGTTTGCTCAGCTGCAGAGTGGTGGAAATGTTTATGCGATAAGTTGGTATCCTAAACCTTGCTAAAAATACTGTATGTATATACCTTACACCCCTTAACTTAATAGAGACGGGATTTATGAAAAGATAGATGGAGAAGATAAGCAGTAAGAGGAGGAGGTGAAAAAGAAAAAAAGGGAAAGAATAAAGGAGAAAAAGGAGAGAAAAAAAACACAAGGGAGAGAGACAAGAGAATTCATACCTGAGAGAGAGAGAGAGAGATGAAGAGAGGGAGGGAGAGAGAGAAATCATACCTGAGTGAGAGAGGCAAGGACTGATACATCTGGCTCCTCCTGCAAATCCTGAAAGATAAAGTCAAGGCGTAGGTGTGTGAGTTGTGGGCAGAGTGTTGTGGTCATAAGATCACTGGTGAAAGGGTTGAACAGCCAGAAGTTCTTGAGACTGAACGTGGCCTCTGACAAGTTTGGAAGCTCGGTGGGGATTCTCTCTGCCGCCCCTCGCTGCAGTTGCTTCTTCACATAATCAAAAAGGTCGGCTCGAGACTCAAACAGCAGTGAGTCGGAGTTGCAGTTAAAGGCACAATGGTGTAGCCAAGACAGTTCCTTCACCTTATCCAGCACCTTCCAGCATCCTCGTCCTGTGATCCTGGTCCCTGATATATCCAGAGACCTCAGGCCGGTGCATTTGGCTATTTCATCGCACTCTAGGTCCGTAATTTTCTCGGAACCTCTCACTGACAAGTCACATAAGACTGGACACATTTCTGACAATCCTTTAATAATTTCTGGAGTGCATATGTACTGAATTCTCAAAACAGTGAGATGAGGTAAGCTTCTCAGTTTATCATTTAGATTTTCAAAGACCTGAGACCTCCAATAACAAGACCGATCAATGATGAGTGATTCCAGTCTTGTAGCAGAGTCCAAATGTTCAAACAGTATCTGAAATGGAAATGTATTATATTACCTATGTAATGTGTAGCCTTATATAGCATACAGTACGGTACTATACATATATATGTTGAACAATGAACATGAGTAACAGAATTAGGACTGAGTGCTGTAAACTACAGCATTAACAAGATATAAATAATACTTAGGTTATCCCAAACAAGACCTACTATACCACTCTACAATACACAAACACACACACTAACCTTACACATTTCAAGCTCTGAGAACATCCTGGCTTTGCCAAAATCAAGTTCTCTAAGTGCCACACCTATGAACTGAACAATGATATCTTGTATGGCAGGTCTGGTTCTCTTGTCCTTCATGTAGGTCATATCCAACCCAGCAGCCACAGTGGTAAAGAGGCGGGTGTGTAGAGCAACGTGAGACAGAGACTCCAATAATGATCCTAGTTCCTTCACCACACCTGCCACACCTATACCATATTTATTTATTAGTCTACCATATACCACACCTGGTTCACCTGTACCATATCTAACCACTTTACTCCACTAAAGGAAAATATACCAGTACTGTATATGTAATGATAATAAATAGTTTGGAGAGAAAAACCAATGTGTAACAAAATATTACTTTCATACACATAATTATATGGGGTATAGTACTGAACATGTACAGTAATTGCATTTGTATATACAATTACAGTATATCCTCAAGACATTTGGATTACCAGTACAATACTTTTCCATTGGTAGTCAACGCATTACCGGTACTTTTTTCCATACCTAGGCCTAATCTAATCCAGTAAAAAAACAAAAGCTATTATCCTTCATAAATTTGAATGTACTACAATGAGCAGAAGAAGTAAGATATATGCTGTAATCACACTTACGTTTCTGTCTCTCTTCTGGTGTAAGCCCATTTTGCCTCGTCTGTTCTGTGTTAATTAGGGAAGGTGGAATCGGTGGTATAGAAGGGGAAGTGGGTTCTGATGAAGGGTCCTGGGTACATTCTGATGATGTATCTTGTTGAGGGGGACTTGGAGGTGGTATGCTCTGTGTAGGTGACTCGGGGGATATGTCTGATGGTGTGCCTGGGATAGTAGACTCTGATGTAGTGTCATGAGAAGGTTGCTCTGGGGGGGTGTCTTGTGGGGGAGAAGGTGGTGGTTGTGGGGGGGTGTTCTGTGAAGGTTGCTCTGGGGGGGAAGGTGGTGTTGTGTTCTGTGTAGTTTGTTCCAGCATTGTGTCAAGGGGTGTGGTGGTAGGTCCAGGCTGTTGGGGTCCATTGCCAGTTGGGTGTCTGTGGTGATTTGCTGACATTTTAGCCATTGCATTGCGGACTCTGGTTCCTGTGATGGCCTCTCGCTTGATTGGAGGAATGACTTTCTTTGCTGTATACTTGCTGACAGTGATAATTTCAATGAGTAACTGTGTGATAAGTTCCACACACAGGGTGCTCACGGGCAATACACTCTTACGGTCAGGCATTTTGCTGCAAAGAAAAACAAAATATATATGTATATAATTATACAGCTTACCATTTTTAAATAAAAAGATATAAACACTCATATGTAAAAATATATTATACTATTGTTGTCTCCTGTTTCCCCACAATGAATATCAGTCAGTTACCATATAGAAACGTTACAAGTTAATGTGTAACCTGAAAACCGAAATCCTGGTGTAGGCCTAAGGTACTGTAGGGCCCAATGCCACTGAGGGAGTCTTGTTTTCTCGTATGGTATAGGTTAAAGTTAGTTAGGAGGAATGGGTAGCCTTCCAATTTACCAAAATGAGAATCTCCCTTTAACAGTCTCGACCATTCACACCTGTCATACCTTGAGATCAATCATGCAAGTTGTCACAATGAAATTTCACCACGTTTGGCTAAATCTTTCCATATATCTCGTTAATCTGTGGTGATTAATCTACAACAACATCTTTTCATATCCGGGAAACTTAGATACATTACTACCTATCACTCTAACACCTTACCTATATCAATATCCTCATACGGTACAAAGGACAATAGGTAGATATATTGTGGTTGTGTGTGTTGATGGACAAAGCCGTGGGAATGACAGGTTCATCACAAATAAAAAGTTTCTGTTAGGCTCCTCCCTGACGTCCTGCTATACGATAATAATGTTGGGCTTTTTTTTTATTGTTGGCCAATATGACTCAACTCCAGCCATGGCCTTATATGGACATTATATTTCGGTTCTTATTTATCCTTTATTAAACACACTTCACTTCTCTATTTTCTCATTCTATTGTCTCTTAGGCTAATATTAGTGTTGATGCGTTGTGATATGAACTATTATCCCTATAAATAGCAATGCAATCAGTTAAAAAATGTACCTACAACGATAATGTAACCCCGTAGAAAATGTGACAAACAAACCCAGCTGATTAACCAGTAAAAAAAAAGAATAAAAATGTGGACTTGCGTTTCATCATCCTTGGACACACAGTAGCCAGTAGTAGGGAAGCTGCTTCATTATGTTATTACGAACTCACAAAGGCATATTTTATTCCACTACACAGTTGTTTAGGTGAGAAAATACATGAGGATTATTGTGATATATTTTGTGTTATTGCAAATGTTATTATGTATTACACAGCGGTATTTTATTGGCCTTGTACTGTACTTGTTTTCGGTGAATCGTTATGTAACATTATCTATATTTTACACAGTTCAGAGTAATGTAAATCTACAAGGCATTTTCTCTGCTAGCCTGTTATATGGGTTGGCTATATGTGTATTATATATGAGTGAGAGGAGGAATAGTAATGTTTGCTATTTTTATGAAACTATATATAAATGCTTCAGATATCAGACAATGTGTTATGAAAAAAAATTAGTAGGTTAAAGATATTTAGGTTCTCAATCAAAAAAGTATTATATGACCATTAATTAACACTGAAAACATAACAGGTATTACATTATATAGAGAGCATTACAGGTATTACATTATATAGAGAACATTACGGGTATTACATTATATACATATTTTACTTTTCCGTCACAGATGCTCACGATGGTGCTTCAGAACCCAGCGGTGCCTCTTTCACGGCTCCCAGACTTCCTTGTACCCGGCTTACTTCGGTTCACACGCGTTAGTCCGACCACACTCGACCGTCACAAGAACCAATCCATACACCAGTTGTTTGTGTTATAATTCTCTGTCAATAAGGGACACAAACCATCACATCTCTCAGCATACCAGATGTAGTATACATTCTCTTAGCTTTTTGAACATTCAGAAAAAACTAAAGACCAAACTATATGGAGAAGATTTTGCTTTGGAAAGGGATGAATCTGGAATGAGGAAAATATACAGTGATAAGCGTGAGAGAGATTCCGAGTTCCCATATGATACAAAGCCAAATATTTCTGCTGGTATTCCTGGTGGTGATGCTAAAGTTACCAGTGAAAATTATAATGTAAATGAGGACAGAAAATTAACCACAAGGACTGAGCAAACTCCTCCATCCCAGGGAGATGATGTACCGAGTTCTATTGAGAATAATAATAACAGAATAACGGAGAAAGAAAAACTTCCATCATCAAAAGTCCAGCGATATTTCCTGTGGAGATATTCTTGGTATTTGAAAAAATTCCAAGAGTCTTTGAAAGAGGAAATGCCTGACACCTTCAAAATGTTCCACATCTTTACTGTCGGTGTTAAGGAATTTGTTATAGACTTTAAGTACGTATCGTATAACTTTGTATGATGAATTGGAATAAGGTCAATAAAACCAAAAGTATATTACTGTATAGTAGGGAAATGCTATATTGTAACATGCAATATGCTTGCCAATACTGTACTTTCAAAAATTAATTTTGTGTAGGAATATTGTTTCATTCTGTAGAATTTACAAAAGTTTATCATTTTACAGTACAGGAACAATAATTGATAATATTATGTAATATGTGAATCAGTCAAGCCAAAGTAAGTTGGATAATGGGATGTGAATCTTTCCACAGAGATTTCATCAAGGTACTTATGATAATGAGCCTACCAGGCTCCAGTCTAAAGTCCCTTTCACACCACGAGATGCTACTTTACTATCGAATGCCTGGCGACATGCTCCGAGTCTTCCCTGTTCTCCTCCTCTCTTCACTTCCCTTTGGCCAAAATATTGCATTTCCTATTGGGTAGGTAATTTTATGTATTTTATTTATGTTTTCCCATTGTTTCTAATATACAATATTTTTTCATCTTGAATCTGAGATAACAAATTTAAATGTTGAAAGAAAATCCCAGTTATCTATCTACTCTTACTCTCTAAATAGGTATTGGTTCCCCCGTCACCTGCTGTGTCGACACTTCTGGGACATTCAGCAACGTCATGAATTTGCAGTCATGGCTATAAAAAAGAAACTCTTCAATGCTCGTCCTGTCTTCAGGTAAGATGTTTGGCAGAGTCACATCACAAATTTCGAACAATGTCATTCCTTTGAAACACATTGAAGGTACTGTATACTAGTTGTACTCCTCCATCGTTGTGTGTGTTAACGGTCGAGTTCATATATTTATTTTGTATTGCAGGTGTTTACAAGCATCAATATACTCCATTGAGGATAAAGAAGAAAGGAAAAAGTGTAGGAATGTGTTCTCCAAGCTTGGCTCTGGTATCCATCCAAGCACAGAAGAAATAATCTCTCTCATACCACTGTTTAAAGGTGAACCCTTCAACATCAGAAGTATACGTACTACCCACGTGGTGAGTTTCAAGTTTCATGCAAGTCCATGTACTGTACAGTACTGTCTGGTAATTACTTGTCAGTATCCTTTGTACTACAGTACTGTGTACAAGTGACCTTTTCAACAAAATTAATGTACCGGTACTAATTACCTCAGCATATGATAAATCTTAAATATGTATACTGTACAGTGGTACATTAGGTTTAAGTGTTACCTTATATTGAATTTGTGTCAGAATGGTCTGCTTCGGCTGCACGGTCGATCTGTGTGGGGTCTGCGGCGAAGAAGGTTGACAGATCATGCCAGGCTCCTACACTGTATGGATGCAGCGCTCTCAACACAACCCCTTACTGACCTCTCCCTTGACACACTCAGGACGGTCAGTGTTCTAGTACAATATTATTATTTTGATTTCACAACTCACTTCACTGGATTTGTACAGGAATATTTTTAATGTGGCTTCCCTAATGATTTAGAGGTATTGTAATTGGATTGTCTTTTCTTTCAACCAGTACTATACCATACCACCTCACTTGTCTTAGATGAAGGAATATGAAGTGGTGATTAGTTTTTTTCCTTTGCAGTGTTTGTTTCTGCGTGGCCTGAACCCAGCCAATATGAGTACAGCAGCCATGTTGGAGTTCATGGAGAGCTGGCTGAGGGTGTCCAAAATGGTTGACAAGTCCTGCTACTCCCTCCTCCTCCACCTTCCCATCCTTCTCACCTACAATCAGCCTTCAAATATTCTCCTCATATATTGAATCTTTTCCAGGTCCTTTATCCGTTCTCATTTTGAATCTAGTCCATATTCCTCATGTAATCTCTCTCTATACTGAATCTTTACATTACTGTATTACCCACATACATACCAGACTCAAATATTGTCATTTATGGAATAGCATCCATTCTTTAACCTATAGCCAAAAATTCATATAATTTACCTTGGAGATCAATTGTACTTGGTTACAGGAGCAAGTGTGATTTCCTGCTCTCTACACAGAGTAATACAAGACATATAATGTATTAACAATATACACCTTTATGGGAAGCTTTAATGATCAATTACAGAATTCTCATTTTCATGTCAATAAGTTATTTTTTGGGGTGACTATGGCTCATCTTGTACTTATAAATGATTATGTAACATTATTACATTGTAGATGTACAATTGAGAGAACTGGTAACTGTAAAGTTTTCCTATAGTTTGTGTATTATTTTCTCAATGCTAAAAATAGCATCCAAGTTATAGTCGTGTATGTTCCATTAATTACAAGATGGTAACAATATAAACTTTGGACATCATATTGAATCATGAGCTAACAAAGCTATACAGCAGTTGTTTTTTTTTATCTCTAGCTCTTATTACAGGTCTGCAGTCAATATATATACCCTGCCTATGGTTGATATGCATCTCTTGTGCTCTTGGAGGTCAGTTTCAACCAGTCACTTTAGTCATTGACATTATTGGCTGGGGGTATTTGACGCAGGCTTTGAAAAAATTTAAAGTTATCTCTTGCCCTACACAAAATATGGATTCGCCAATTTCTTTTCCGTTTATAACCAACTTATGAAGCCCTACCTCATTATGTTAAACTGTTGGATGATAATAGCTGTCAACACAATGGATAGATGAAAAAGGAAATAAAAATTTTTGCAACTCCAGTAAGGCCCTGGTATCATTCTCAAACATCTGTGCCCATTCCTAAGGTTGTCTTATGTAAGTATTAATCCCTAAGTAACTAAAGAAAAGGTAGTACTGTAGTAGGAAAATAATTGATTTAACTAATCTTTAATTCCATACACAAAATCTTCTATACATAATTGGAATGGTATAGCATTACTGTACTGTAATACTTAGATGTATCGATAATCTCTCTGAATATGTACAAAAAATTGAAATAATACATAATAATACACCATTTTTGACTCTGTAAATACTATTGTGCTTTCTTTCTTGACCTCTCTTATAGGGGAACCTAAGAAGCTGCTGCTTATTATTCTGAGTTGTATAAATTAAGTATGTCCTAAATTACAAGGGCCTATGACATAGTCCATTTTAAAAACAGTGGTGTAAAAATCTATATCCACTTTGCCATTGCGGGAGTACAGTACTTAAATGGTGGTTAACTTGTCCCTTGTTCTGTACTAACGAAAGCTATAAAAAATAAATAATCTGCTGTGTAGTTAGCCTTATATGTTCAGAGACATTCCCAGCCATAGTAAACAGTAATGTATTATATCTGAGCTTGACACATGGACCTTTCTGTATGCTGACCACTGCACAAACTCACTTAGGCAATGTCAGTTGATAGGCGTTACACTTATATATGTGTTGCTTGGAAGCATTGTCTGCTTGCACCACAGGTCAGTTTTAAGTGAAGTGCAAGACTACTCATTCCTCCAAAAAGACAAAGTATGGATGATATTTCTACCATGATCATTTATTTCTGGTCAGTGACAAAACAAAAATAATACAAATATTAAAGTGAAAAACAAACAAATCTCTACCACCCAGTAATCATACAGTAAGTGGGAAAGGACAGAACCTAGAAATTTTATGTTCAGTGCTAAATGGCTTGTTACTATACTGTTTTGAATTTACAATTACATTTTAGGCTCTGGTTGGGAATGTCTGTAACCATTTACTTGTAACCACACTCGGAGCAGAAAATGGGAAGGGAAGAGATGCTTCATTCACAACAACAAAAATCTACAGTATGCTTTCTCTAACTGCCCGTAAAAGTCCACTGAGAATAATATCGTATAGGCGAGAGCAGAGCATCAACCAATTACATCTAACTTTTCTTTATTGGGTATGGACATTTGCCACCAGCTAGAGAAAACACTATTATACACACATCCCTACACAACAGTAACATGATCTGTAATCAAGGTTCACACAACACTTGCTCCATCTTCAGGCTTTGTTTGGCACTACAGGCCTTTAATTTTCTTCTTTCTTGGCGTTGATGTGTAACTCGGGCCTGATGTCACTCACCAACTGCAAGATGCGCTTAATTACCTGAAAGGAGAGAGGTCACCATAAAACATAAATAGAAGATATCTTGTTTTGGTTGTGATACATGACAAAGGAAGCCGAGAATTTTGTGGGGTTTAAAGTGATTGTGAGGTTTTATCATTGACTTGAGAATGGAAGAACAAATAAAACAAAAGGAAGAATGGAAGGAACAAATAAAAGGGAGAATGAAGGAACAAATAAAAGGGAGAATGGAAGTAATAAATAAAAGGGAGAATGAAGGAACAAATAAAAGGGAGAATGAAGGAACAAATAAAAGGGAGAATGGAAGAAATGAATAAAAGGGAGATTAGAGAGACAAATAAGACATAAGGCTTCACAAAATAGTGGTTCCCGTGCTGGACCGTCTGTTTACCTCCTCTTTCTTGGTGGCCACCTGTTGGTTCATGGCTGCGACCTTGATTTGAGTATCTTGTTTGATCTTCAGGGCGACGTCATCCTGAGATCCGAGGTACTGCAAACACATTAGCATCTATTAGTCTCATGGTGTTATACTTTCTTCAGCAGTTTTCTAGTCTTTCAAATTTAAATAAGAAGTATTAACTAAAAGTATTGAAAGCGTTACTTTAGATACATCTATTATACCCTATTTCCAAAATGCTACAACCAGCTAAACATTTTGGTCTATAAAAGTTGCAATAATCATCTCTTCTTACTTGATTAATTTTTATTTACACATTCCGAAGATGTTTTTATTTTGCTTTGTGTCGCCTAGATTTTGCATGGTGTTCAGTTATACATACATACATACAAATTTATATACAACTCTACTTTATATAATAAATAAATTATTAGATAGAAAGGATTTCAGCTGCATCATGGGCGAGATCATTACCTTGGCCTCATAATCTTTAAACTGCCGTTCCCTCTCCTGTCGGAACTTCTCAATGTCCGCCTGAGCCTCATCCTTGGCCTGCTTCAGTCGTCTTGCCTTTCCTGAAAGACAAATTGTAAAATAGAATTCACCCACGAAGGTAACAAATTACGAGGGGTTCTGGTACTCTGCAAAAACATTCACATATATATCAATGTACAGTATATATATATATTTTTTTTACATACCATAGTTTTTAACATTTATAACAAGCACACCCACCCACTCTCAAAAATACACGACTACATTACTTAATGTATTAGTAGTAGACAGCTTGAGGAACTTCAACAACACTAACAACCTTAAACAAGTGAATCCAACACTCAAACATCAACTTGGTCCAGATTATGTAAATTAGGATGACCCAGAAACAAGTCAAATTCAGTATATTCACTCATTAGTTAGGTTACATTAACTACTCCTTTATTAAACTTCATATATTATAGGTGTTGGTAGCTGGGATTTATGACATTCAATAGTTCTTACTAAGGTTAGGGTGGATCCTTGATATAACAAGAAATAATACCATTTTTGTACCCACCACTTTCTTACATTTGGTTACTCAAAAGTCACCAAATGTTTCTCAAGCTTCTATTATTAATTACCATACAGACTAAGTTAATAATCCATTTACCATGTGCTTTGAAATGTTAGTGCAAAATCAATGGTCTTTTATATACCAAATAATACAGAGAAAGTCAATAACTCATGTTAATTAGAAATACTGTCAGACCTACAGATTCTCCAAAAAATTCGTCTGCTGCGATGATCTATGTTAAATCAATACTGCTTCCCTCATCTTAATAACACCTCACATACATTCTCCTGAAGGGACATAAATAACCATTAATACTCACGCTTCCTGGCCTCTGCAACCTTCTCGGCAGCCTTTTTCTCGGCTGCCAAAAGCTGTTGAACTCCTTGACTCTGGCTGGCCATCACGACGACTGGGACGCTCGATCTTCACACAGGCTCAACCTTCCCTTCTATATTCAGGAAACATTATTAAACTCTTATATTTGGAAGAAATCATTACTATATATATGATTTATAGTGTTCGTCTAATAAATGTGAGTATATTTGATAAATTTCATGTAAGTAACAAGATCCTTAATGGCAGATTAGGAGAAATACAAGGTATTAAAGTTATATGAAATATTGTATATATCTTGATATTCATTCATTTAATATATGTCTGAAGAAACAATAATTATTATAGTAACTATAGAAATATTCAAATTGAACAGATGTCGTATTATAATTCATTAACAGACATTTACTATTTGTCCTGAAAAACGGGAGGGACACCAAAAGGTTGGCTCTGACAATCATATGATTGGAGAGGAGGCGTATTTTATGGTTCTATTTTTGTAAATATTGATAACTAAATAAATCAAATTACTTCATAACCATATTTTTCATAATTCTAAGTTTAAAATTACTTTAATAATATATAACTCCTTCCATTTATAGGATGCCTTTTAGAGAAAATAGCTCTTTATTCGCATCTTCATAGTAATAAATTTCTACGGTGATAAAAACATAATTTTGATTGCTTCTGTTAGTACTGTAATATGCTTCCTACCTTTGTTTCAGGGAGATATACCTTCATGCTAGTAGGATTAAAACTGAAACAAAGTGTGTGTGTGTAAACCTGGAATACCATATTTATTTAATTTTCATTTATAAGGGAACATACTGTACCCAGCAACACATTCTGATTTTCACGTTTTACACATCATTTCACAACTAAATTTGTTATATTGGCATTCTATAAAAATGATGGGAGGTTCAAGTATCTATAAATAGCGGGATTTTGTAGTTGTGCAGCAGTAACATTCAATTTTTGTATCCTCTCGATTGAATCATGTATGTTTTTAACTTATTACAGATCTCCCTATAGTTGTCTTCGTTTTCTTCTATCACAACTCATTCTTTCACCAATCCAATAAGAAAACCAAAGGGAGTACCATTCCTAATAGTTAGTTAATATTTATTCTCGAAAAGAAAATTACAATTAAATAGGTAAGTTATAGAAAAGATGTTTGATGCAGATATGATGTTTACGAAATAGTAAAGATGTTTATTGAATAGAGTATGTACAACAAAATGTTTTAGTGAAGATGAATAAAGGGAAACTATTATTTTAGGGGCGCGCGCGAGTACGTGTTTGTACAGTCGGAGGTAAAAGTCCTATCGTTACCATATCCGCCAGGTCATACAAGGTACAGTATACAGTATGGAAAAAAATTGTATATAAAAGCTTCACAAGCTCGTAAACTAAACCAAAGATGTAGCCTATGTATACCAATTTACCCCTTGGATATTACAATTCAATTATATATATATAGTATGGTGTGCAGTGTTAATTTGTTCTATTTTAATGGAATTATGCTTCAAGAAATACTGATCGATAGAGTGAGGAGACACGATTTATGCTGCCAACTATACACTGCATTATTATTTATGTCCGTTTGTATACATTGTACTAAATTGAAAAGCCAACAATTAATTGTATATATTTTCATACAATACAGTACATTTTAAAATCAAAGCTTTATACGCTTTTACTTTGTTATAATAGACAAGCACTGGGCTTCACCCACCACGGCTATGCCGTGGGTGCTTTTGCCTGAGGCGCTGCTTGCTTCACTCGCCCCACCCCCATAATCGCGGCTCGCTGCGCTGAGTGGGTAGAAAGCCTGTCCCCTACTCCCGCACCCCCCCCCAAAGTCTGTCCCCTAATCCTGCACACCCCAAGCCTGTCCCCTATTCCAGCAACCCTCCTCCAAAACCCCCCAAGCCTGTCCCCTATTCCCGCACCCACCAAAGCCTGTCCCCTACTCCCACACACCCTTAATTGCAATTGACCTTGAGAACAGATTAATTATAAGGGTACTGTATATCAAACAAACCTCATCAGTAAATTTTATATATATATTTTTTACAAAGAGTAGGTCCTATATAGAAATAAATCAAGTTAGTAATAATATTGTTCAATTTATTGGACATAATATTAATTATCCCTGTAAACAAAATATTGGTATACATCTTATGTTAATTAAATTTGAAAACAATCTGATACTTTAATTCATATCAGAACCTGTAAATTAATATTAGGGGGGTGCGGGAATAGGGGACAAGCTTGGGGGGTTGGGGGGGTTGCTGGAATAGGGGGACAGGCTGAGGGGGGGTTAGGGGGGTGCAGGAATAGGGGACAGGCTTTCTATCCACTCCAAGCCTGTTCCCCTATTCCCGCACCCCCCCAAGCCTGTCCCCTACTCCCGCACCCCCTTAAAACCTGTAAACCTGTTAATAAAAATAAACAGTTAACGTTATGCTGTAAATAAGAATGAATAAAAATTAATGCTGTAAAATTAATAAAAATAATAATATGAGTTAACCCTGTAAATGAAAGTAAATATTAATGTTGTAAAAAATAAATCCGTTAATGCTGTAAATAAAAATAAAAACGTGAATTAAACCTGTAAATAATAGAAATTATTAATGTTGTAAAAAATATAAATCCTTTTATGCTTTGAATAAATATGAAAATGTGAATTAATCCTCTGTAAATGATAGAAATTAATTATGTAAATTAGAATAACATGAATTAAACCTGTAAATGAATATTGACAGTAATTAATGCTGTAAATATGAACCCATGATTGCTGTAAATAAAAATGATGATGTAAATTACAGTAACCCTGAAAATGAATGTAAATAATTAATGTGAAAAATTATTAATGCAAATATATCCTATAAAAAAAATAATAAAATTAAACCCTACTTTCTAAACAATAAAATAATAAACAAAACAATGTAAAAACAAAGAAAATATACACACCCTATTTGTATTATGGAGATGAGCAGGTAGTAGATGTAGTAGTGATGGTGGTAGTAGTAGGTGTAGTGGTGGTGGTGGTAGTAGCAAAAGTGGTAGTAGATGCAGTAGTGGTGGTGGTAGTAGGTGTAGTAGTGGTGGTAGTAGGTGTAGTAGTGGTGATAGTAGTAGTTGCAGTGGTGGTGGTAGATGCAGTAGTGATGGTGGTAGTAGCAGAAGTGGTGGTAGTAGGTGTAGTAGTGGTGATAGTAGGTGTAGTAGTGGTGATAGTAGTAGTTGCAGTGGTGGTGGTAGATGCAGTAGTGATGGTGGTAGATGCAGTAGTGATGGTGGTAGATGCAGTAGTGATGGTGGTAGATGCAGTAGTGATGGTGGAAGTAGGTGTAGTCGTGGTGGTAGGTGTAGTGGTGGTAGTAGTAGGTGTAGTGGTGGTGGTAGTTGCAGTGGTGGTAGTAGGTGTAGTGGTGATGGTGGTAGTAGCAGTATTATGGTAGTAGTAGGTGTAGTAGTGGTGGCAGCAGAAGTAAAGATATGATGTTGTGGTGGTGGTAGTGGTGACAAAAGCAGTGGTGGTGGTGGCAGTAATAGTGGTGTCAATGGTGGTGGTGGTGGTGGTGGTGGTGGTGGTAGTGGTGGTGGTGGTGGTGGCAGCAAATGAAAGTAAAAAAAAAAAAAAAGTATACCATAAGTATCTGCCTAATTTACACCAGCAAAAAATAAAAAAATAAATAAAATTATAGCAACACCCCTGATATGTTTATACACAAGGTTAACTCCTTAATCAATTAATTATCCTCCACTGTATTGTACTAAATTGAAAGTTAAAAGATGTACCGTATTGAAGTTCATAATACAGTGTTTGCATATTTACCATCAATGCTTTATCCAGTTTTGTTTGATAGACTTAAGGGGAGAGTATAATTTTGGTACATTGGAGTGCCTTGATTCCTCCAAAGTATGCCAGGAAACAGAAGCAGAGGACCAAAAATAATGGTGTTCTGTTGCTTGGAATAGTTACGAGGAATCGGTTGCTCCAGATTTGCCAAAACTATACTTCCTCCTTAATGCATTTTCAGTTTAATTTGTTTTCATTTTAGTGACAAACCTGATTGACTAAACACAAAACAAGACCCACATGGGAAGATGATGGTGATTAAAGAGACTTGGGAGTATTTCATTACACCAGACACTACTGTACCTGCTAGACTCAAGCAGGTAGTGTCTTGACATTTTTGAAGGCAACTGTACGACTGGTAGTAACTGTATAAGATTAACCATACTGAGAAAACTTGTACTAACCTTCTTCGTCGCCTTCTGCAGTAGTTGGTCCATCTTGTCATATGGGGCTCATCATCTCCTCTTCTCTCTCTTGTCTCGTCCCTCTCTCTTACGTCTGGCTCTTCTCTCCTTCCCTCTCGTCCCTCCTCCTCCACACACACACACACACACACACACCCTAGCTGGAAGGGAATGCAGGGTGTGTGGCAGGGGACATGTATACATCTCCCTTACTTCACCCTGCATTAGAACACCCTAAACCTAACCTAGTCTAACCTAACCTACAGCTAAATATATATCCATCATTATTATATCATAGCATCACCTATAGTCTAACCTACAGCTAAATAATTATATTATAGTATTGCATCACCTAGTCTAACTTACAGCTAAATATATTATATCAATCATTATTATATCAAAACAAAACTGTAATACACATCCCTGCCTCTTATACTCTCGTGGTGATGGTGGGTCATTCATTTGTTGGTTCTCTCGTCTTCCTTGGGGGGGGTCTTCTTTCTCTTGTCTTCCTTGGGGGTGGTCGTCTTCCTCTTGTCTTCCTTGGGGGGGGGGTCTTCTTTTCTTCCTCCTTGTCTTCCGTGGGGTTGTCCTCTTGTCACCCTGGCTGGAAGTGAATACAGGGTGATGCACGAGACAACACCCTGCCTTAACCAACACACACACACACACACACACACCTATCCAATGCTATATTTCATTTTATTATATTCACGGTAACACCCGTTTTATTTTTTTTTTACTACAGTGTCTACCCAGTTATATTAAATTTTTACCATTACCTAAACTAACACACACACACACCTATACCATTACAGTATATAATATATTCATGGTGTCATATATCAGTATTACATATCGATCAAACTTATATATACAAGTACAAAACAGGTATAGTATTTCATATACGATACTGTATTTACCCTGGATGCCTCTTGTTGTTGGATGGTGGTCGGTCTGGAAAGAAGGAAAACGAGCCTAAATTATTGGGTTCATTATTTACATCGCCTTCAGCTGGCAAATACACAAATCATTATTATCTATCAAAATGAAATATACTAAATTTTACTGCAGTACTTACATATTACAACAAACATAATGTATACACACATAAAAACTCAAAACAATGCATGAAATTTAGGGGGAAAAAATAGTGACTAAAAATACAAACACAAATAAGCAAATAGGAAATACACATTAGAACATACATAAAAAGGTATACACATAAAACACACACGTAAAAAAATGCATATAAAATAAATAAAGATAGAAAAATACACTGGAAATGGACACGAAAATATAATAGTAAAAAAAAAAAAATACATACACATGCAATCGTACAAACAAAATTCGTACACTTAACAAAAACAGAAACATTGAAACGACAACTATACAATCATATAAAAGGTTATTTCACTGCTGTCACCCAAGATTGTGTAATGGGGGTGTGTCTTGTGTGTTCCTTCCTCCCTCACTGAAAACACAAACTTTGGCTCTTGGTGGTGGTGGGGAGGAGGGGAGGGAGTAAATATTTTCTTCCTGTACCTGCAATGGGTTTATTAACATTTACAAAGTTTGTCCAGATGTAAAATTAATTAAAGGTCTCTGCTGGACAATTTGCTGATGTCCATAAGTAAAAAAACACGAGGCTGAGTTCAGATATAAGACGTATAGTACTGTATCTTAATATTTCTGTGGTTTAGGCAAGTGGCGTCCCCATCACCCACCATTTCTCGTGTTGGTGGAGTTTTAGTCTCGTATCCCCTACTATACAGAGGGGAAGGAGAGTGATATTTGGGACAACACTAACAATAACACCACATAACACCACCAAGGTTCATAATATTATAGCCTGGGAACTGACACATGAGATGGTATATGAGTATGTGTGTTGATGTTAAAATACACGACATACACATATAATTAACACATAGTAACCTCATACCAACACATCAGCACACGAGATGGGATAGATGTATGTTGATATGAAAATAACACGACACACACACACAAACAACACATGATTAATACACACCAACACATAATAATTATCAGCACACGAGTTGGGATACAAACATGTGCAGATATAAAAATACACAACAAATATATACAAAATAACACAAAATGAACACACACCAACACATGAGTTTGATAATAAATAACGTATGTGTGTTGATATCGAAATGGATGACACACATACATATACAAACAACACGTGATATACACATACCAACACATACCACCAGCATATGTTGGATCATAAATATACATGTGCCGATATCAAAATATACGACACACACAAACAGAAACACACAATAAACACATTACCACCTATGTATAAGATGGGATGCAAGTATGTGTGTTTCTATAAAATCACACAAAACACACACACAAACAATACATAAATAACACAACACACACAAACAAACAATACACAATAAACAAACACATACCAACACATACGAATAACCAGAAAATAATAATAATAATAATAATAATAAGATATAGTAATTTATTTGGCTTTCGTCGTGTCTGTAAGGTTGTTAATCCCGAGTGGCGTGGAGTGGATTCGCCTCTACAAACAAACATTGGTACAGAGAAAAGTGCTGTAATAAAAAATAATAGCTGAAAAATAAAGACATGAAATTAAAAAAAGGCTGAAATAAAGATACAATAAAAATAGATGAAAAATAAAGATATGAAAAAAAAAAGAAGCTGAAATAGAGATTCAATAAAAAAAAAAAAACAGCAGAAAGAAAAAATAGAGAGATGAAATAAAGAGATACAAAAAAAAAAAAAAACAGCTGAAAAAAATAAATAAAAAAATAAAGAGAAGGAGTAGTAAGGTATTAATAATTATACCCGACTTAATTAAGAAACTAATTGAACGATGGATGAAAGGTGATTATAGTCGGTATATTCCAATGAAGGTCAAATATAGGTCATTGTAGGTCAAGTTACTGTTAATTCATTGTGGTTATTGTTTAGGTATTATGATTGTTAATTAGTGTTATAATTGTTGGGTATTATTGTTGTTATTGTTGTTATTGTTATTGTTATTATTATTATTATTATTGTTATTTTTGTTATTATTATTATTTTTGTTATTATTATTATTATTATTTTTGTTATTATTATTATTGTTATTATTGTTATTATTGTTGTTATTGTTGTTATTGTTATTATTGTTGTTATTGTTATTATTATTATTATTGTTATTGTTATTATTGTTATTATTATTATTATTATTATTATTATTATTTTTGTTATTATTATTATTGTTATTATTGCTATTGTTATTATTATTGTTATTATTTATAGTTAACATTATTATTTATAGTTACCATTAGTGTTTATTACCATTGTTAGTGTTATTGCTATCCTATACTTTATCACTCTACAAATCTTCTAAGTCACACAGCATACATGTATATACTTAATTAAGGGACCCTGTGATGTAGTCAGAAAATTGGAGGTGAGGGAGTCCTTCAAATATTGCCACGAAACACACACACACACACACACACACACTTAAGGGGGTGTGGGAGTAGGGGACAGGCTTGGGGAGGGGGGTACTAAGGGGGTGCGGGAATAGGGGGACAGGCTTGGGGTGGGTAGAAAGCCTGTCCCTCTATTTCCGCACCCCCCTAACTCCTCAAAAAACCCCCAAGCCTGTCCCCCTACTCCCACACCCCCTTAATTTGAAGGAGCTTGTTTCGTGGCATAGTCAGGAGGAATCAGAAGCCTCCAACAAGTATGAGAGGGAGTCCTTTAAATATATTGCCACGAAACACACACACACACACAAAAAAAAAAAAAAAAAAAAAAAAAAAAAAAATATGAAGGAGCTTGTTTCGTGGCATACTCCATGGGGAATCAGAAGCCACCAAGTTTCATACATAATCACAGGGTTCCTTAAAAATTTAAAGAAAGAAATGCCTTACTAATACATTCCATTTAAGTGGATGTAAAGATTGTTTTAGGCTTTCCATTCACACACACACACACGCACACAGGGACAGTAACGTAACACACACACACACACACACACACACACACACACAGGGACAGTAACATAACACAGAAGTAGTTCCACAAAGCCTCCACCACCAACCAACCAACGACAAACTGAAAAACAAATCATATTCTGGTTATAGTTATGTTCCTATAATTATATAAGCAAAAATAGTACAACAATTATATATTACCATACCACAACAATCATATCTAGACACCAAATTTATATAATATTTTTGTGAGATACTAAAAATGCCCAACCATTGCTTAATATTTTTATAGACGCGATGTTTACCAAAAAAAAAAAAAAAAAAAAAAATGGCTGCTCTCTGATTCCTATAGTCTCTCTCATTCTTAGTCTATTTGATTGAATGAATGATTGATTGTTATTAGGTGCCGAAACAGCAAGGTCAATTGGCGCCCGAGGAAGTAAGGTGAAATGTGGGAGAGTAAACACATCCTCAGCATATCAAATCTCTCTCAGAGCATCAGTTTGTGTACGACCTTACCTTCATGTTTTGCCTTGGGGTGTTAGAGATACATTATGTTCTCTTAAAAAAAAAACTATAATTGAATCACAAAGTAAACAAGTGATAGTGTATGTATGTTGTATGTATGTATGTATGTATGTATGTTACCCTCACTTTACTTTTCTTGTAGGTGCATGTTTTCTCACTCACCACTCTCACTCACTCACTCACTCACTCACTGCCTGTATTAGTGATGTGGGCAATACTTTAATTAAGGGTTTTGGCTCCACTTAGGCCCCAGCCATTAGCTTTTTGTTCTTCAACTGTCCCTCTTTTCTTTCCATTTCCTTATCACCTCTCTATCACCGTTTTCTGGCGCTATATGACCTCGATGTTGCGGCGCCTAATATCCATCAATCCATCAAATGAATCAATACTTTCACTTTACTCTTTTTTTAGCTACATGGTTCCTCACTCACCACTCACTCACCCACCACACCATGCACGTCTTACCCTCACCTTACTCTTCTTGTTCTTGTAGCTGCATGGTTGGTTCCACACTCACCACTTACCCACTCACCACACCATGCACGTCTTACCCTCACCTTACTCTTCTTGTTCTTGTAGCTGCATGGTTCCACACTCACCACTCACCCACTCACCACACCATGCTTCTCTTACCCTCACATTACTCTTCTTGTTCTTGTAGTTGCATGGTTCCACACTCACCATCCACTTACCCACCACTCACCACCACTCTCTTGTCTTCTCTGTATGGTCAACAATACGACAATGTGGAATTTTACAGTGGAAACGTGGCATTCAGGGAAGTAGCCTATACATTAGTTGCCAATTAGTTAAATAATTCTGGTGGTTGGTTGGTTGTTTATCATTTACACGATAATTTTGTACTATAAAATAAATATACCTGGTTAATTAAGACTATACTGGCATTAGTGATTGAATTCTCGACTCTGGTGTATAGAAGGTTAATTATGTACGAGTATTATTGTATTTAATGAATGAAGAAACTAACTACATTGGTATAAATTTATTCAGCTCACGAATGATGGCAACTGTTAACTGCTTCAACTTTTTCATTTCCCTCAAGAGTTGTGAACCCCGAAACATGGTACAGGTCGGTATTCAAGAACATCCGTGGTGTATACGATGGTGTGGTACTGTGACCATGGCTCCATAGACAAACAACAGAGCCATCGTACCGGTACCACACCATCGTATACACCCACAAACGTTCTTGAATATTGCCCAACAGTCTAACATCACAATCCCTAGCCAACCTGAGATGTGTGTGTGTGTATGTGTGTATGGTGCTTCGAATCAAGTCGCGAACCACAATATCCATCCAACCTGAGTCGAATCCTAGCTGAAATGTGAAGCAAAGCAGGGATGTTTATGGACGACAGCTCACCCAAACCATCACAAGGCCACACACATTTATAACCAATGAATGGAGGCTTTGTGTGGGCTGTCATCCAGAAACAACCTAGCTGCTGCTCTGGTGGTGGGATGGATATTGTGGTTCGAGACTTGATTCGAAGCATCACACACACACACCTACACACACACACACATTCACACACACATATACACCTTTCCTTGCACCACTTATTATGTATGGGAAGCACACACATACACACACATACACACACACACACATATATCTTTCCCTGCACCACTTATTATAAGGGAAGGACACACACACACACAAATAGCCCTTTAATTAAAATCATAGTCATACCCGTACGCTATAGTAGAAATTTAACACATAAAAAAACATATTATTATTATGATAAGAAATATGTATTAGGCAACAAATATAATACAAACACTAATTCAAGTTATTATTATTATCATTATTATTATTATTATTATTATTATTATTATTATTATTATTATACTCTGTGGTTTGAACGACTATTAATAAAGGTGGTATAATACTTGGAGTACCTTGATTCCTCCAAAAAAAAAGTATATGCTAGGAAACACAGGACCAGAAGAGCTAAAATAAAAATAAATAATGGTGTTCTGTTGTTGTTGTTGTTGCTTGGAATAGTTTGGAGGATATAATTATGTTTACTCCAGATTTACCAACACAAACAAACAAAACATCCACTTAAAAAAAAAATCCACAATACCATATTTTCGACACCAATCTAATCTATCAGCTCTATCTATCTGTTGTTGTTGTTGTTGTTGCTGTTGTTATTGTTGTTGTTCCTCAAGCTGTTCTATCTGTTGTTGTTGTTGTTGTTGCTGTTGTTGTTATTGTTGTTGTTGTTGTTGTTGTTGTTGTCCCTCAAGCTGTTCTATCTATCTGTTGTTGTTGTTGTTGTTGTTGTTGAAGTTCCTCAAGCTGTTTTATCTATCTATATGTTGTTGTTGTTGTTGCTGTTGTCTTGTTGTTGTTGTTGCTGTTGTTTTGTTGTTGTTATTGTTGTTGTTGTTGTTGTCCATTGTAAGAGCAGCAGGTGGTGATTTTATTATGTACCGTATTGTGGTTGGCTGAGGGATTCCATTTTAGGTCCAATATTTTCTGTGTGTGTTTGTGTGTGTGTTAAACTTTTATGTGTATATGTGTATGTATAGGTTTATGTATGTAGGTGCTGTATCTGTGTAAGTTAAGCGTGTGTGTGTAAGTTAAGCATGTGTGTGTGTGTGTGTGTGTGTGTGTGTTTGTACTACGCGTCCATTGTGTGTATGTGTGTGTGTGTGTGTAAGTTCAGCATGTAAGTGTGTGTGTGTGAGTAATACGAGTTCATTGTATGTGTGTGTGTGTGTGTGTGCACTGAGTCGGAAACGTGTGTATCATGATTACATTATAGAGCGTGCGTGTGTGCGTGTGTGTCTGTCTACCTGTCTCTCTCCCTCCTTTCCTCCCCCCCTCTCTCTTTCTCTGTTTTTTTCTTTCTCTTTGTGCGCGCGCGTGTGGGAAAGTTTGAGAGGGAAGGAGGGAGGAAGGAAGGAAGTAGGAACAGGAAGAAGGGAAGAAAAATATGAAGGGAGGGGATAGGTTATTGTAAGAGAGAGAGAAAGTGAGAGAGAGAGAGAGAGAGGGGGGGGGTGAGGGTAGGGAAGAGAGGGAGGTGGAGTTAAATGAAAGAGAAAGAGAATGAAGGAAGGGAGAACGAGTGAATGAAGGAAGAGATAAAACGAAAGGAATAAAGGAGGGAGAGAGAACGAGGGAATGAAGAAATGAAAATGAGGAGAAGAAAAATAAGTAAATAATAATGAATGAAGGGAGAGAGAAGGGGAAATAGAGATAGAAAGGAATAATAGAGCGAGAAAGAGAACAAACAGAACAGAAAAGAGATAGAGACACAGAGAGAGGAATGAAGGGAAAAGGGAAGGGGAGAGGGAGGGAGAGGGGAGAGGGAGGGAGGAAGGGAGAGGGAGGGAGGGAGAGAGAATTGTGTATCATTTCTCGTTCCCACGCTTCCCCCCCCCTCTCTCTCTTCCCCCCCCCCCCTCTCTCCCCCCTCCCCCCACACACGTCACACCCCTGTCTAGGTTTGGATAATGAAGAGCAGTGTGATATAATAATAATAATAATGGGGTCTGTTTCATGAGAGAGAGAGAGAGTCTAATTAAGTGTGTTTGTGTGTGTGTGAAAGTGGGTCTGAGTGTGTGTGTGAAAGTGTGTGTCGTAAAAGTGTCTAAGTGCATTTGTGTGTATGTGTGTGTGTGTGTGAAAGTGTGTCTAAGTGTGTGTGTGAAAGTATATCTAAGTGTGTGTGTGTGTGTGTTAGAAGATAATGGTTGTAATACTAGTGTGCTAATGTGTGTACAAGTACAGTGATAGTTGTATGGTAGTGGTGGTGGTGGTAGTGTGGTTGTAGTACTGTGGTGGTAGTGGTGGTAGTAGTAGTAGTAGTAGTGGTAATGTGGTGGTAGTGGTGGTAATAGTAGTGGTAGTGTTATAAGTAATGGTAGTAGTGGTGGTGGTGGTGATAGTGTTATGTGTGAAAGCGTGTATAAGTGAATGTGTGTGTGAAAGTATTATTATTATTATTATTATTATTAGGAGTAGTAGTAGTTGTTGTTGTTGTTGTGGCAGTAGTAGTAGTAGTAGTAGTAGTCGTAGTAAGGGTAGTTAGTATTCCCAGGGCATGGTGGGTTGGTGTACACGTAGTAATAGTAGTATTTGTAGTAGTAGTAGTAGTGTGATAATAGTAGTAGTAGTGTAATGGTAATAGTAAGGGTAGTCAATGTTCCCAGGGTGGGGTTAGGGGGGTTTACACGTGCTTGGGGTGGGGTTAGGGGGGTGTACACGTGCTTGGGGTGGGGGCTAGGGGGTGTACACGTGCTTGGGTTGGGGCTAGGGGGTGTACACGTGTCGGGGGTGGGGTGTACGAGCCCTCGGGGGTGACTGCCACGTGCGGGAGGGGGTCGCCGCGCCCCAACCTCACGACACCGGACGCTAGGGGGGTGTAGGGGGGATTTAGGGTGGTGTTGGAGAGGGGGGAATGGAATAGAGGGGGTGATGGAAAAGAGAGGGAGGGTGGGTTGGAGGGGGAGATGGAAGGAGAGGATTGGTATTGGGTGGAAGAGGGTGGAGTTTGGGGTATGGGGTGGAGAGATGGATGGGTAGTTGGTGGGTGGAAGGGAGTGCTGGAGAGGTATTGGGTGGAAGAGGGTGGAGTTTGGGGTATGGGGTGGAGAGATGGATGGGTAGTTGGTGGGTGGAAAGGAGTGCTGGAGAGGTGACAGGGATTCTCATTGAAGACACTTTGAGCAAGTCTTCACCCGTCTCAACGCGACTATGGTGCCCAGAACAACATTGACAAATCACAGTTTGGAGTTTGGATCCTCGTCAATCGATTTATTTGTCAACACAGTGTCTTCAGCAGGCAACACTCCACTTCAGTCAAAGAGTTCCTAGGGATAATACATTTCTACAACCGCTTTATCCCAAACTGCTCACAAACGCGTAGGCGATGAGTATAAGCAAAAGATATAGGCCTCACACAACTTCATCTATTTTGTGTTGAAAAGTGTGTGTTGTATATCCCAACAAGCCAATCCTCTCCTTCCCTCCCTCCTCCCAACCCCCCCCCCCTCTCTTTCCCAACCCCCTCTATTGGGAAAAAGGAGGGTAAGGGGGAGTGAGTAAGGGGGGGTGAATGAGGGTGAGGGGGGATTGAGTCAGGGTGTGGGGTGTGAGGGAGGGTGAGGGGTGAGTGTGTTTACCCCCTGACACACCACTATAGGTCAGATAATCAGGAGTAATGGTGAGGGGGAAAAGGAACACAACTTATCTCAATGTATGTATGTGTAGTCCCCTCCTCCCTTCTCTCTCTCTCTCTCTCTCTCTCTCTCTCTCTCTCTGTATGTGTATGTAGTCCCCTCCTCTCTCTCTCTCTCTCTCTCTCTCTCTCTCTCTCTCTGTATGTGTGTGTGTATGTGTGTGTAGTCCCCTCATCTCTCTCTCTCTCTCTCTCTCTCTCTCTCTCTCTCTCTCCTCCTCTCTCTCTCTCTTTCTCTTTTTCTCTCTCTCATGCCATACTCCCCCCTCCCTACGGAATGTGTAATCAAGGGGGTGGGGGGTGGGGGGTGGGGGGGCAGAAGGGGAAGAGGGGGCGGATATCCCTACATTTTAGCCTCCGGGGAATGAGAGGAATGTTGCAATATTCTCTCCCTCACTCTCACTCACTCTCTCTCCCTCACTCTTCCTCACTCTCCCTCATTCTCCCTCACTCTACCTTACTCTCCCTCATTCTCCCTTAGTCAACCTCTCACTCTACCTCACATCACTCACTCAGTTCTTCACCTCTCTCTATTTACACTCTACCTCATTCTACCTCACATCACTCTACCTTACACTCCCACCCCTCCCTTTTCCAACCCTTTCTTCCCTTTCCTTTACCTCCCCTTTCCTCCCTTTCCTTTCCCTCCCCTTTCCTTCCTTTACCTCCCCTTCCTTTCCTTTCATTTCCCTTCCTTTCCTTTCTTACCTTCCCTTTCCTTCCTTTACCTTCCCCTTTCCTTCCTTTACCTCCCCTTCCTTTTCCTTTCATTTCCCTTCCCTTATCTTACCTTCCTTCCCTTCCCTGATCTGCCACTATCTATCTTTCCCTTATCTTCCCTTCCCTTACCTACCCTACCTACCTAAGGAAAGGGGAAGGAAAGGGAAGAAAGGGTAGGGAATAGAAGGAAAGGGAAGGGAAAGGAAGGGAAGGGAAGAAAAAGGAAGGAAAAGGTAGGGAAAGTAAGGAAAGGGGAAGGAAGGGAAGGAAGGGAAAGGAAATGGTAGAGAAAGTAAGGAAAGGGGAAGGAAGGGGAAGAAAAGGTAGGGAATAGAAGGAAATGGTAGGGAAGGGAAAGTACGGAAAGGGAAAAAAAAAAAAAAAAAAAAAAAAAGTAAGGAAGGGGAAAGGGGAGGGGAGGGTAAGTAAAGTAAGGAAAGGGAAGGTATGGTGTGCTTATAAACATAGTGTTTAGTGAGTTTAACATTGATCACACACACACACCACTATACCAATACTGTACCACACTACACGTAACCATTCTCTCTCTCTCTCTCTCTCTAACGGGACCCGCCTTGACGTGGTGGGGGGCTTGTGTGTCTCTGAGCCCTGGCGAGCTAGACTAGAGGGGGCTCCGGCCCCTGCTCTGCTCCGATTTCGGGGAGAGAGGGTTTCCCATGCTAGGAAAGTCGCCAGTGAGAGACCAGCCTAAATAGTTCCCATCTTTCAGTTCTTCAACTAAGCCTCTTTTCTTTTTATTTCCTTCCTGCTTGCTGTCACACCTTTATCTCTATCACCTTTTTCTGGCGCTATAGGACCTCGATGTTGCGGCGCCTAATATCCATCAATCAATCAATCTCCCTCTCTCTCTCTCTCTCTTTCCCTTTCCCTCTCCCCCCCTCTCTCTCTCTCTCCCTCCCTCTCCAGCCATCTGTGACCAAATCAGCGTGGTGGTAACACAGTTTGACGGGGGGGGGGGGGTCTATCCCCCCCCCACACACATAGTAGTTAAGAGGCTTTTAGTTTTATTGGTAACTCCCCTTCTTTCCTCCCTCCCTCCCTCCCTCATTGCCTGTCTGTCTGTCCCTTCCCTCCATCTTATCCTCCTCCCTCTCTCCCTCCTTTCCTTCATCTCATCCTCCTTCCCTCCCTCCCTGCATGTCTGTCCCTTCTCTCCTCCCTCTTTCCCTTCCTTCCCTCCCTCCCTGCATGTCTGTCCCTTCTCTCCATCTTATCCTCCTTCCCTCCCACTCTCTCTCCTTCCCCTCCCTCCCTCTCTCCCTCACTGCCTGTCTATCTGTCCCTTCCCTCCCTCCCTTCTCTCCATCTCATCCTCCTTCCCTCCCTGCCTCCCTTCCTCCATCTCATCCTCCTTCCCTCCCTCCCTCTCTCCCTCCTTTCCTCCATCTCATCCTCCTTCCCTCCCTGCCTTCCTTCCATTCCAGGGCTTCATTGAACAACTGGTGAACATGTGACAGACAACCCTAGACACCCTGAGATGCTTCCCACTCCCACGACATCTTCACTACCCGGTATCTTCACTACCCGTTATATATAACTAACTATTACCTCTACTTTATATAATTATATATTGTTACGTTGTGACATATCTTCACTATGTTACATCATCATTATGTTTTAGTCTCAACATCTTCACTATTAGATCCTCCTTATAACTTTAACTTTTCATAATTGGTCCACATAAATATTGGAAATACTTTTGTTACATTGGAGTATCTTGATTCCTCCAAAATATGCCAGGAAACAGAACCAGAGGGACAAAACTAATGGAGTCCTGTTGCTTGGAATAGTTTGGAGGAATCAGTTGCTCCAGATTCACACAACATCAATAACGTTTGGTGGATAAACAAATACAGTATTATATTTTAAAATTTTGTATATTTTTTTGTACATTTATTTATACAGTATCATATATTAATGGGTGCATGGTAGTTAAGATGTAGGTGGGTACATGTGGAGGAGGTAGTGGTAATTGTGACACTTCAACACATCTTCACTACTTGACATCTTCACTACCTGGTGTGACATCTGATTGGGGGGGTGGGGGGGTGGAGGGGCGAGCGAGGCGAGCAGCGCCGCAGGCAAAAGCACCCACGGCGTAGCCGTATCTGGCGAAGCCAGAGCTTGTATATTTTTATTTTTATTTTCCTTATGCCTCCTCTGCCTCTTCCTCCTCCTCCTTCTCCTCCTGTTCCTCCTCCTTCTTCTGCTCCTGTTCCTCCTCCTTCTCCTCCTGTTCCTGCACCTGTTCCTGCACCTGTTCCTGCTCCTGCTCCTGTTCCTCCTCCTTCTCTTCCTCCTCCTTCTCCTCCTGTTCCTCCTCCTTCTTCTGCTCCTATTCCACCTCCTTCTCCTTCTCCTCCTTCATCTCCTGTTCCACCTCCTTCATCTCCTGCTCCTGTTCTTCCTCCTTCTCCTGCTCCTGTTCCTCCTTCTCCTCCTCCTCCTTCTCCTGTTCCTGTTCCACCTCCTTCATCTCCTGCTCCTGTTCTTCCTCCTTCTCCTGCTCCTGTTCCTCCTTCTCCTCCTCCTCCTTCTCCTGCTCCTGTTCCTGCTTCTCCTCCTCCTCCTTCTCCTGTTCCTGTTCCACCTCCTTCATCTCCTGCTCCTGTTCTTCCTCCTTCTCCTGCTCCTGTTCCTCCTTCTCCTCCTCCTCCTTCTCCTGTTCCTGCTCCTCCTCCTTTTGCTCCTCTTCCTTCATCTCCTCCTCCTCCTTCTGCTCCTGTTCCACCTCCTTCATTTCCTGCTCCTCCTCCTTCTCCTCCTCCTCCTCCATCTTCATCTTCTTCACCTTCTTCATCTTCTCCTCCACCTCCTCCATCTTCATCTTCTTCACCTTCTTCATCTCCTCCTGTTGCATCTCCATGGGACTTTCTTCTTCTTGGAGTTCCTTCTTGGAGTCCATTATTGGGTTGAGTTGGTTTGGTTTGGGTTTGGTTTGGTTGAGGTTGGGTTTGGTTTGGTTTGGGTTGAGTTGGTTTGGTTTGGGTTCACTTGAGGTTAGTGTCTTGCTATAGATGGTCGAGGCATATTAATGTTTATAGTCATCCTAGATAACTGTGTGGTGATGATGATGTGTGGTGATGGGTAGTGGTGATGGTGGGTAGTGATGATGTGTGGTGATGGTAGTGATGATGTGTAACAAAATGGGTAGTGATGATGTGTGGTGATGGTGGGTAGTAATGATGTGTGGTGATGGTGGGTAGTGATGATGTGTGGTGATGGTAGTGGTGATGTGTGGTGATGGGTAGTGATGATGTGTGGTGATGGTAGTGATGATGTGTAACAAAATGGGTAATAAAAATCTTAATAAATGCAACCCTCCCCAACTCCCCAAAAATCGCCCCTCCATCCCCCCCCCCCAATCAGATGTCACACCAGGTAGTGAAGATGTCAAGTAGTGAAGATGTACTACACATGAAATGTAACAATTTATCATCTCTGCCAAATATAAAGGGCAATGTCTCTTCCACTTAATAGTGAAGATGTATGCATTTATCATGATGTTACACAGGGTAGTGAAGATACCGGGTAGTGAAGATGTCCCATTTTATCCCGGAATTGTTAAAATTGAATATTTTTTGAGCGTTTTTGAAAGTTTGGAAAGGTTGCAATTTTAATTAGATATGATGATTGATTGATATATTGTTACGTTGTGACATATCTTCACTATGTTACATCATCATTATGTTTTAGTCTCAACATCTTCACTATTAGATATGATGATTGATTGATATATTGTTACGTTGTGACATATCTTCACTATGTTACATCATCATTATGTTTTAGTCTCAACATCTTCACTATTAGATATGATGATTGATTGATATATTGTTACGTTGTGACATATCTTCACTATGTTACATCATCATTATGTTTTAGTCTCAACATCTTCACTATTAGATCCTCCTTATAACTTTAACTTTTCATAATTGGTCCACATAAATATTGGAAATACTTTTGGTACATTGGAGTATCTTGATTCCTCCAAAATATGCCAGGAAACAGAACCAGAGGGACAAAACTAATGGAGTCCTGTTGCTTGGAATAGTTTGGAGGAATCAGTTGCTCCAGATTCACACAACATCAATAACGTTTGGTGGATAAACAAATACAGTATTATATTTTAAAATTTTGTATATTTGTTTGTACATTTATTTATACAGTATCATATATTAATGGTTGGTAGTTAAGATGTAGGTGGGTGTGGAGGAGGTAGTGGTAATTGTGACACTTCAACACATCTTCACTACTTGACATCTTCACTACCTGGTGTGACATCTGATTGGGGGGGTGGGGGGGTGGAGGGGCGAGCGAGGCGAGCAGCGCCGCAGGCAAAAGCACCCACGGCGTAGCCGTATCTGGCGAAGCCAGAGCTTGTATATTTTTATTTTTATTTTCCTTATACCTCCTCTGCCTCCTCCTCCTCCTTCTCCTCCTGTTCCTCCTCCTTCTTCTGCTCCTGTTCCTCCTCCTTCTCCTCCTGTTCCTGCACCTGTTCCTGCTCCTGCTCCTGTTCCTCCTCCTTCTCTTCCTCCTCCTTCTCCTCCTGTTCCTCCTCCTTCTTCTGCTCCTGTTCCTCCTCCTTCTCCTCCTGTTCCTGCACCTGTTCCTGCTCCTGCTCCTGTTCCTCCTCCTTCTCTTCCTCCTCCTTCTCCTCCTGTTCCTCCTCCTTCTTCTGCTCCTGTTCCTCCTCCTTCTCCTCCTGTTCCTGCACCTGTTCCTGCTCCTGCTCCTGTTCCTCCTCCTTCTCTTCCTCCTCCTTCTCCTCCTGTTCCTCCTCCTTCTTCTGCTCCTGTTCCACCTCCTTCTCCTTCTCCTCCTTCATCTCCTGTTCCACCTCCTTCATCTCCTGCTCCTGTTCTTCCTCCTTCTCCTGCTCCTGTTCTTCCTCCTTCTCCTGCTCCTGTTCCTGCTTCTCCTCCTCCTCCTTCTCCTGTTCCTGTTCCACCTCCTTCATCTCCTGCTCCTGTTCTTCCTCCTTCTCCTGCTCCTGTTCCTCCTTCTCCTCCTCCTCCTTCTCCTGTTCCTGCTCCTCCTCCTTTTGCTCCTCTTCCTTCATCTCCTCCTCCTCCTTCTGCTCCTGTTCCACCTCCTTCATTTCCTGCTCCTCCTCCTTCTCCTCCTCCTCCTCCATCTTCATCTTCTTCACCTTCTTCATCTTCTCCTCCACCTCCTCCATCTTCATCTTCTTCACCTTCTTCATCTCCTCCTGTTGCATCTCCATGGGACTTTCTTCTTCTTGGAGTTCCTTCTTGGAGTCCATTATTGGGTTGAGTTGGTTTGGTTTGGGTTTGGTTTGGTTGAGGTTGGGTTTGGTTTGGTTTGGGTTGAGTTGGTTTGGTTTGGGTTCACTTGAGGTTAGTGTCTTGCTATAGATGGTCGAGGCATATTAATGTTTATAGTCATCCTAGATAACTGTGTGGTGATGATGATGTGTGGTGATGGGTAGTGGTGATGGTGGGTAGTGATGATGTGTCTCCTTTCAAACCTCACCAGGAGACTAATGTAGCACCCCGCTACAGTAGTGATGATGTGTAACAAAATGGGTAGTGATGATGTGTGGTGATGGTGGGTAGTAATGATGTGTGGTGATGGTGGGTAGTAATGATGTGTGGTGATGGTGGGTAGTGATGATGTGTGGTGATGGGTAGTGATGATGTGTGGTGATGGTAGTGATGATGTGTAACAAAATGGGTAATAAAAATCTTAATAAATGCAACCCTCCCCAACTCCCCAAAAATCGCCCCTCCATCCACCCCCACCCCCAATCAGATGTCACACCAGGTAGTGAAGATGTCAAGTAGTGAAGATGTACTACACATGAAATGTAACAATTTATCATCTCTGCCAAATATAAAGGGCAATGTCTCTTCCACTTAATAGTGAAGATGTTAGCACATATCCTGATGTCACACTGGACTGGGTAGTGAAGATATCAATACTTATCTCTGGTGAGTAGTGAAGATGCCACATTATACCATGTCACACCAGTTTGTGACGATGTTAATACTTATTTCACCTAAATATAAAAGGCAATGTCTCTTCCACTTAATAGTGAAGATGTATGCATTTATCATGATGTTACACAGGGTAGTGAAGATACCGGGTAGTGAAGATGTCCCATTTTATCCCGGAATTGTTAAAAATTGAATATTTTTTGAGCGTTTTTGAAAGTTTGGAAAGGTTGCAATTTTAATTAGATATGATGATTGATTGATATATTGTTACGTTGTGACATATCTTCACTATGTTACATCATCATTATGTTTTAGTCTCAACATCTTCACTATTAGATATGATGATTGATTGATATATTGTTACGTTGTGACATATCTTCACTATGTTACATCATCATTATGTTTTAGTCTCAACATCTTCACTATTAGATCCTCCTTATAACTTTAACTTTTCATAATTGGTCCACATAAATATTGGAAATACTTTTGGTACATTGGAGTATCTTGATTCCTCCAAAATATGCCAGGAAACAGAACCAGAGGGACAAAACTAATGGAGTCCTGTTGCTTGGAATAGTTTGGAGGAATCAGTTGCTCCAGATTCACACAACATCAATAAGGTTTGGTGGATAAACAAATACAGTATTATATTTTAAAATTTTGTATATTTTTTTGTACATTTATTTATACAGTATCATATATTAATGGGTGCATGGTAGTTAAGATGTAGGTGGGTACATGTGGAGGAGGTAGTGGTAATTGTGACACTTCAACACATCTTCACTACTTGACATCTTCACTACCTGGTGTGACATCTGATTGGGGGGGGTGGGGGGGTGGAGGGGCGAGCGAGGCGAGCAGCGCCGCAGGCAAAAGCACCCACGGCGTAGCCGTATCTGGCGAAGCCAGAGCTTGTATATTTTTATTTTTATTTTCCTTATACCTCCTCTGCCTCCTCCTCCTCCTTCTCCTCCTGTTCCTCCTCCTTCTTCTGCTCCTGTTCCTCCTCCTTCTCCTCCTGTTCCTCCTCCTTCTCTTCCTCCTCCTTCTCCTCCTGTTCCTCCTCCTTCTTCTGCTCCTGTTCCTCCTCCTTCTCCTCCTGTTCCTGCACCTGTTCCTGCTCCTGCTCCTGTTCCTCCTCCTTCTCTTCCTCCTCCTTCTCCTCCTGTTCCTCCTCCTTCTTCTGCTCCTGTTCCACCTCCTTCTCCTTCTCCTCCTTCATCTCCTGTTCCACCTCCTTCATCTCCTGCTCCTGTTCTTCCTCCTTTTCCTGCTCCTGTTCCTCCTTCTCCTCCTCCTCCTTCTCCTGTTCCTGTTCCACCTCCTTCATCTCCTGCTCCTGTTCTTCCTCCTTCTCCTGCTCCTGTTCCTCCTTCTCCTGTTCCTGCTCCTCCTCCTTTTGCTCCTCTTCCTTCATCTCCTCCTCCTCCTTCTGCTCCTGTTCCACCTCCTTCATTTCCTGCTCCTCCTCCTTCTCCTCCTCCTCCTCCATCTTCATCTTCTTCACCTTCTTCATCTTCTCCTCCACCTCCTCCATCTTCATCTTCTTCACCTTCTTCATCTCCTCCTGTTGCATCTCCATGGGACTTTCTTCTTCTTGGAGTTCCTTCTTGGAGTCCATTATTGGGTTGAGTTGGTTTGGTTTGGGTTTGGTTTGGTTGAGGTTGGGTTTGGTTTGGTTTGGGTTGAGTTGGTTTGGTTTGGGTTCACTTGAGGTTAGTGTCTTGCTATAGATGGTCGAGGCATATTAATGTTTATAGTCATCCTAGATAACTGTGTGGTGATGATGATGTGTGGTGATGGGTAGTGGTGATGGTGGGTAGTGATGATGTGTCTCCTTTCAAACCTCACCAGGAGACTAATGTAGCACCCCGCTACAGTAGTGATGATGTGTAACAAAATGGGTAGTGATGATGTGTGGTGATGGTGGGTAGTAATGATGTGTGGTGATGGTGGGTAGTAATGATGTGTGGTGATGGTGGGTAGTGATGATGTGTGGTGATGGGTAGTGATGATGTGTGGTGATGGTAGTGATGATGTGTAACAAAATGGGTAATAAAAATCTTAATAAATGCAACCCTCCCCAACTCCCCAAAAATCGCCCCTCCATCCACCCCCACCCCCCAATCAGATGTCACACCAGGTAGTGAAGATGTCAAGTAGTGAAGATGTACTACACATGAAATGTAACAATTTATCATCTCTGCCAAATATAAAGGGCAATGTCTCTTCCACTTAATAGTGAAGATGTTAGCACATATCCTGATGTCACACTGGACTGGGTAGTGAAGATATCAATACTTATCTCTGGTGAGTAGTGAAGATGCCACATTTTACCATGTCACACCAGTTTGTGACGATGTTAATACTTATTTCACCTAAATATAAAAGGCAATGTCTCTTCCACTTAATAGTGAAGATGTATGCATTTATCATGATGTTACACAGGGTAGTGAAGATACCGGGTAGTGAAGATGTCCCATTTTATCCCGGAATTGTTAAAAATTGAATATTTTTTGAGCGTTTTTGAAAGTTTGGAAAGGTTGCAATTTTAATTAGATATGATGATTGATTGATATATTGTTACGTTGTGACATATCTTCACTATGTTACATCATCATTATGTTTTAGTCTCAACATCTTCACTATTAGATATGATGATTGATTGATATATTGTTACGTTGTGACATATCTTCACTATGTTACATCATCATTATGTTTTAGTCTCAACATCTTCACTATTAGATCCTCCTTATAACTTTAACTTTTCATAATTGGTCCACATAAATATTGGAAATACTTTTGGTACATTGGAGTATCTTGATTCCTCCAAAATATGCCAGGAAACAGAACCAGAGGGACAAAACTAATGGAGTCCTGTTGCTTGGAATAGTTTGGAGGAATCAGTTGCTCCAGATTCCAATAACGTTTGGTGGATAAACAAATACAGTATTATATTTTAAAATTTTGTATATTTTTTTGTACATTTATTTATACAGTATCATATATTAATGGGTGCATGGTAGTTAAGATGTAGGTGGGTACATGTGGAGGAGGTAGTGGTAATTGTGACACTTCAACACATCTTCACTACTTGACATCTTCACTACCTGGTGTGACATCTGATTGGGGGGGTGGGGGGGTGGAGGGGCGAGCGAGGCGAGCAGCGCCGCAGGCAAAAGCACCCACGGCGTAGCCGTATCTGGCGAAGCCAGAGCTTGTATATTTTTATTTTTATTTTCCTTATACCTCCTCTGCCTCCTCCTCCTCCTTCTCCTCCTGTTCCTCCTCCTTCTTCTGCTCCTGTTCCTCCTCCTTCTCCTCCTGTTCCTCCTCCTTCTCTTCCTCCTCCTTCTCCTCCTGTTCCTCCTCCTTCTTCTGCTCCTGTTCCTCCTCCTTCTCCTCCTGTTCCTGCACCTGTTCCTGCTCCTGCTCCTGTTCCTCCTCCTTCTCTTCCTCCTCCTTCTCCTCCTGTTCCTCCTCCTTCTTCTGCTCCTGTTCCACCTCCTTCTCCTTCTCCTCCTTCATCTCCTGTTCCACCTCCTTCATCTCCTGCTCCTGTTCTTCCTCCTTCTCCTGCTCCTGTTCCTCCTTCTCCTCTTCCTCCTTCTCCTGTTCCTGTTCCACCTCCTTCATCTCCTGCTCCTGTTCTTCCTCCTTCTCCTGCTCCTGTTCCTCCTTCTCCTCCTCCTCCTTCTCCTGTTCCTGCTCCTCCTCCTTTTGCTCCTCTTCCTTCATCTCCTCCTTCTCCTCCTCCTCCTTCTGCTCCTGTTCCACCTCCTTCATTTCCTGCTCCTCCTCCTCCTCCATCTTCATCTTCTTCACCTTCTTCATCTTCTCCTCCACCTCCTCCATCTTCATCTTCTTCACCTTCTTCATCTCCTCCTGTTGCATCTCCATGGGACTTTCTTCTTCTTGGAGTTCCTTCTTGGAGTCCATTATTGGGTTGAGTTGGTTTGGTTTGGGTTTGGTTTGGTTGAGGTTGGGTTTGGTTTGGTTTGGGTTGAGTTGGTTTGGTTTGGGTTCACTTGAGGTTAGTGTCTTGCTATAGATGGTCGAGGCATATTAATGTTTATAGTCATCCTAGATAACTGTGTGGTGATGATGATGTGTGGTGATGGGTAGTGGTGATGGTGGGTAGTGATGATGTGTCTCCTTTCAAACCTCACCAGGAGACTAATGTAGCACCCCGCTACAGTAGTGATGATGTGTAACAAAATGGGTAGTGATGATGTGTGGTGATGGTGGGTAGTAATGATGTGTGGTGATGGTGGGTAGTAATGATGTGTGGTGATGGTGGGTAGTGATGATGTGTGGTGATGGGTAGTGATGATGTGTGGTGATGGTAGTGATGATGTGTAACAAAATGGGTAATAAAAATCTTAATAAATGCAACCCTCCCCAACTCCCCAAAAATCGCCCCTCCATCCACCCCCACCCCCCAATCAGATGTCACACCAGGTAGTGAAGATGTCAAGTAGTGAAGATGTACTACACATGAAATGTAACAATTTATCATCTCTGCCAAATATAAAGGGCAATGTCTCTTCCACTTAATAGTGAAGATGTTAGCACATATCCTGATGTCACACTGGACTGGGTAGTGAAGATATCAATACTTATCTCTGGTGAGTAGTGAAGATGCCACATTTTACCATGTCACACCAGTTTGTGACGATGTTAATACTTATTTCACCTAAATATAAAAGGCAATGTCTCTTCCACTTAATAGTGAAGATGTATGCATTTATCATGATGTTACACAGGGTAGTGAAGATACCGGGTAGTGAAGATGTCCCATTTTATCCCGGAATTGAATATTGAATATTGAAAATTGAATATTTTTTGAGCGTTTTTGAAAGTTTGGAAAGGTTGCAATTTTAATTAGATATGATGATTGATTGATATATTGTTACGTTGTGACATATCTTCACTATGTTACATCATCATTATGTTTTAGTCTCAACATCTTCACTATTAGATATGATGATTGATTGATATATTGTTACGTTGTGACATATCTTCACTATGTTACATCATCATTATGTTTTAGTCTCAACATCTTCACTATTAGATATGATGATTGATTGATATATTGTTACGTTGTGACATATCTTCACTATGTTACATCATCATTATGTTTTAGTCTCAACATCTTCACTATTAGATCCTCCTTATAACTTTAACTTTTCATAATTGGTCCACATAAATATTGGAAATACTTTTGTTACATTGGAGTATCTTGATTCCTCCAAAATATGCCAGGAAACAGAACCAGAGGGACAAAACTAATGGAGTCCTGTTGCTTGGAATAGTTTGGAGGAATCAGTTGCTCCAGATTCACACAACATCAATAACGTTTGGTGGATAAACAAATACAGTATTATATTTTAAAATTTTGTATATTTTTTTGTACATTTATTTATACAGTATCATATATTAATGGGTGCATGGTAGTTAAGATGTAGGTGGGTACATGTGGAGGAGGTAGTGGTAATTGTGACACTTCAACACATCTTCACTACTTGACATCTTCACTACCTGGTGTGACATCTGATTGGGGGGGTGGGGGGGTGGAGGGGCGAGCGAGGCGAGCAGCGCCGCAGGCAAAAGCACCCACGGCGTAGTCGTATCTGGCGAAGCCAGAGCTTGTATATTTTTATTTTTATTTTCCTTATACCTCCTCTGCCTCCTCCTCCTCCTTCTCCTCCTGTTCCTCCTCCTTCTTCTGCTCCTGTTCCTCCTCCTTCTCCTCCTGTTCCTGCACCTGTTCCTGCTCCTGCTCCTGTTCCTCCTCCTTCTCTTCCACCTCCTTCTCCTCCTGTTCCTCCTCCTTCTTCTGCTCCTGTTCCACCTCCTTCTCCTTCTCCTCCTTCATCTCCTGTTCCACCTCCTTCATCTCCTGCTCCTGTTCTTCCTCCTTCTCCTGCTCCTGTTCCTCCTCCTTCTCTTCCTCCTCCTTCTCCTCCTGTTCCTCCTCCTTCTTCTGCTCCTGTTCCACCTCCTTCTCCTTCTCCTCCTTCATCTCCTGTTCCACCTCCTTCATCTCCTGCTCCTGTTCTTCCTCCTTCTCCTGCTCCTGTTCCTCCTTCTCCTCCTCCTCCTTCTCCTGTTCCTGTTCCACCTCCTTCATCTCCTGCTCCTGTTCTTCCTCCTTCTCCTGCTCCTGTTCCTCCTTCTCCTCCTTCTCCTGTTCCTGCTCCTCCTCCTTTTGCTCCTCTTCCTTCATCTCCTCCTTCTCCTCCTCCTCCTTCTGCTCCTGTTCCACCTCCTTCATTTCCTGCTCCTCCTCCTTCTCCTCCTCCTCCTCCATCTTCATCTTCTTCACCTTCTTCATCTTCTCCTCCACCTCCTCCATCTTCATCTTCTTCACCTTCTTCATCTCCTCCTGTTGCATCTCCATGGGACTTTCTTCTTCTTGGAGTTCCTTCTTGGAGTCCATTATTGGGTTGAGTTGGTTTGGTTTGGGTTTGGTTTGGTTGAGGTTGGGTTTGGTTTGGTTTGGGTTGAGTTGGTTTGGTTTGGGTTCACTTGAGGTTAGTGTCTTGCTATAGATGGTCGAGGCATATTAATGTTTATAGTCATCCTAGATAACTGTGTGGTGATGATGATGTGTGGTGATGGGTAGTGGTGATGGTGGGTAGTGATGATGTGTCTCCTTTCAAACCTCACCAGGAGACTAATGTAGCACCCCGCTACAGTAGTGATGATGTGTAACAAAATGGGTAGTGATGATGTGTGGTGATGGTGGGTAGTAATGATGTGTGGTGATGGTGGGTAGTAATGATGTGTGGTGATGGTGGGTAGTGATGATGTGTGGTGATGGGTAGTGATGATGTGTGGTGATGGTAGTGATGATGTGTAACAAAATGGGTAATAAAAATCTTAATAAATGCAACCCTCCCCAACTCCCCAAAAATCGCCCCTCCATCCACCCCCACCCCCCAATCAGATGTCACACCAGGTAGTGAAGATGTCAAGTAGTGAAGATGTACTACACATGAAATGTAACAATTTATCATCTCTGCCAAATATAAAGGGCAATGTCTCTTCCACTTAATAGTGAAGATGTTAGCACATATCCTGATGTCACACTGGACTGGGTAGTGAAGATATCAATACTTATCTCTGGTGAGTAGTGAAGATGCCACATTTTACCATGTCACACCAGTTTGTGACGATGTTAATACTTATTTCACCTAAATATAAAAGGCAATGTCTCTTCCACTTAATAGTGAAGATGTATGCATTTATCATGATGTTACACAGGGTAGTGAAGATACCGGGTAGTGAAGATGTCCCATTTTATCCCGGAATTGTTAAAAATTGAATATTTTTTGAGCGTTTTTGAAAGTTTGGAAAGGTTGCAATTTTAATTAGATATGATGATTGATTGATATATTGTTACGTTGTGACATATCTTCACTATGTTACATCATCATTATGTTTTAGTCTCAACATCTTCACTATTAGATATGATGATTGATTGATATATTGTTACGTTGTGACATATCTTCACTATGTTACATCATCATTATGTTTTAGTCTCAACATCTTCACTATTAGATCCTCCTTATAACTTTAACTTTTCATAATTGGTCCACATAAATATTGGAAATACTTTTGGTACATTGGAGTATCTTGATTCCTCCAAAATATGCCAGGAAACAGAACCAGAGGGACAAAACTAATAGAGTCCTGTTGCTTGGAATAGTTTGGAGGAATCAGTTGCTCCAGATTCACACAACATCAATAACGTTTGGTGGATAAACAAATACAGTATTATATTTTAAAATTTTGTATATTTTTTTGTACATTTATTTATACAGTATCATATATTAATGGGTGCATGGTAGTTAAGATGTAGGTGGGTACATGTGGAGGAGGTAGTGGTAATTGTGACACTTCAACACATCTTCACTACTTGACATCTTCACTACCTGGTGTGACATCTGATTGGGGGGGTGGGGGGGTGGAGGGGCGAGCGAGGCGAGCAGCGCCGCAGGCAAAAGCACCCACGGCGTAGCCGTATCTGGCGAAGCCAGAGCTTGTATATTTTTATTTTTATTTTCCTTATACCTCCTCTGCCTCCTCCTCCTCCTTCTCCTCCTGTTCCTCCTCCTTCTTCTGCTCCTGTTCCTCCTCCTTCTCCTCCTGTTCCTCCTCCTTCTCCTCCTGTTCCTCCTCCTTCTTCTGCTCCTGTTCCTCCTCCTTCTCCTCCTGTTCCTGCACCTGTTCCTGCTCCTGCTCCTGTTCCTCCTCCTTCTCTTCCTCCTCCTTCTCCTCCTGTTCCTCCTCCTTCTTCTGCTCCTGTTCCACCTCCTTCTCCTTCTCCTCCTTCATCTCCTGTTCCACCTCCTTCATCTCCTGCTCCTGTTCTTCCTCCTTCTCCTGCTCCTGTTCCTCCTTCTCCTCCTCCTCCTTCTCCTGTTCCTGTTCCACCTCCTTCATCTCCTGCTCCTGTTCTTCCTCCTTCTCCTGCTCCTGTTCCTCCTTCTCCTCCTCCTCCTTCTCCTGTTCCTGCTCCTCCTCCTTTTGCTCCTCTTCCTTCATCTCCTCCTTCTCCTCCTCCTCCTTCTGCTCCTGTTCCACCTCCTTCATTTCCTGCTCCTCCTCCTCCTCCATCTTCATCTTCTTCACCTTCTTCATCTTCTCCTCCACCTCCTCCATCTTCATCTTCTTCACCTTCTTCATCTCCTCCTGTTGCATCTCCATGGGACTTTCTTCTTCTTGGAGTTCCTTCTTGGAGTCCATTATTGGGTTGAGTTGGTTTGGTTTGGGTTTGGTTTGGTTGAGGTTGGGTTTGGTTTGGTTTGGGTTGAGTTGGTTTGGTTTGGGTTCACTTGAGGTTAGTGTCTTGCTATAGATGGTCGAGGCATATTAATGTTTATAGTCATCCTAGATAACTGTGTGGTGATGATGATGTGTGGTGATGGGTAGTGGTGATGGTGGGTAGTGATGATGTGTGGTGATGGGTAGTGATGATGTGTAACAAAATGGGTAGTGATGATGTGTGGTGATGGTGGGTAGTAATGATGTGTGGTGATGGTGGGTAGTAATGATGTGTGGTGATGGTGGGTAGTGATGATGTGTGGTGATGGGTAGTGATGATGTGTGGTGATGGTAGTGATGATGTGTAACAAAATGGGTAATAAAAATCTTAATAAATGCAACCCTCCCCAACTCCCCAAAAATCGCCCCTCCATCCACCCCCACCCCCCAATCAGATGTCACACCAGGTAGTGAAGATGTCAAGTAGTGAAGATGTACTACACATGAAATGTAACAATTTATCATCTCTGCCAAATATAAAGGGCAATGTCTCTTCCACTTAATAGTGAAGATGTTAGCACATATCCTGATGTCACACTGGACTGGGTAGTGAAGATATCAATACTTATCTCTGGTGAGTAGTGAAGATGCCACATTTTACCATGTCACACCAGTTTGTGACGATGTTAATACTTATTTCACCTAAATATAAAAGGCAATGTCTCTTCCACTTAATAGTGAAGATGTATGCATTTATCATGATGTTACACAGGGTAGTGAAGATACCGGGTAGTGAAGATGTCCCATTTTATCCCGGAATTGAATATTGAATATTGAAAATTGAATATTTTTTGAGCGTTTTTGAAAGTTTGGAAAGGTTGCAATTTTAATTAGATATGATGATTGATTGATATATTGTTACGTTGTGACATATCTTCACTATGTTACATCATCATTATGTTTTAGTCTCAACATCTTCACTATTAGATATGATGATTGATTGATATATTGTTACGTTGTGACATATCTTCACTATGTTACATCATCATTATGTTTTAGTCTCAACATCTTCACTATTAGATCCTCCTTATAACTTTAACTTTTCATAATTGGTCCACATAAATATTGGAAATACTTTTGTTACATTGGAGTATCTTGATTCCTCCAAAATATGCCAGGAAACAGAACCAGAGGGACAAAACTAATAGAGTCCTGTTGCTTGGAATAGTTTGGAGGAATCAGTTGCTCCAGATTCACACAACATCAATAACGTTTGGTGGATAAACAAATACAGTATTATATTTTAAAATTTTGTATATTTTTTTGTACATTTATTTATACAGTATCATATATTAATGGTTGGTAGTTAAGATGTAGGTGGGTACATGTGGAGGAGGTAGTGGTAATTGTGACACTTCAACACATCTTCACTACTTGACATCTTCACTACCTGGTGTGACATCTGATTGGGGGGGTGGGGGGGTGGAGGGGCGAGCGAGGCGAGCAGCGCCGCAGGCAAAAGCACCCACGGCGTAGCCGTATCTGGCGAAGCCAGAGCTTGTATATTTTTATTTTTATTTTCCTTATACCTCCTCTGCCTCCTCCTCCTCCTTCTCCTCCTGTTCTTCCTCCTTCTTCTGCTCCTGTTCCTCCTCCTTCTCCTCCTGTTCCTGCACCTGCTCCTGCTCCTGCTCCTGTTCCTCCTCCTTCTCTTCCTCCTCCTTCTCCTCCTGTTCCTCCTCCTTCTTCTGCTCCTGTTCCTCCTCCTTCTCCTCCTGTTCCTGCACCTGCTCCTGCTCCTGCTCCTGTTCCTCCTCCTTCTCTTCCTCCTCCTTCTCCTCCTGTTCCTCCTCCTTCTTCTGCTCCTGTTCCACCTCCTTCTCCTTCTCCTCCTTCATCTCCTGTTCCACCTCCTTCATCTCCTGCTCCTGTTCTTCCTCCTTCTCCTGCTCCTGTTCCTCCTTCTCCTCCTCCTCCTTCTCCTGTTCCTGTTCCACCTCCTTCATCTCCTGCTCCTGTTCTTCCTCCTTCTCCTGCTCCTGTTCCTCCTTCTCCTCCTCCTCCTTCTCCTGTTCCTGCTCCTCCTCCTTTTGCTCCTCTTCCTTCATCTCCTCCTTCTCCTCCTCCTCCTTCTGCTCCTGTTCCACCTCCTTCATTTCCTGCTCCTCCTCCTCCTCCATCTTCATCTTCTTCACCTTCTTCATCTTCTCCTCCACCTCCTCCATCTTCATCTTCTTCACCTTCTTCATCTCCTCCTGTTGCATCTCCATGGGACTTTCTTCTTCTTGGAGTTCCTTCTTGGAGTCCATTATTGGGTTGAGTTGGTTTGGTTTGGGTTTGGTTTGGTTGAGGTTGGGTTTGGTTTGGTTTGGGTTGAGTTGGTTTGGTTTGGGTTCACTTGAGGTTAGTGTCTTGCTATAGATGGTCGAGGCATATTAATGTTTATAGTCATCCTAGATAACTGTGTGGTGATGATGATGTGTGGTGATGGGTAGTGGTGATGGTGGGTAGTGATGATGTGTGGTGATGGGTAGTGATGATGTGTAACAAAATGGGTAGTGATGATGTGTGGTGATGGTGGGTAGTAATGATGTGTGGTGATGGTGGGTAGTAATGATGTGTGGTGATGGTGGGTAGTGATGATGTGTGGTGATGGGTAGTGATGATGTGTGGTGATGGTAGTGATGATGTGTAACAAAATGGGTAATAAAAATCTTAATAAATGCAACCCTCCCCAACTCCCCAAAAATCGCCCCTCCATCCACCCCCACCCCCCAATCAGATGTCACACCAGGTAGTGAAGATGTCAAGTAGTGAAGATGTACTACACATGAAATGTAACAATTTATCATCTCTGCCAAATATAAAGGGCAATGTCTCTTCCACTTAATAGTGAAGATGTTAGCACATATCCTGATGTCACACTGGACTGGGTAGTGAAGATATCAATACTTATCTCTGGTGAGTAGTGAAGATGCCACATTTTACCATGTCACACCAGTTTGTGACGATGTTAATACTTATTTCACCTAAATATAAAAGGCAATGTCTCTTCCACTTAATAGTGAAGATGTATGCATTTATCATGATGTTACACAGGGTAGTGAAGATACCGGGTAGTGAAGATGTCCCATTTTATCCCGGAATTGAATATTGAATATTGAAAATTGAATATTTTTTGAGCGTTTTTGAAAGTTTGGAAAGGTTGCAATTTTAATTAGATATGATGATTGATTGATATATTGTTACGTTGTGACATATCTTCACTATGTTACATCATCATTATGTTTTAGTCTCAACATCTTCACTATTAGATATGATGATTGATTGATATATTGTTACGTTGTGACATATCTTCACTATGTTACATCATCATTATGTTTTAGTCTCAACATCTTCACTATTAGATCCTCCTTATAACTTTAACTTTTCATAATTGGTCCACATAAATATTGGAAATACTTTTGTTACATTGGAGTATCTTGATTCCTCCAAAATATGCCAGGAAACAGAACCAGAGGGACAAAACTAATAGAGTCCTGTTGCTTGGAATAGTTTGGAGGAATCAGTTGCTCCAGATTCACACAACATCAATAACGTTTGGTGGATAAACAAATACAGTATTATATTTTAAAATTTTGTATATTTTTTTGTACATTTATTTATACAGTATCATATATTAATGGTTGGTAGTTAAGATGTAGGTGGGTACATGTGGAGGAGGTAGTGGTAATTGTGACACTTCAACACATCTTCACTACTTGACATCTTCACTACCTGGTGTGACATCTGATTGGGGGGGTGGGGGGGTGGAGGGGCGAGCGAGGCGAGCAGCGCCGCAGGCAAAAGCACCTACGGCGTAGCCGTATCTGGCGAAGCCAGAGCTTGTATATTTTTATTTTTATTTTCCTTATACCTCCTCTGCCTCCTCCTCCTCCTTCTCCTCCTGTTCTTCCTCCTTCTTCTGCTCCTGTTCCTCCTCCTTCTCCTCCTGTTCCTGCACCTGCTCCTGCTCCTGCTCCTGTTCCTCCTCCTTCTCTTCCTCCTCCTTCTCCTCCTGTTCCTCCTCCTTCTTCTGCTCCTGTTCCTCCTCCTTCTCCTCCTGTTCCTGCACCTGCTCCTGCTCCTGCTCCTGTTCCTCCTCCTTCTCTTCCTCCTCCTTCTCCTCCTGTTCCTCCTCCTTCTTCTGCTCCTGTTCCACCTCCTTCTCCTTCTCCTCCTTCATCTCCTGTTCCACCTCCTTCATCTCCTGCTCCTGTTCTTCCTCCTTCTCCTGCTCCTGTTCCTCCTTCTCCTCCTCCTCCTTCTCCTGTTCCTGTTCCACCTCCTTCATCTCCTGCTCCTGTTCTTCCTCCTTCTCCTGCTCCTGTTCCTCCTTCTCCTCCTCCTCCTTCTCCTGTTCCTGCTCCTCCTCCTTTTGCTCCTCTTCCTTCATCTCCTCCTTCTCCTCCTCCTCCTTCTGCTCCTGTTCCACCTCCTTCATTTCCTGCTCCTCCTCCTCCTCCATCTTCATCTTCTTCACCTTCTTCATCTTCTCCTCCACCTCCTCCATCTTCATCTTCTTCACCTTCTTCATCTCCTCCTGTTGCATCTCCATGGGACTTTCTTCTTCTTGGAGTTCCTTCTTGGAGTCCATTATTGGGTTGAGTTGGTTTGGTTTGGGTTTGGTTTGGTTGAGGTTGGGTTTGGTTTGGTTTGGGTTGAGTTGGTTTGGTTTGGGTTCACTTGAGGTTAGTGTCTTGCTATAGATGGTCGAGGCATATTAATGTTTATAGTCATCCTAGATAACTGTGTGGTGATGATGATGTGTGGTGATGGGTAGTGGTGATGGTGGGTAGTGATGATGTGTGGTGATGGGTAGTGATGATGTGTAACAAAATGGGTAGTGATGATGTGTGGTGATGGTGGGTAGTAATGATGTGTGGTGATGGTGGGTAGTAATGATGTGTGGTGATGGTGGGTAGTGATGATGTGTGGTGATGGGTAGTGATGATGTGTGGTGATGGTAGTGATGATGTGTAACAAAATGGGTAATAAAAATCTTAATAAATGCAACCCTCCCCAACTCCCCAAAAATCGCCCCTCCATCCACCCCCACCCCCCAATCAGATGTCACACAAGGTAGTGAAGATGTCAAGTAGTGAAGATGTACTACACATGAAATGTAACAATTTATCATCTCTGCCAAATATAAAGGGCAATGTCTCTTCCACTTAATAGTGAAGATGTTAGCACATATCCTGATGTCACACTGGACTGGGTAGTGAAGATATCAATACTTATCTCTGGTGAGTAGTGAAGATGCCACATTTTACCATGTCACACCAGTTTGTGACGATGTTAATACTTATTTCACCTAAATATAAAAGGCAATGTCTCTTCCACTTAATAGTGAAGATGTATGCATTTATCATGATGTTACACAGGGTAGTGAAGATACCGGGTAGTGAAGATGTCCCATTTTATCCCGGAATTGAATATTGAATATTGAAAATTGAATATTTTTTGAGCGTTTTTGAAAGTTTGGAAAGGTTGCAATTTTAATTAGATATGATGATTGATTGATATATTGTTACGTTGTGACATATCTTCACTATGTTACATCATCATTATGTTTTAGTCTCAACATCTTCACTATTAGATATGATGATTGATTGATATATTGTTACGTTGTGACATATCTTCACTATGTTACATCATCATTATGTTTTAGTCTCAACATCTTCACTATTAGATCCTCCTTATAACTTTAACTTTTCATAATTGGTCCACATAAATATTGGAAATACTTTTGGTACATTGGAGTATCTTGATTCCTCCAAAATATGCCAGGAAACAGAACCAGAGGGACAAAACTAATGGAGTCCTGTTGCTTGGAATAGTTTGGAGGAATCAGTTGCTCCAGATTCACACAACATCAATAACATTTGGTGGAGAAACAAATACAGTATTAGATTTTGAAATTTTGTATATTTTTATGTACATTTATTTATACAGTATCATATATTATTATTTTTATTTTCCCTATACAACACAACCACTTACATACATACATAATAAAGTTAATAATAAAGTTGATATTGTTGTTGTTGTTGTTGTAGTTGTTATTATTGTTGTTGTTGTTATTGTTGTTGTTATTATTGTAGTAGTTGTTGTTGTTGTAGTTGTTATTATTGTTGTTGTTGTTGTTGTTGTTGTTATTATTATTATTGTTGTTGTTGTTGGTGTTGTTGTTATTATTGTTGTTGTTGTAGTCTGCATGGGTTTATCGGTACTACAGTGTCATCCAATCCTAATCAATCCAAGTGGTCTGTTGCTCCTTAACTAACTAATCAAGAGATCATCATTACATCTGACGATTAAGAGCAGCAGCTTGATAATCGTAAGCCTTATGAGTCTTGGCAACAAACGCATATGGTCTCCTGCCAATGAGGTAACGGGGAACCTGGAAACAACGACAGTCTTCGTTACGTTTGGCGGCCACTTCACTGTTATTGTTACTGTTCCTTTTACTGTGCCTGTTCTTGTTATTGTTACTGTCCCTCTTGTGCCACCAGTCCTTCCTAACTAGATCCCATTTGTGTTCCTGGAGGCCCTTCTCAAAAAATTGCCACACCACAGGCTTGGTTTTATGCAGCATACACAGTGCAGTACATATTTTGGTGACAGCTGGGGAGTTATCTTGACTTGCATTGCTGGTCTCCTCCTGTTCCTCCTCCTGTTCCTCCTCCTTCTCCTCCTGTTCCTGTTCCTCATCCTGTTCTTGTTCCTGTTCCTCATCCTGTTCCTCCTGTTCCTCATCCTTCTTCTTCTCCTCCTCATTATCCTTCTCCTTATCCTCCTCATGTTCCTCCTCCTCCTCCTCCTCTTCATCCTTCTCCTCATCCTCCTTATCCTCCTCCTCCTCCTTCTCCTCCTCCTCCTGTTCCTCTTCCTTCTCCTCCTCTTCCTCCTCCTCCTTCTCCTCCTCCTCTTCCTCCTCCTTCTTCTCCTCCTCCTCCTGTTCCTCTTCCTTTTCCTCCTCTTCCTCTTCCTCCTTCTCCTCCTCCTCCTCCTTCTTCTGCTCCTCCTCCTGTTCCTCCTCCTTCTCTTCCTCCTTCTTCTCCTGCTTCTGTTCCTTCTCCTCCTCCTGCTCCTGTTTCTCCTCCTTTTCCTTCTCCTCCTCCTCCTCCTTCTTCTGCTCCTGTTCTTCCTCCTTCTTCTCCTCCTGTTCCTGTTCTTCCTCCTTCATCTCCTCATCCTTCTCCTGTTCCACCTCCTTTTCCTTCTCCTGCTCCTGTTCCTGTTCTTCCTCCTTCATCTCCTCCTCCTGCTCCTGTTCTTCCATCTCCTTCTCCTCCTCCTCCTTCTTCACCTCCTTCACCTCCTCCTGCTCCTCCTGTTGCTCATGTTCCACCTCCTTCTCCTCCTCCTCCTTCTGCTCCTGTTCCATCTCCTCCTGCTCCTCCTGTTGCTCCTGCTGCTCCTGTTGTTGTTGTTGCTCCTCCATGGGACTTTCTTCTTCTTGGAGTTCCTTCTTGGAGTCCATTATTGGTTTGGTTTGGTTTGGGTTTGGGTTGAGTTGAGTTGGTTTGGTTTGGGTTCACTTGAGGTTAGTGTGAATATAATATGTCTTGCTATAGATGGTCGAGGTATATTAATTTTTATAGTCATCCTAGATGTTGTTGTTGTTGTTGTTGTTGTTGTTGTTCCTCAAGCTGTCTGGCCGAGCAGCCCCGAGCGTGATGGGTAGTGATGATGTGTGGTGATGGTGGGTAGTGATGATGTGTGGTGATGGTGGGTAGTGATGATGTGTGGTGATGATGGTAGTGATGATGTGTGGTGATGGTGGGTAGTGATGATGTGTAGTGATGGTGGGTAGTGATGATGTGTGGTGATGGTGGGTAGTGATGATGTGTGGTGATGGTGGGTAGTAATGATGTGTGGTGATGGTGGGTAGTGATGATGTGTGGTGATGGTGGGTAGTAATGATGTGTGGTGATGGTGGGTAGTGATGATGTGTGGTGATGGTGGGTAGTAATGATGTGTGGTGATGGTGGGTAGTGATGATGTGTGGTGATGGTGGGTAGTGATGATGTGTGGTGATGGTGGGTAGTGATGATGTGTGGTGATGGTGGGTAGTGATGATGTGTGGTGATGGTGGGTAGTGATGATGTGTGGTGATGGTGGGTAGTGATGATGTGTGGTGATGGTGGGTAGTGATGATGTGTGGTGATGGGTAGTGATGATGTGTGGTGATGGTGGGTAGTGATGATGTGTGGTGATGGGTAGTGATGATGTGTGGTGATGATGGGTAGTGATGATGTGTGGTGATGGGTAGTGATGATGTGTGGTGATGGTGGGTAGTGATGATGTGTGGTGATGGTGGGTAGTGATGATGTGTGGTGATGGGTAGTAATGATGTGTGGTGATGGTGGGTAGTGATGATGTGTGGTGATGGTGGGTAGTGATGATGTGTGGTGATGGTGGGTAGTAATGATGTGTGGTGATGGTGGGTAGTGATGGTGGGTAGTGATGATGTGTGGTGATGATGGGTAGTGATGATGGTAGTGATGATGTGTGGTGATTGTGGGTAGTGATGATGTGTGGTGATGGTGGGTAGTGATGATGGTAGTGATGATGTGTGGTGATTGTGGGTAGTGATGATGTGTGGTGATGATGGGTAGTGATGATGGTAGTGATGATGTGTGGTGATGGTGGGTAGTGATGATGTGTGGTGATGGTGGGTAGTGATGATGGTAGTGATGATGTGTGGTGATTGTGGGTAGTGATGATGTGTGGTGATGATGGGTAGTGATGATGGTAGTGATGATGTGTGGTGATTGTGGGTAGTGATGATGTGTGGTGATGGTGGGTAGTGATGATGTGTGGTGATGGTGGGTAGTGATGATGTGTGGTGATGATGGGTAGTGATGATGTGTGGTGATGGTGGGTAGTGATGATGTGTGGTGATGGTGGGTAGTGATGATGTGTGGTGATGATGGGTAGTGATGATGTGTGGTGATGATGGGTAGTGATGATGTGTGGTGATGGTGGGTAGTGATGATGTGTGGTGATTGATATTGATGATGTGTGGTGATGGTGGGTAGTGATGATGTGTGGTGATTTATATTGATGATGTGTGGTGGTGATGTGTGGTGATGGGTAGTAATGATAGTGATGGTTCTGATGGGTTAATGTGTAGTGGTGGGTAGTGATGTATGGTGAGTATACAACATACTGTACACACTATAATATGGTTTGGTGTGGTAAGGTATAGCATCTGGTTTTACAGTCTTGACATCAAGTGGTTGTGGAAAGTGGAGTTGAGATTCTTTGTTATATACTTGAGAGATATATAATTGAGGGAAGGTGTGATGAGGCTGCAGGAATTGATCATGGTATGGGTGGTGTCGGCGGCGTTGTAGGTTATTATCAACTTTAGGCCGCCCTACGCTGCCATGTAAGATGACATTAGGAAGCTGACGGGTCTTCAAGAAGGATTGATGTCCTTTCAGTTGTCCGTGGCTACTCTATGGCCACATCTACTTGGGTTCTTGGCTGTGCTTGCTACCAGGGACAGCAGCCTTGATGCTAGTGCTATTGGCATTAAATTAAGCTTCGTGGTTCCAATTGGGTAGTTCATCTTCTTCTCAGGTGTTGTACAAAGATCCTTACTGCTCTTATACTTGGGTAGAATTTTCGAATCGTTGGGGTTGGTGTTTGCCCAGGACGTTGCATTGTTGCCTCTTTGGCGGCGAGGACTGAACGGTACTGAAGCCAGCTTACTCTATTCCTTCCATGTGGCCATCACCTGCTTCGCCAAGGCAGCAGGGTTGTGGCTGTACAAGTGGCTCTATGTCGAACTGGGGTTTCAACTCATCGAAGTTCTGAGTATCGCGTGCATATCTAGTCCCTTGTACCCTTTCCTGTACATCGTAATGACCCACATTCTAATAACGGAGGGACCAGCAAGTTTCATAACATCACAAGACACTCTCATTAGCAGAGTGAAGGATGCAATAGTGTGTCAACTCAAACTCCCTTGGTATTACTGGGGTATGATGGCAGCTGTGGCTCTCTTCAGGGTCATTAGTCTATCCTTTGATGAGTACACACTGCTACCCAGAACATTTCAGGATATAGACAACCCGAGTAAGATGGGTCTGGTGGAAGCGACTGGGTACGTGTTCCTGGGTGTGGTGGGCCTTTGTCTTACCTTTCTCTACTACGGCAAGAGATTCTACCCTCACAAGAACCCTCGTCTGACGGTCATGGTACTCTTCTTCCTACTGGGGATTCGTATGGCTGCCTTCCTATACATGGGAGCTCGTGTACTCAACCTGATACAAGGCTGTGATCGCTACGTGTGTCAGGTGACGGCACAGGTAGCTCTCAACTTGGGTCCCGTTCTTTTCGACATGTGGGCCATACCTCACCTCTTATCCCTTGTGAGTTTCCAGGCACCTCCCTAGAAAGCAGTATCATTGGGTCTTCTCACTTCACTGACGGGGTTGGTGACGTTGGCCTTCGTTCACCTTTGGATGGTGTAGAATTGGGCTGCTGAGTTGGGTCTGGCCATCCACGTGGGTCTCCTCTCAGTGGTGTTGTTGTTGTTGTTTCTCGTGTGGCTCTTGACTCCAGAGAAAGCCAGATCACAGGTATATTTGGGTCTGACACAAGCTTCAGGAATCAACGATCTCCTGGCCAAGTTACCTCTCACCACTACAACCACGACCACCACCACCACCACACCCATGATACACACTAACATCATCACACACCCATCGTACAACCCACCACCACCACCATCACCACCACACCCATGATACACACTAACATCATCACCCACCCATCGTACAACCCACCATCAACACCACGACCATCACACCCATGATACACACTAACATCATCACACACCCATCGTACAACCCACCATCACCATCACCACCACACCCATCGTACACCTCACCACCACCACACCCATGATACACCCCCAACCCACATATACTTTTTTCTATACATCCTACAGATCAAGACGTACATACACCATACCAACATGATCACATCACTGACCACCAAACCACACAAAGGTCATCTATCATATTCAAGAACGTTTGTGGTGCATAGATAAACAACAACAGAGCCATCGTACTCTCTCCACACCTCCCTCCACACCATCGTATACACCACGGATGTTCTTCAATACGGCCCACAAAACCATTATATGTAAATGAAAATAAATAATAATACATATATATATATAATTGATACATGTATACTTCACACCACTAACTTCAATAATATACTCACTCAGTCTTGTGTATATTATTATCATCCTCTTATTATATGTGCGTGTCTTGTATGTGTGTGTGTGTATGTGTGTGTGTAGGAGTGGAGTATACTACATTAGTGATCACGAGCCACACCCTTCCTTCTACACAGCTGACTCTATGAATATTGAAGTGGGTTTGGGTGGGATGAAAATGTGTGTGTGTGTGTGTATGTGTATGTGAGGGAGAAGGAGGAAGGGAAGGAAAGGAAAGAGAGAAATGTGTGAAAATGTGAGGGAGAGAGAGAGGAGGAAGGGAAGGGAAGGGAAGAGAGAAATGTGTGAAAATGTGAGGGAGAAGGAGGAAGGGAAGGAAAGGGAAGAGAGAAATGTGTGAAAATGTGAGGGAGAGAGAGAGGAGGAAGGGAAGGGAAGGAAAGAGAGAAATGTGTGAAAATGTGAGGGAGAGAGAGAGGAGGAAGGGAAGGGAAGAGAAGAGAGAAATGTGTGAAAATGTGAGGGAGAGAGAGAGGAGGAAGGGAAGGGAAGGAAAGAGAGAAATGTGTGAAAATGTGAGGGAGAGAGAGAGGAGGAAGGGAAGGAAAGGGAAGAGAGAAATGTGTGAAAATGTAAGGGAGAGAGAGAGAAGGAAGGGAAGGAAAGGAAAGAGAGAAATGTGTGAAAATGTGAGGGAGAGAGAGAGGAGGAAGGAAAGGGAAGGAAAGAGAGAAATGTGTGTATGTGTGAGAGAGAGAGGGAAGGGGAGAGAGAAATGTGTGTGGTATGTGTGTGAGAGAGAGAGAGAGAGAGAGGGAAGGGGAGAGAGAAATGTGTATGTGTATGTGAGAAAGAGGAGAGAGAGAGGGGGGGGAAGGGGAGAGAAGTGTGTGGTATGTATATGTGAGAGGGAGAAAGAGAGGGAGAGAGAGAGGGAGGGAAAGGGAGAGAGAGGGAGGTAAGGGGGAGAGAGGGAGGTAAGGGGGAGAGAGGGAGGTAAGGGGGAGAGAGGGAGGTAAGGGGGAGAGAGAATAAAAGCAGTATCGTGTAATTAATTCTATTCATTACTTTCCTCCCTTCCTTCTTTCTTTCTTTCTTTCTTTCTCACACTCCTTATTCTTCATTCGACATTCTCTCTCTCTCTCTCTCTCTTTCCTCTCTCTCTCTCTCTCTCTCTTTCCTCTCATCTCACTCACTTCCTTATTTCTCCTCTTCTCTCAATTTCTTTCTTAATCTCTTCCTGTCCATCTTTCATCTCTCTCTCTCTCTTTCTGTCTCTCCTTCTTTTTAGTGGAACAGAGAGAGAGAGAGAGAGAGAGAGAGAGAGAGAGAGAGAGAGAAAGAAAGAAAGAAAGAAAGAAAGAGAGAGAGAGAGAGAGAGCTAAGCTGCGTATTATGGTAGTGGTGGGTAATGGCGTGTAAGAGAGAGGGAGAGAGAGAGGAAATGAGAGAGACAGAATGCAGGGGAGAGAGAGAGAGAGAGAGAGAGAGAGAGAGAGAGAGGCAGGGTGTACACTATATAGGGTCTCAGTACACACACACACACACACACATGGCTTATTGATCTCTCTTCTGGCACTCCCTCGCTCTCTCACTCTCTCTCTCTCCCCACCCTAACCTCGACCCCCTCCCCCACCTTTCCTCCTTCCCTCTCTCCCTCCCTGACATCTTCCCTTCTTCCCTTCTCTCCTTCCTTCCCTTCCCTCCTTCCTTTCCTCCCTCCTTCCCTACTTCCATTTCACCTTTTTTACCTCCCTCCTTCTCTTCCCTCCCTCCCTCCTTCCCTACTTCTCTTCCTTCTCTTCCCTCCTTCCCTCCCTACTTCCCTTCCTTCTCATCCCTCCCTCCCTCCTTCCCTTCTTCTCTTCCTTCTTTTCTGTCCCTCCCTCCTTCCTTACTTCTTTTCCTTAACCTCCTTCTCTTCCTCCCTCCTTCCCATTCACATTTTTTACCTCCCTCCTTCTCTTTCCTTCCCCCCTCCTTCCTTTCCTCCCTCCCTCCCTATCTATACAGTCATCTTTCCTCCCTCCCTACCTCCCTACCTCCCTCCTAACCATCTTCCCTCCCTCCCTCCCTGACTATCTGTACTGTCATCTTTCCTCCCTCCCACCTTCCTTGTTATTTTTCTCCCTCCCTCCCACCTTCCTTCCCTCTCTCCCTCCTTCCTTCCCTCCCTCCCACTTCCCTTCCCTCCTTACTATCTTCCTTCCCTCCCAAATTCCTTGCCATTTCTTTCCCTCCCTCCCTCTCCTCTCCTCTCCTTCCTTCCTCCCTCTTTCCTTCCTTCCTTCCCTCCTTACAATCTTGCCTCCTTCCCTTCCCTGTAAACACTACCATTTACACCACTAAACATTTATTAACATTACCATTACAAACACTGGAATGACCACACATACACACACACACACACACACACACCAAACGTTTAATAAAAGGTCAGGTCATATTTGTTTTATTTTTTGGAAAGGGAATCGGTGCTCTTAAGGCTGGATAAAAAAAATATTAATAAAATCTAAAATCATAGTATATATAAAAATAAAACTTTTCTGAAATGATAAAACTTTTCAAAAATTAAATAAACCCGAAGTGAAGGTCGATTCCAGACTGATTCTGTAACAATGTATTTTATGTTACAAATGTCGGTTAGATAAAAGTTAACATCTTCACTATTAACTGCCAAACTGGAAGAGACATTGCCCTTTATATTTAGCAGAGTTAGGTATTATCATCTTCACTACCCTGTGTGACATCAGGATAAGTGTGTATGTTTTATTCACAGTATTCACATCTTCATCTAATAGTGAAGATGTGACGGTAAAACATAAATACGATGTGACATAGTGCAGATATATGTCATACCGTAACAATACATACACACACACATATATATACACACCTATACTTTATATACACACACACACACACATACACATACACACGTGAGAGAGTCTAGGGGGTAAGCCATCCACGTTATACTTACTAGGCGAATACAAGAGAGAGAGAGAGAGAGAGAGAGAGAGAGAGAGAGAGAGAGAGGTTGTGTGGGTGTGTATATGTGTGTCTGTGTGTGCGAGGAAGAGGGAGAGAGAGGCTGTGTGTATGTGTGTGAGGGAGAGAGAGAGATATAGAGAGGTAAGATCACAAGATGGTGTCGTACCTGTTGAAGAATCGAGTCGATATTTAATTGATACAGGTGCTCTCTCTCTCTCTCTCTCTCTCTCTCTCTCTCTCTCTCTCTCTCTCATTCACACTCGTACACAACTCTCTCTCTCCTTCCCTTCCCCACTCTCTCTCTCTCACACACACAGCCTCTCTCCTTCCTTTCCCACACACACTCTCTCTCACACACACACACAGCCTCTCTCCTTCCGTTTCCCACACACACACACACACACACACACACACACATCTCCTATTACACTTCCCCCTCTCCTTACCCTCCCGTCACCCCTTCCTACTCACCAACCTCTATTAATCTCTTGTTTTTCTCTCTCTCCTTTTCTATTCGAGCTATCTTTATCTGTCTATCTTAATCTCTTGTTTTTCTCTATCTGTTTGTCTATTTACCTATTTATTTCTATCTTTATCTGTTGTTACTTGGCGAAATTTCGCCAAGTATGTTGCTCTATGTGATCTTGTGTGTTTGTGGCTATGTCTGTAGGTTCGCGGTCTACAGGTCGCAATTCTTGTCCGATTTTGCTGAAATTTTCACCACAGGTAGACATCAACATTTGAGCGATGGTCGTATTCCTAAAACTCGCGATTTGAGCATTAGGTCGAAAATCAAGGGGTCTGAAGTTTGCCATACTTTCGCCATGTCCTCGCTCTACGAGCGAATGTTTATTTTTCTCTGTTTGTCAATCTCTTTATCTATCTTTCTCTATCTCTTTATTATATGTCTATCTTCATCAGTTCATTTCTCTATCTATCCCTACATTTTTCCCTCCCTCCCTCTCCCTCCCTCTCTCTCTCTCTCCCTCCTACTTCTGTTTGCATGTGTGTGTGTTGTTTGTGTTAGTCGTGTGCGTGTGTCTGTGTGTTTATGTTTGCTGTCAGTATATGTGTGTGATTATGTTTGCTGTCTGTCTGTGTGTGTGTGTGTGTGTGTGTGCGCGTGGTGGCCGAGTGAGTTATAGATGAGGGCGTGTCTGTGTGTGTATATGTGTGTGTGTCTGTGTCTGTGTACGTATGTGTGTGTGTCTGTGTGTGTACGTCTCTATGTATGTGTATGTATGTGTATATGTATGAATGTATGTGTGTGTTTGTGTATGTATCTCTGCGTGTCTGTGTACGTATGTGTGTGTGTACGTCTGAGTCAGTGTGTGTATGTCTCAGAGTCAGTGTATGTGTATGTGTATGTGTATGTGTGTGTGTGTGTGTGTGTGTGGTGGCCGTGTGAGTTATAGATGAGGTTGGGCCTGTCCGAGACTCGAGGTGAGGGGAATACTTAATGCACACCAACCAGAGAGACACACACAGAGAGAAAGAGAGGTTGGGGAAGGAGGATTTTGATGGAGGGAGAGACAGAGAGAGGTCGGGGATGGAGGGATAAATATAGAGAGAAGGAGGGAGAGGCGAGGATAGAAACAGAGAGAGAGAGAAAGGAAGGGAATGGAGAAGAGGAATATGGATAGAGAGAGAATGAGAGAAGTATATGTGTGTATATGTGATTAGAGGAGAGAGAGAGAGAGAGAGAGAGAGAGTTACAAGGACAAGTAGCACCTCAAAAGGTCTTACGACCAATACCAAGGAGGTACCGTAGGTGTAGTAGTAGTTGCTAACTAATAGTGAGAGAAAAGTATAGTAAAGAGAAGGCTCTTCCCACCCACCTCTCCCACCCGCATTGCGGGTATGGAAATGGAAATGTACCTAACCCGGAGGAAAAAAGGCAGGACTAGGAAATTTTTGTACAGGAAAGGAGGAAACAATCCCTATAACTCTACCAGGCTTGGCAGAACTTTGTCTAACTGTTTCTTGAACTGTTCTATTGAGGAACTATCAACTACCTCTGCTGGTAGCTGATTCCAGACATTGCAGATTTTATATGTGAAGAAATTACCTAACGTATTATGGCGGAGAGAGAGAGAGAGAAATATGTATGTGTATATGTGATTGGAGGAGAGAGAGAGAGAGAGAGAGAGAAGTATGTATGTGTATCTGTGATTGGAGGAGAATGAGAGAGATAGAGAGAGAGAGAGGAAGGAGGGAAGGTCAAGATATTGAATATTGGAAGGAGGTTAGTAAGGTGAAGTATACACACCCAGACTATGACATTTCGACTCTATATACACATACACACATACACACACACACACATACACACATATATACACACACACGTACACATACACCTATACACACACTCAAACATGTACACACACATACACATACACTCACGTACACATACACTCACACACACACACACACAATAAGGTAGATAGATTGATATTAGTAAATTATTAGCTTACCAATAACCCTTTTGACATACACACACGTACACACACACAAACGTACACATACACGTACACACACACACACACACGTACACACACAATAAGGCAGATATATTGATATTAGTAAATGTTAAGGTTATTATTACCTTTTCTAACACACACACACACACACATACACACACACACACATACACACACATACACACACAATAAGGCAGATAGATTGATATTAGTAAATGATTAGGTTATTTTTTACCCTTTCTAGAGTACACACACACACACACACACACATACACACACACATACATACACACACAAATACACTAAAACTGGTCATACACACGCAGACGAAAAGGGGCGTGGCTAGAGGCGGCCTGTGTGTGTGTGGCTGGTGTATGTATGGATGTGTGTGTGTGGCTGTGTGTGTGTGTGTGTGTGTGTGTTTCATCCGGCCAGGCCTGTCGTAACGGATGGATGACAATCGGTCGGCATTTGATATTTCGTCCGTCATGGGTGAGTGTGTGTGTGTGTGTGTGTGTGTGTGTGTGTGTGTTTGTTTGTGTGTGTGTGTGTGTGTCAGCAGGCAGCACCTTATTTTTATGTCTTATTTATCTAACACAAAATATCATAAATTTTGAGTAGAACCATAAACAAGATATTATAAATTTTGAGTATTCTTTTCCTTTTTTTATTTTTTATTTTTACAAAGACGATAAAATTAATGACAAAAACCTCCATGGCCTATCAATTATTATCAAAACACACATTCACGTTGTTATTACAGTCTCTCTATCTCTCTATCTATGTATCTATCTATCTATCTATTTATCTATTTATCTATCTCTCTAATCTATCTATCTAATCTGTCTATATATCTATCTCTCTAATCTATCTATCTAATCTATCTATCTATCTATCTATACTGTTTGTGATGATTGATTGACTGACTGATATTAGGAGCAGAAACAGCGAAGTAATATAGCGCCAGAAAAAGGTGATAGAAAGGTATGTTTTTGAAGAGAAGAAATGAAATGATGAGATGATAATAAATTTCCTTGCGAGAAATAAATGTTTAATGTCTGTATGTCTGTGTTGTGTGTGTGTGAGAGAGAGAGAGAGAGAGAGAGAGAGAGAGAGAGAGAGAGAGAGAGAGAGAGGCTAGCTGTGTGTGTGTGTATTGAAATGTGAGAAAGATAAAAGAAGGATATATGCATTCCTACCGTCGTACTGTTTTGTAATAAAGTATCGTGTTTTCTTCTCGTCACAGACAATAAAAAACATCAGAGTAATTCCTTCAGTCCTATATATGTGTTTTTTGTATTTTCATGAGGTGTTCGTTGTGACTTTGAGATGGATTTTAGTATGTGAATAGTTTACCCTTTTTAACACACATGCACACACAACACATACACACACACACAACACACATTTGTTCTCTCTCTTTTACACACACACACACACACGTTCATGACTCAATCTCTCTATTGTACACTCTCTCTTTCTCACCTTCTCTCTCTCTCTCTTTTACACACACACACACACATACACACACACACACACACACACACAGACACACACATTTATGACTCAATCTCTCACTTGTACACTCTCTCTTTCTCTCCTTTTCCCTCTCTCTCTTACACACACACACACACACACACACATTTCCCGAGAGAGCTTAGAGTCGTTCGAAAAGTTCCCATTCCCGAGGGAGTTTAATATAAAACCACCGTACGGTATGGTCATATGTTACACCCGGTACGAACACACACACACACACACACACTCTCTTATACACACACTATCTCTCTCTCCTTACACACACACACACTCTCTCTCACTCTCATACATACACTATCTCGCTCTCTTACACTCACACAAACACATACACACACTCTCTATCACTTCCTCTCTTACATACACACACTCTCTATACCTCTCCCTCTCCCTCTCTCTTAAACACACACACTCTATCACTTCCTCTCTCAAACACACGCACTCTCTCTCTCTCTCTCTCTCTCTCTCTCTCTCTCTCTCTCTTACACACACACACACGTAGTAATGTATCTTCATTAGTGTGTGTGTGATGTAGTTTAGGGTAGTTTATGATCCTATACTGCCCTAGGTAGGACACACACACACACACACACACACATACATACATTCTCTCTCTCTCTCTCTCTCTCTCTCTCTCTCTCTCTCTCTCTTTTGCACACACACACATTCATGACTAAATCTCTCACTTGTATACACTCTCTCTCTCTTACACACACACACACACACACCTCTTACACACACACACACACACACATTTATAACTCAATCTCTCACTTGTACACTCTCACACTCTTACACACATACACACACACTATCCCTTTCTCTTACATACACACACACGCAAACACACACTACCTCTCTCTCTCTCTCTCACACACACACACACATTTACTTACTAAGAGGTGTTGTTATATTCATGAACTCGTGTCACTTGGCACAGCTGGCGTGATGTGAAGGCTGATAATCCAATACACCAGTTGACGTCTGGTGGGTGTGTGTGTGTGTGTGTGTGTGTGAGAGAGAGAGAGAGAGAGATAGAGAGAGAGTATGTGTGTGTGTGTATGTGTGTGTGTAAGAGAGAGTGAAAGAGTATGTGTGTGTGTGTGTGTGGGTGGGTGAGAGAGAGAGAGAGAGAGAGTGTGTGTATGTGCGTGTGTGTAAGAGAGAGTGAAAGAGTATGTGTGTGTATGTGAAAGGGAGAGTGAGAAAGTATGTATGTGTGTGTGTGTGTGTGTGTGTGTGGTGGATGGCTGGGGGGTTTGTTTAGGGAAATGGGTTTACAATTTACTCCCTGAACAGAATGGCAGTGAGGGGAGAATTACAAATTTCTCCTTCCCTCTTTCCCTGACTCCCTCAACAGAATGGCAGTGAGGGGAGGGATACAAGTTTCTCTCTCTCTCTCTCTCTCTCTCTCTCTCTCTCTCTCTCTCTCTCAACAAA